>CM053026.1:467730788-467948455 GCA_028564925.1 Lithobates sylvaticus | reverse complement strand
TTCGTACATTTTATTAAACAAAACAAACCTCCAATCAGTTCACTAATATGTATAATTTAGATAAAAAAAAAAAAATTATCTTAAAGCGGAGCTCCACCCTAAAGTGGAACTTCCGCTTATCGGATTCCTCCCCCCCCTCCGGTGTCACAATTGGCAGGTATCCTTTCCCACTTCCGCAAGTACGCCGCGGCGCGATCGCGCCGTGATGTCACCATGGGGCTCCCTCCTCCTCCTCTCTTGGCCGCCGGGCTAATAGGAGAGAGGAGCGGAGCACATGCGCAATAGGGTTCCCGGCGTGAAGCCGAAAGGGTACACTGCCCGGTTACCTTACCCGCAATGGCGGCGGCAGCACCCGACAGCTAATGGAAACATCAGCTGCGAGGGACAGCAGGACAGGTAAGTGTCCATTTATTAAAAGCCAGCAGCTGCAGTATGTGTAGCTGCTGGCTTTTAATTTTTATTTTTTTTCCCGGAACACCCCTTTAAATATTAAATACACAAAAACAGGTAATCAAAACTTTTGGACAAAAAAAAAAAAATGGGCTAACTTTACTGTTTTTTTTTTTTTTAAATCATTAGTGTATTTTTTCCAAAAAATTGCGTTTGAAAGACCGCTGCGCAAATACCATGTGACAAAATATTGCAACAACCGCTATTTTATTCCCTAGGGTCTCTGCTAAAAAAATATATACATTTTTTGGGGGTTCTACGTGATTTTCTATCAGAAAATACAGGATTTTTACTTGTCAGAAAAGATTTAGTCTTTAAATGGTTAAACTGAGAACTTCTCCACACAGAGTTCAGTCTATTGATAAGAAACATTGTATCTTTTTAGACTTTTCTTGGCAGAATGCCCAGAGAAGAGAAGTGGCTCCAGGGGAAGACTCAGGCAACTTGCATTGAGTTCTATTACAGAAGTCATTTGCAAGTCGCGGCTGAAGTTATAATCGGCCTTTTTTATCAGCACAATCGGCCGATGCCGATTAAATAAAAAACGCCAAATATCGGCCGATATATCGGTCGACCTCTAATATAAACCAAAAATTTATTTAAATAGCCATGCTAAACAAATATAAAGTGCTAAGTGCTTAATGGTGTTTTCTGTGTTGAAAAGACTCAAATCCTTGGGGTGATGATCCCCTCTGGTAACCTCACTCACCAGAGTTGCTGGACCATCAGCTTTTCAGTCCAGGGTTCAGGAAGAGCTTTTAAAATTTAGTGTTTAGTGGGGATAATATATGGAACATCCAGAGCCTTAATCCGCAGGTACTCATAGGAATCCAGAGAAAATATGTATATACCGAGGTAAAAGAGAAAAAAAACATACATGTGAAGTACTGCTGATACATACACAAGCTGTGCTGCTAACATGAGTCACTCACGAGACGTATGAATAAGACGGGCATCAGCGTGTTTCTGGGTCCGCACATTCAGCGTGCTTTCCACGGCAACCGGAAGTAGCGTCACTGGTTCTCAATACCGGAAATACGTTGATACATTTCGCCCCTTCTCCAGGGCGTCATCAAGGACATGATGTATTTCTAGGTACCAATACTGGTTCTTGTATGGATGTATTGTTAATTATTAAAGATCTCAATTTGATTTTATATATTTTTTTTTAGTGGCATATAAAAATTAACAAGGTTCTACAAAAGCTCCAAAAGAAGCCACGTTTGTGGTGAAACATGTAGAGGCATTCACACTTTTGTACTTTGACCACTGGGTCATTATGGCCCAAATTTTACCAATCGTTTTATAAAGTTTATATAATAAAATTTCTATACTTTTTTATAAAATTAGCTTTTGATTGATTTTTCTGCACCTTAAAACCCCAATTTTGTGCTCTTTTGCTATCTATTGTTTGTTATATTTAAAGTAAATCCAAGTAAACTCAATGAATAAAATGGTTTCTGGCTCCTGATCTCAGTGCTGGACCCCACTTGTCACTGACAGTCCCAGTACTTAAAGCTGCCGGAAACCAAGTGAATTGCTTAGTCTGTGCACTGTTTTAAGATGGCACTGTGACAGACAGTGGCTGTTGTCCTTGTGCCATTTTAAAACGGCACCTTGGACTCAAGTGGTTAAGATAAGTAGTAGAATATATGGGTGAGAAATTGGGTGAGTGCGTCCATCCTTTTGTAAATCATAGACAGAAGGTCTTGATGGCATTATCCCTGGCCTCTAAAGCCTTAAGAATTAGTACCCTAATGCATTTTTATTAGAGATGCACTGAAATTTTGGCAGCCCGAATATTGGGCAAACATTGTGTTATTGGCATTTTGCCGATAAAAGAAAAAGGTGCCGATAATGGCACCATGAACACTGCAATTTTACTATGCTTATGGTGTGTAAGGTCATGTGACTCAAATACTACATTAACCACCTCAGTACAGGGCATTTTCACCCCCTTCCTGACCAAGCCATTTTTCAGCTTTCAGCCCTGACGCACTTTGAATGACAATTGCGCGGTCATACGACACTGTACCCAAATGAAATTGTTATCATTTTTTCCCCACAAATAGAGCTTTCTTTTGGTGGTATTTGATCACAAATTTAAAAAAAAAAAAATATTTTTTACTTTTTGCTATACTAAATATCCCCAAAAAATATATAAAAAAACATTTTTTTTTCCTCAGTTTAGGCCGATACGTATTCTTCTACATATTTTTGGTAAAAAAAAAAATCGCAATTAGCGATTATTGATTAGTTTGCGCAAAAGTTATAGCGTTTACAAAATAGGGGATAGTTTTATAGCATTTTTTATTAATATTTTTTTTTTTTTTACTAGTAATGGCGGTGATCAGCGATTTTTATTGTGACTGCGACATTATGGCGGACACATCAGACATTTTTGGCACCATTGTCATTTATACAGCAATCAATGCTATTTAAATGCATTGATTCATGTATAAATGACACTGGCAGTGAAGGGGTTAACCACTAGGGGGCGGGGAGGGTTAATTATGTTCCCTGGGAGTGATTCTTACTGTGGGGGGAGGGAACTCACAAGGGGAGGAGACCGATCTGTGTTTCTCTGTACAGAGAACACATCATCGGCTCCTCTCCTCTGACAGGACCGTTGATCTGTGTGTTTACACACACAGATCCATGGTCCCGCTGTGTTACCGGGCAATCACGGGTGCCCAGCGGACATCGCGGCCGCTGGGCACGCGCATCGGGTGCCCAGTGACATGGAGAGAGCACGCGCGCGCTCCCTGGAGTGCACAGAAGGGGAGGACGTCATATGACGCCCTCCCACAACGAGAGCTGCGCCGCCTGGCCGTCATTTGACAGCCGGCGGTCGCAAGCAGGTTAAAAACATAACACGGGTGCATTATTGATGCGTTCTTGCTGCAGCAAGCAAGATTTGTATACGTGGTGGCGCTGCGCTGTGTTTAGTATACAAATGTGTATCAACTCAATAACAAATAAAATATACAAAATATATAAAACACCATGTGATGAAAAAAAGCTAGAACCAAATATGTGAAATCTATATAACAAAATTTGACATCGAACGAATAAGTGAACAAATTAATAAACAGTGTGATAAAGTCCAACATGCACCACTGAGTGTGCAATAAAGCAGGATAAAAAAATCAATATAGTCCGGTAATGAGAGTGATAAAACAGGAAACAAATTCCACTGTAATAGTCTGAAATAATATTCCACACAAATAGTGAATCCCTCCACCATGAGCAATCAATCGATCGGTCCCCAGCTAATCTTCTAATGGTGGAACCTCTATGTGCACAAGCCTCTCACCTTACTGCTGTGAGGTATACGGTATAGAATTTATCAAAAAGTTTACCAAACTCCAACACAGGATGGAACTGTGGAAGTTTTATGGTAGCGCAGTGCCACATCCTAAACGTCAATATTTAAATTGAAAAGCAGCGAGAATGGAATTTGCAGGCACCAATTATAAAAAATATATGTACGTTTTATTGAACACATAATACAAAAAATCATTGAAACATTGCAAGTAAAATGCAAGAAACTAGCTTGGTCTCTCCAATGAAGGTCATGTACGTCAAAAGCATAACATTTCATGAGCGTATCCCTGTATTGGATTACAGTATACAAAAAAAGCTCTACAAGTTTCGCAAGTGAATGCTTCTTCAGGAGCTTGTTGATTATTCTACAGGAGAGAGAAACACAGGCAATCAAATAACATTAACGATAATAATCTTGGTATAAGGTCACAAAAGTTTGCAGGGAGTACTGAAAGGCAATCAAAGGAGGGCTCCAGACACAGCATGCATATGGTGACGCGAATCACATGTGGGGACGTGCCTAATAAAAAACATCTTAGAATGTGTACAAAGTGGTAGTACCAGAAATTAGGTGACTATCCAATGCTAAATAGAGAAGCAGAGGACCCATAGAGGGTTAACTGATAGACCAACACAAAGTGGCACATAATTCTGGAAGGAAAATTAAAAATGTTTTTTATTTTTTTGTTTTACAAATAAATATGTGAAAAGTGTGGCGTGCATTTGTATTCATCTCCCTTTACTCAGATACCCCTAACTAAATACTAGTGGAACCATCTGCCTTCAGAAGTCACCTAATTAGTAAATACAGTCTACCTGTGTGTAATTTAATATCAGTATAAATACAGCTGTTCTGTGAAGCCCTCAGAGGTTTGTTAGAGAACCTGAGTGCATCACAAAGGCCAAGGAACACACCAGACAGATCAGTAATAAAGTTGTGGAGAAGTTTAAAGCAGGGTTAGGTTTTAAAAAATTATCTCAAGCTTTGAACATCTCACGGAGCACTGTTCAATCTATCATCCGAAAATGAAAAGAATATGGCATAACTGCAAACCTACCAAGGCATGGCTGTCCACCTAAACTGATAGGCCGGGCAAGGAGAACAATATTAAGAGAAGCAGCCAAGAGGCCCATGGTAACTCTGGAGGATCTGCAGAGATCCACAGCTCAGGTGGGAGAATCTGTCCACAGGACAACTATTAGTCATGCACTCCACAAATCTGGCCTTTATAGAAGAGTGGCAAGAAGAAAGCTATTGAAAGAAAGCCATAAGAATTACCGTTTGCAGTTTGCAAGAAGTCATGTGGGGGACACAGCAAACAAGTGGAAGAAGGTGTTCTGGTCAGATGAGACCAAAATTTAACTTTTTGGCCTAAAAGCAAAATGCTCTGTGTGGTGGAAAACTAACACTGCACATCACCCTAAATACACCATCCCCACTGTGAAACATGATGGTAGCAGCATCACGTTGTGGGGATGCTTTTCTTCACCAGGGACAGGGAAGCTGGTCAGTGTTGATGGGAAGATGGATGGAGCCAAATACAGTGCAATCTTAGAAAAAAACCTGTTAGAGTCTGCAAAAGACTTTAGGGTGGCACAGTGGTGCACTCTTGCCTAGCAGTAAAAAGGGTCGCTGGTTTGAATCCCAAGCACGACACGACCTGCCTGGAGTTTGCATGTTCTCCCCGTGCATGGGTTTCCTCTGGGTTCACCGCTTTCCTCCCACACGCCAAAGCCATGCAGGTAGGTTAATTGGCTTCTGTCCAAAATTGGCCCTAGTATATGAATGTGAGTTGGGGACCTTGGATTGTGGGCTCCTTGAGGGTAAGGATCGATGTGAGTGGGCAATGTATGTGTGGAGCGCTGTGTAAATTGATGGTGCTATATGGGTACCTTAAATAAGGATAATACTAACTATGTAACTTGAGACTGAGGCAGAAGTTCACCTTCTAGCAGGACAACAACCCTAAACATACAGCCAGAGCTACAATGGAATGGTTTAGATCAGGGGTCTCAAACTGGCGACCCTCCAGATGTTGCGAAACTACAAGTCCCATCATGCCTCTGCCTATGGGAGTCATGCTTTAAACTGTCAGCCTGGCAATGCCTCATGGGAATTGTAGTTTTGCAACAGCTGAAGGGCCACCAGTTTGAGAATGGTTTAGAGCAAAGCATATTCATGTGTAAGAATGGCCCAGCCAAAGTCCAGACCTAAATCCAACTGAGAATCTGTGGCAAGATTTGAAAATTTCTGGTCAAAGATGCTCTCCATCCAGTCTGACATAGCTTGAGCTATTTTGCAAAGAAGAATGGGCAAAAATGTCACTCTCTAGATGTGCAAAGCTGGTAGAGACATCCCCAAAAAGACTTGCAGCTGTAATTGCAGCGAAAGGTGGTTCTACAAAGTATTGACTGAGGGGGGCTAAATACAAATGTACCCCAGGGCTCAAGTCCTGCGGGAACGCATGGGAACAGAGTTCCTGTACTTTTTCCACAACAGGAACTCAGTTCCCGTTAGCAGCTGTGTCCTGCAAGACTTTGAAGTATGCGAGCTGTGTGGCAGGTGCTACACCAGCAGCTGCCGACACAGCTCACAATAGTAAGAGCCGCACACCTGACCATTCAGGCATTGCCAGTAGGGGGCCCCATGACAGCTTCCTCTTCAATCTACCTGTCAATCACAGCTAACTGAGGGGTAGATCAGGTCCCTGCTGCTAAGAGATTGTATTTAGTCAGACCCCTCGTGATGCGCTCCTCCCTGTCGGCCCCTTCTGATTTTCTGTCTCCTCCCCCCCCCCCCCCCCCAGTCTCCTGCATACTTGCTCTGTGTGTCCCGCTGAATCCCCCCCTCCTCTATCTTCAGTGCCATATGAGGAGAGAACCCAGAGGAGGAGCACAGCTATTCTGCTCACAGGACATGCAGGGAGAGAGGTGAGCTGAAGGAGGAACATCAGTTTAGGGTGGTAAGCTGAGCACAATACCTGGCAAAGTTTAATGCCAGGAGGGAAGTTTATGTGGAAATATGTGAAGGGTTGGAATAGCAGCGAGTGTGTGTTGGAGCCCTGCAGAGTTTGCAGCCCCCCAAGCTAACATACATCTCCTAAGCAGGAACACATCACTATGTCCCCAAGCATTCTGTCCAGATAATGTGCAGTTAATTTATGACCTTTCCGTTTTAACCCTGTGTTATCCAAACTCTGTTCAATGAAAAGTGTAAACTCACCACATAAACACTCTATATACAAAATAAAATTCCCCAATAAAGATCAGAACATGATGTTCACATTTACATGGAAGCACAATTGAATGAATGCTGATTATTTAGAGAATTACCATATTTATGTTTATTGAGGATTGTTTTTTTTTTTATGTACTAACAGTTAAGCTTCATACACACAATACGAAAAATGCCACTTTTGAAGCATTCTTGCATATGACCGTATCATTTTTTATTTTTTTTTTGGTGGGAGAGTGGATCTTGGGTGGGAGTTCCCACACTTTTTTCCCCAGGACTTGACCCCTGATGTACCCCACACTTTTCAGATATTTATTTGTAAAAAAACTGAAAACCCTTTATCATTTTCCCTCCACTTCAAATCTATGTGCCACTTTGGTCTATCACATAAAATCCCAATTAAATACATTTACGTTTTTGGTTGTAACATGACAAAATGTGGAAAATGTCAAGGGCTATAAATACTTTTTCAATGCACTGTATGTGCATTTTCATGCACTTCCATGGTCTTCAGTAGGCCTGAAAACGCATATAAATGCTTGTAAAATCAGACATGTCTCATTTGTAACGCAACACGCATACGAGAACTATCTCATTGGTCATTTTTTTTGTGATTTTTTTTTTTTATGCTGTACAAAACACACATAAAACAAAGATATGAACCAGCCCTTAAAATGTTTCTAAAGGCTCAATGTTTTTATCCTTCATGCATTCTGCGCATGAAGGTAAAAAACCACCTCTGTGCAGCAGCCCCTCCCCCCCAATACTTACCTGAGCCCCATCGCGATCCAGCGATGTGCACAAGAGAC
Organism: Lithobates sylvaticus; assembly: GCA_028564925.1. Taxonomy (NCBI): domain Eukaryota; kingdom Metazoa; phylum Chordata; class Amphibia; order Anura; family Ranidae; genus Lithobates; species Lithobates sylvaticus. Next base: position 467,940,634 of record CM053026.1, on the reverse strand, counting down.
TCAGTTCTCTGGGGACTCTCCCTCCTCATTGGCTGAGGCAGCAGTGGGTGCCGTTGTCAATCACAGCTAGTGAGCCAATGAGGAATGAGGGACGGGCTGAGCAGTGGCTCTGTGTGCGAATGGACATGCAGAGCAGCAGCTGCTTGCTTTGGGGGCACTTAGAAGGAGGGAGGGGCCAGGAGCACCAGAGGGGGACCCGGGAAGAGGAGGATCTGGGCTGCTCTGTGCAAAACCATTAGACAGCAGGAGTGTATGACATGTTTGTTATTATTTTTTTTAATATCACTTTTTTTTTTACTGAGCTAAAATGTCGCCCATTATTTAAAATGTGCCTGTGCACATAGGTGCGTAAACAAGAGTATGTGTTCCTGGTCAGTATCTTGTGCCGTTGTGTGCAAATATGCCCACAGATACGCGCATATGAGCATAAATATGAATTAATTTCCCTAGGAAAGTATTGTGCGCGCAAACGCACATAAATACGTGCAAAACAAGCACCTGAAATTATGTCCAAAAAAGCAGAAGCTCAAAGATCCTCTGTGTGCAAGAGGCCTTAGGGCTAAGTTCACCTTTAGAAACATGTTCCTAAGCAGCCTCACACCACCCCCAGAGACACCCCTTTCCTCTGTGACAGCCGGCATGTCTTCTTCACTGCAACTGTGGTCAGATTTAAAATCAGCAGCGCATCATTCATTCAAAGGGATTTGTGAATGAATAATCTACAGGTCCCATTCTGTACCACCGCAGCAGACAGGCTTGTAGTTCTCAATGGACTGACTACGATGATCTGTACAGTTTTAGTCCAGAGAATATTCTTACAGCTTTCTAACTGAAAGCCCATACAGAGGTACAGGCAGTGGTGTATTTTGGTTTTGTGCTGCCCTAGGGTAGGCTAAAATCGGACAACCCCCATACAAATGGGTTCCACCCCATCATCTGTAAACTCCACCCCTTCCTCTTTAGCCTCCACCTAAAGTGGAGTGAGAGAGAAAGTGAGAGTGGGAGAGAGAGCGAGATCACACAGGGATCCGAGAGGGTGTAAGTTGCAGTCTCTATAGACAGATTGGGCACATCACTCAGTTCAGCTGTTCGGTCGGACTCACCTCAGTGTTGGGGGTGTCCAGTGCTCTCAGCTCTACACCCCAGGGACTCTGTCCACTACAGGATCCGTGATGCCACATACTACCCAATAATCCCTCTGGACCAGTGCTCCGATCACATGCCCCGCACACCACCTAATGTTCTCTGAGGACCAGACAGGGATCGGACTGGTGGTATGTCCAGTGTGAGCTGTGGGCCGCCGCCTCTTCCCCTCTCTGTTTGACGTAGCCGGCTCCCATCCCTACATGTGGGCAGTGGTGTCACTAGGGTTGGTTTCACCTGGTGCAGTAAAGCATGGTGTCATCACCTCCACCCCCCGTATCCTGGCGCTGGGCCTTTTAAGAAACCCTGGATCTGGACCCCTCTTTAAAGAACCAGTAGATGATTCCATCTTCTGGTGGGGAACCCCTAATCTGGACCCCCTAAAGAAGCAGTATATGATTTCTCCCTCTAGGGTTCACCCATCTGGGCTATGGATTCCCCCTAAGCGACCAGTACACCATCCCCCTCCCTCTGAGGATCCCCTGATCTATACACTGGACCCCACTTCTGAGGAACTCCTAATCTCAACTATGAACCCCCATCTCAGGAACCCCAATCTAGACTTTGGACCCCCCTCCTCTGAACAACCAGGAGATGATTCAGCCCATGATTTAGGTGTCCTGGAGCAGGGCTGGGGGGAAGCTATTGGTCAGCCTGACCGAGGAGGACTTGTAGACGGCTGGGGAGGATGAGGAGAAAGCCACCCTGCTGCTAGACAGACCACCGCTGCCACTACTGTGAATGCAGAGTGCTGCACAGGAAGTACCTGCTGCTGGAGACATTAGCTGCTGGAGGGGAGGGACCTGAGATTCCCCCTGAAGATCTTCTTGTAAGAAGCCGGTATGGCTGGGTGGAGGCGGAGCTGCTGGGTGTCACTGCACATGGGCCGGATAAAGCCGTCACTGGAATCGACACTGAAAGTGCTATGGGGAGTCTGGGCCTGGTCCGGGGTGGAGAGGGCAGTGGCACAGCACCGGGCAGCCAAGCCCCCCCTCCCCCAGCTCGTAATGCCCCTGACTCCCTTCTGACTGGGAGCGGCACCGCCCCCCTGAAAAATGCTGCCCAAGGCAAAAGCCTTGTTTGCCTTGTGGCAGATAGCTTGAAGGAGAGTGTGTAGGAGCCTGATGTTCCACAGATTTAGGATAAAATAAATGCACATATTTTTACAGAACAAAAATGTGTATTTAATATAAATTTTTTTCCTAGTGGTGAGCTTAGCCTTTAAAACGGTGCTCCAGTCATTTTTGTGTTGCAACTACAAAAGTGTAGCTGCTGACTTTTAATAAACACACTCACCTATCCCAGGATCCAGCAATGTGGTCCCCCGAACTGTCTCTTATCTCCCTCGCCTCTCCGCGGAGCCAGCATTTCAACTGTTGGCACCCGGCTGTGACAGCTTGAGGCTTCACAGCCGGGTGTGCACTGTGCATGTGCGAATCGCTCTGCAGCTGCTGAATGGTCCGGCAGTCTAGAAGGTTTCAGGAAAGGAGAGGTAGAGAAAAACTTCCACTCTAAGTGAGAGCAGGTACCTCTCAAAACCAGGTACCCACTCCACCCCCCCCCCCCCAAAACAATGACATGCAAATTAGCTAGATCAGTGGTGGTTAACTTTCTTGGTAAGGTGGATATCAACATCACTAAATAGCCACACATAAAACTCAGTGTCATAGACAGCAGACACAAAACCGGATATAGTCAAAGACTAATGGCATAGTGGAAAAGATGGTAAGAGACCACCATCCTGTTGCAGGAAATGGTAAGAGACTGCCGGCGTAATGCAAAAAATTATAAAACTGCCAGTGATACGAGAGATGGCCAGAGACACAGACGTGATATGAGAGATGACCAGAGACAGCAGACGTGATATGAGAGATGACCAGAGACAGCAGACGTGATATGAGAGATGACCAGAGACAGCAGACGTGATATGAGAGATGACCAGAGACAGCAGACGTGATATGAGAGATGGCCAGAGACACAGACGTGATATGAGAGATAACCAGAGACAGCAGACGTGATATGAGAGATGGCCAGAGACACAGACGTGATATGAGAGATGGCCAGAGACACAGACGTGATATGAGAGATGACCAGAGACAGCAGACGTGATATGAGAGATGACCAGAGACAGCAGACGTGATATGAGAGATGACCAGAGACAGCAGACGTGATATGAGAGATGACCAGAGACAGCAGACGTGATATGAGAGATGACCAGAGACAGCAGACGTGATATGAGAGATAACCAGAGACACAGACGTGATATGAGAGATAACCAGAGACAGCAGACGTGATATGAGAGATGACCAGAGACAGCAGACGTGATATGAGAGATGGCCAGAGACACAGACGTGATATGAGAGATGGCCAGAGACACAGACGTGATATGAGAGATGACCAGAGACAGCAGACGTGATATGAGAGATGACCAGAGACAGCAGACGTGATATGAGAGATGACCAGAGACAGCAGACGTGATATGAGAGATGACCAGAGACAGCAGACGTGATATGAGAGATGACCAGAGACAGCAGACGTGATATGAGAGATAACCAGAGACACAGACGTGATATGAGAGATGACCAGAGACAGCAGACGTGATATGAGAGATGACCAGAGACAGCAGACGTGATATGAGAGATTACCAGAGACACAGACGTGATATGAGAGATGACCAGAGACACAGGCGTGATATGAGAGATGACCAGAGACAGCAGACGTGATATGAGAGATGACCAGAGACAGCAGACGTGATATGAGAGATGACCATAGACAGCAGACGTGATATGAGAGATAACCAGAGACACAGGCGTGATATGAGAGATGACCAGAGACAGCAGACGTGATATGAGAGATAACCAGAGACACAGACGTGATATTAGAGATTACCAGAGACACAGGCGTGATATGAGAGATGACCAGAGACAGCAGACGTGATATGAGAGATGACCAGAGACAGCAGACGTGATATGAGAGATGACCATAGACAGCAGACGTGATATGAGAGATAACCAGAGACACAGGCGTGATATGAGAGATGACCAGAGACACAGGCGTGATATGAGAGATGACCAGAGACAGCAGACGTGATATGAGAGATGACCAGAGACAGCAGACGTGATATGAGAGATGACCAGAGACAGCAGACGTGATATGAGAGATGACCAGAGACAGCAGACGTGATATGAGAGATGACCAGAGACAGCAGACGTGATATGAGAGATTACCAGAGACACAGACGTGATATGAGAGATGACCAGAGACAGCAGACGTGATATGAGAGATGACCAGAGACAGCAGACGTGATATGAGAGATAACCAGAGACACAGACGTGATATGAGAGATTACCAGAGACAGCAGACGTGATATGAGAGATGACCATAGACAGCAGACGTGATATGAGAGATAACCAGAGACACAGGCGTGATATGAGAGATGACCAGAGACACAGGCGTGATATGAGAGATGACCATAGACAGCAGACGTGATATGAGAGATGACCAGAGACAGCAGACGTGATATGAGAGATAACCAGAGATACAGACGTGATATGAGAGATGACCATAGACAGCAGACGTGATATGAGAGATGACCAGAGACAGCAGACGTGATATGAGAGATAACCAGAGACACAGACGTGATATGAGAGATGACCAGAGACAGCAGACGTGATATGAGAGATGACCAGAGACAGCAGACGTGATATGAGAGATAACCAGAGACACAGACGTGATATGAGAGATGGCCAGAGACACAGACGTGATATGAGAGATAACCAGAGACACAGACGTGATATGAGAGACGACCAGAGACACAGACGTGATATGAGAGATGACCAGAGACAGCAGACGTGATATGAGAGATAACCAGAGACACAGACGTGATATGAGAGATTACCAGAGACAGCAGACGTGATATGAGAGATGACCATAGACAGCAGACGTGATATGAGAGATAACCAGAGACACAGGCGTGATATGAGAGATGACCAGAGACACAGGCGTGATATGAGAGATGACCATAGACAGCAGACGTGATATGAGAGATGACCAGAGACAGCAGACGTGATATGAGAGATAACCAGAGACACAGACGTGATATGAGAGATGACCATAGACAGCAGACGTGATATGAGAGATGACCAGAGACAGCAGACGTGATATGAGAGATAACCAGAGACACAGACGTGATATGAGAGATGACCAGAGACAGCAGACGTGATATGAGAGATGACCAGAGACAGCAGACGTGATATGAGAGATAACCAGAGACACAGACGTGATATGAGAGATGGCCAGAGACACAGACGTGATATGAGAGATAACCAGAGACACAGACGTGATATGAGAGACGACCAGAGACACAGACGTGATATGAGAGATGACCAGAGACAGCAGACGTGATATGAGAGATGACCAGAGACAGCAGACGTGATATGAGAGATAACCAGAGACACAGGCGTGATATGAGAGATGACCAGAGACACAGGCGTGATATGAGAGATGACCATAGACAGCAGACGTGATATGAGAGATGACCAGAGACAGCAGACGTGATATGAGAGATAACCAGAGACACAGACGTGATATGAGAGATGACCATAGACAGCAGACGTGATATGAGAGATGACCAGAGACAGCAGACGTGATATGAGAGATAACCAGAGACAGCAGACGTGATATGAGAGATAACCAGAGACAGCAGACGTGATATGAGAGATGGCCAGAGACACAGACGTGATATGAGAGATGGCCAGAGACACAGACGTGATATGAGAGATGACCAGAGACAGCAGACGTGATATGAGAGATGACCAGAGACAGCAGACGTGATATGAGAGATGACCAGAGACAGCAGACGTGATATGAGAGATGACCAGAGACAGCAGACGTGATATGAGAGATGACCAGAGACAGCAGACGTGATATGAGAGATAACCAGAGACACAGACGTGATATGAGAGATGACCAGAGACAGCAGACGTGATATGAGAGATGACCAGAGACAGCAGACGTGATATGAGAGATGGCCAGAGACACAGACGTGATATGAGAGATGGCCAGAGACACAGACGTGATATGAGAGATGACCAGAGACAGCAGACGTGATATGAGAGATGACCAGAGACAGCAGACGTGATATGAGAGATGACCAGAGACAGCAGACGTGATATGAGAGATGACCAGAGACAGCAGACGTGATATGAGAGATGACCAGAGACAGCAGACGTGATATGAGAGATAACCAGAGACACAGACGTGATATGAGAGATGACCAGAGACAGCAGACGTGATATGAGAGATGACCAGAGACAGCAGACGTGATATGAGAGATGACCAGAGACAGCAGACGTGATATGAGAGATTACCAGAGACACAGACGTGATATGAGAGATGACCAGAGACACAGGCGTGATATGAGAGATGACCAGAGACAGCAGACGTGATATGAGAGATGACCAGAGACAGCAGACGTGATATGAGAGATGACCATAGACAGCAGACGTGATATGAGAGATAACCAGAGACACAGGCGTGATATGAGAGATGACCAGAGACAGCAGACGTGATATGAGAGATAACCAGAGACACAGACGTGATATTAGAGATTACCAGAGACACAGGCGTGATATGAGAGATGACCAGAGACAGCAGACGTGATATGAGAGATGACCAGAGACAGCAGACGTGATATGAGAGATGACCATAGACAGCAGACGTGATATGAGAGATAACCAGAGACACAGGCGTGATATGAGAGATGACCAGAGACACAGGCGTGATATGAGAGATGACCAGAGACAGCAGACGTGATATGAGAGATGACCAGAGACAGCAGACGTGATATGAGAGATGACCAGAGACAGCAGACGTGATATGAGAGATGACCAGAGACAGCAGACGTGATATGAGAGATGACCAGAGACAGCAGACGTGATATGAGAGATTACCAGAGACACAGACGTGATATGAGAGATGACCAGAGACAGCAGACGTGATATGAGAGATGACCAGAGACAGCAGACGTGATATGAGAGATAACCAGAGACACAGACGTGATATGAGAGATTACCAGAGACAGCAGACGTGATATGAGAGATGACCATAGACAGCAGACGTGATATGAGAGATAACCAGAGACACAGACGTGATATGAGAGACAACCAGAGACACAGACGTGATATGAGAGATGACCAGAGACAGCAGACGTGATATGAGAGATGACCAGAGACAGCAGACGTGATATGAGAGATGACCAGAGACAGCAGACGTGATATGAGAGATGACCAGAGACAGCAGACGTGATATGAGAGATGACCAGAGACAGCAGACGTGATATGAGAGATGACCAGAGACAGCAGACGCGATTCGATTGATGGCCAGGGACTGCTAGCTACTATAAACATACAGTGAGGGAAAAAGAGTATTTGATCCCCTGCTGATTTTGTACGTTTGCCCACTGACAGAGAAATGATCAGTCTGTAATTTTTAAGGTAGGTTTATTTTAACACTGAGAGACAGAATAACAACAAACAAATACAGAAAAACACATTTTGAAAAAGTTATCAATTGATTTGCATTATAATGAGTGAAATAAGTATTTCACCCCTTCGCAAAACATGACTTAGTCCTTGGTGGCAAAACCCTTGTTGGCAATCACAGAGGTCAGAGGTTTCCTGTAGTTGGCCACCAGGTTTGCACACATCTCAGGATGGATTTTGCCCACTCTTTGCAGATCCTCTCCAAGTCATTAAGGTTTCGAGGCTGACGTTTGGCAACTCAAACTTTCAGCTCCCTCCATATATATGGGATAAAGGTCTAAAGACTGGCTAGGCCACTCCAGGACCTTAATGTGCTTCTTCTTGAGCCACTCCTTTATTGCCTCGGCTGGGTGTTTTGGGTCATTGTCATGCTGGAATACCCACCCACGAACCATTTTCAATCCCCTGACTGAGGGAAGGATGTTTTCACCCAAGATTTGACGGTACATGGCCCTGTCCATCATCCCTTTGATGTGGTGAAGTTGTCCTGTCCCCTTAGCAGAAAAACGCCCCAAAGCATAATGTTTCCACCTCCATGTTTTTATGGCAGGGATGGTGTTCTTGGGGTCATCGGCAGCATTCCTCCTCCTCCAAACACGGCGAGTTGAGTTGATACCAAAGAGCTGGATTTTGGTCTCGTCTGACCACAACACTTTCACCCAGTTCTCCTCTGAATCATTCAGATCTTCAGTAGGGGATCATGCAGGTGCTGCTGCAGGATTTCAGTCCTTCATGGCATAGTGCGTTACCAATTGTTTTCTTGGTGACTATGGTCCCAGCAGCCTTGAGATAATTGACGAGATACTCCGGTCTAGTTCTGGGCTGATTCCTCACTGTTCTCATGATCATTGAAACTTCAAGATGTGCGATCTTGCATGGAGCCCCAGACCGAGGGAGATTGAGTTATTTTGTGTTTCTTGCACCAACTGTTGTCACCCTCTCACCAAGCTGTTGGTGATGGTCTTGTAGCTCATTGCAGCATTGTGTAGGTCTACAGTCTTGTCCCTGACATATTTGAACAGTTCTTTGGTCATGGCCATGGTAGTGAGATTGGAATCTGATTGCTTCTGTCAACAGGTGTCTTTTATACAGGTAACAAGCTGAGATTAGGAGCACTCCCTTTAAGAGAGTGCTCCTAATCTCAGCTCGTTAGCTGTATAGAAGACACCTGGGAACCAGAAATCTGGTTGATTCTCTGCATAGTACCTAAATAAGGCTACTTTCACACTGGAGTGTTGCAGCGTTGGCGGTAAAGCGGCGCTATATTTAGTGGCGCTATTCGGCCGCTAGCGTGGGGTTTTAACCCCTGCCAGCGGCCGAAAAAGGGTTAAAACCGCCCGCAAAGCGCTGCCCCACTGTTTTCAGTGGGAAGGGGCGCAAATCAATTTATAACTTTTTTGAAAATGCTTTTTTCTGGATATTTTTGTTGCTATTCTGTCCCTCATTGTTAAAATAAACCAACCATTAAAATTATAGACAGATCATTTCTTTGTCAGTGGGCAAACGTACAAAATCAGCAGGGGATCACACTGGAGCGGTGTGCTTGCAGGACGTTAGAAAAAGTCCTGCAAGCAGCATCTTCGGAGCGCATTTAACCCTTTCTTCGACCGCTAGGGGGGCGCTTTGAACCGAAATGCACCGCTAAATGACGGTAAAGCGCTGCTAAAACTAGCGCCGCTTTACCGCTAATGCGGCCGCGCTGTGAGTGTGAAAAGGGTCTAATTTTCTCAATGTAGAGGAAAATTAAATATGGTGTCGTATACAAATAATTCCTAAACATTCCGCTCTCCAGCTAAACAAAGCCATGTTTTACAGAGCTCGAATATAGTGCACATTCCATTCATTGCGTGCTGTAAGTTCTCTGACAAGGTGGACACACTATGGAAGCCGCGCTAATGTTCTCATGGAAGGTGACACACCCGCACCACACTATCCTTTCCCCGCTCTCACAGGCAGTAAGTGAGGTGTCCCGTCAGATTTGGCGATCCGTCAGAATTAGTAACGGAAGTGACGTTCCGTCGTAGCCATCTTGCTACACTCCGCACTCCACAGTAACGATACACCGAGAAGGGGGGCAAGCGGACATCTTGTTACACCCACCGGAGTTTTGTATTCGCAGTTATTTTTTACCAGAAAACGGAGCTTATAAGGTGAAATACAGGTCGACTAATGTGACGGAACCACGGCAGTACAGGAAGGCGTGACCGCACACGCGCGGCGTGGCGCCGTGTAAACTCGGGGAACTAGCAGGGCTGTTGGAGCTTATCAGTAGCGGCACTGTAGTCTTACGTTGTCGGACAGTCTATGATTTGCGCTTCCCCGCCACAACGACAATGGGGGACAACATGACTCTGGTAAGCTATAAGCACCTCTGCAATGGAGGAGTAAAGCTGACTTTTTTTTTTTATTGTACTTGGTGTGTAACTGACGCCATAAATACCGACCTAGGGTAGGCATAGCGCTCACAGATGCAGTGGAGCATCAAGTTGTAAGGTGCATTGACAAGGGGTTAAGGGATCCAGTGTCCTAATGGGTAATTTGGTGCAGTAACCTATAGCAACCAATCAAACGTTCTCACACTGTGGGGTGCACCCATTACACTGTAATGTCAGCCAGGCTCCTGATAGTAAAGCCCAGCTGATGTGGGTGGCCTCACACTTGCAGTCAGGGGGTGTTACTACTAGGTGGGTGACTGCAGCAGGCACAAAATAAAGCATTCATTAAGATTTTAACTTCTGTTGCATTTGGCAGAGCTTCAAATCAATGGGGTTGTTCTGCAAACGTGAGGCCAGCGTTTGTCATGGTATTCCCATTCACAAGCCCTGAACAGAGTGGGGCTTTCCAATCGGGCAAAGAGATGAGCTCTTCATTTGCTGTCCAGTTGCTGTCCAGTCACAGGCGGGTGCAAGAGACCTGTAAGTGAAACAACAGCAAAAAGATTGAGGTCTACCTTGCTAGACAGAGCTGTGTTGTGTGGCAGATCTCTGGACTAGTTTGACTATAATGCATATCATTTGGCAGGTAAAACGGCTCTCATAGATGTATTTATTCTGTGCCTTACTTGCTTGGAGTTTAGCTTTAAATTTTTAAAGAGGCGCTCCAGCCTGTAAAAAATAAAATTCAGCAGCTACAAATCCTGTAGCTGCTGATATTTATTAACCACTTACTGGGCACCCCCTTCCTGCCAAGGCCAATTTTCAGCGCTGTCATTCTTTGAATGATAATTGCGCGGTCATACAACACTGTACCCAGATGACATTTTTTATCATCTTATTTTCCCCACAAATAGAGCTTTCTTTTGGTGGTACTTACATTTATACTGCTGTGTTTGAAATTTTTTGGTAAAAAAAGACAACATTTTGAGAATTTTTCAAAATGTTGTTATAAAATTTTGCAAACAGGTAATTTTTTTCCTTCGTTGATGTACGCTGATAGGCTGGACTGATGAGGTGGCACTGATGGGCATTGCTGGGCACTGGCAGCATTGCTATACACTGGCAGGTGGTACTGATGGGCACATATACTCGGGTGATGTCTCACCCTCTTTGAGACTGCTGTCCCTCTGACACAAGCCGGTGATCGTTTTTTTTATTTTTATTTTTTTTTTCTGCTCACGCTGTCAAAAAAAAAAGCAGATTGCCAATCTTTTGTTTACATCACGTGATCAGCCCCTTACTTGGATCAGCCGAGTCTCGTTGACTCGGTGATCACAGAGCGTGCCGCGCGCCCCGCTATAGCGTGGGCGCAAAGCGGTTAAAGAGATGCTTGACTGTCTAAGGATTCAGCACTGTCCACACCCTGGGCCAGTTCTTCATCAGGCCTTTAGATCCCTGGCACCCCATGTCAATTGTGGGAAGCCGGCTGTGACTTCCCACAACTCATTGTTAGGCTTTGCCTACACTTTAACTGCAGCAGAGAAAAATCAGGTACCCGCTTTACCAGGCAAATAACTGGATGGACGGAGATACAAATCCTTACGTCTATATGGCTGGAGTACATCTTTAAGATCATTACCTTTTTGCATTGTAGACCTATGTATAATGCAGTTGAGCCATGGGTTATAGCAGGAGTCTTCAAACTTTTTTTGTTTGAGGGGCCACATCGTATATTTTACAAGTTTTTGCAGGCCGGAAAAATCATTTTATAAATCCACAGTAGAAGAATAGAATTTGATTGCTGACAGCAATGCTTGATGGTGATCCTGTATCCTCTGCTGGTTTCCCATACGTTTGTGCACCCATTAGTAATTACTCATAGTGTCCCCATTCGAGCCCCCATTTTTGTATACCCATCAGAGTCTTGCAGCACATTTGTGTCTCCCACAGAACCCCTGCACATTTGTGTTTTTGCCCACCCCCACCTGCATTTTTGTGTCCCCATCAGAGCCATCATGTCCCCCGCATATTTGTGTCCCCATCAGAGCCACCCCCCTCCCCCGCACCCCCCTCACCCCCCCCCCCCCACATATTTGTGTTTCCACCAGAGCCGTGACCCCATCAGAGCCGTCAGCCTCCCCCCAACCTGTTTGTGTGTCCCTCCCCACCAGCCCCCCATATTTGTGCTCCAATCAGTGCCACCAGCCCCCCCACACATCTGTGCCCTCATCAGAGCCGTCAGCCCCCCCCCCCCCCCCCCCCATATGTTTGTGTCCCTATCAGAGCCATTAAACCCACCCCCAGTACATTTGTAACTATTTCACAGTTCCCCCTATAGTGACATCTACTGGTAACTTCCTCACATAACTACTACAACATCTGCTCTCAATAACGGAGGACATCTAATGGTAAAGATGGTTAATGACGGGGTTACAGCCACTCTCTCAAATCATGGACAACTAGTGGTGAAACTGAGCAATGGCAAGTAGATAATCCTATAGCAACATCTCATGGTGACTATCTCATATAACATCTGTAAAAACTGCTCTTAATAGCAGGGGACATCTAGTGGTAAAAATGGTCAATGACAGGGTTGTAACCTCTCTCTCAAATCAGACATCTAGTGGTGATAGGTATATAATCGTATATTAAAACAAATTTCTATCAGCGCAAATAATAATCTTAATCACTATGTAGTGATATGTGTAATTAGTGATATAACAAAATCCCACCAAAAAAAAAAAAAACACCTGGCTGCTACTCACACAGAAAAGGTGTTAATTTCAACACTGTTTTGTTAGATCTATCCATCTATCTCTCATATATGGCAAATAATGGCATCTTATTGTAAAATATTAAAACTAGATAAATAATCCATAAAATCAGTAATTTGATAACAAAAACCATTCAAATCAAACTCTGTTATACCTCAAGGGGTCCAGGGACTGTAATTCATGTATCCATCGCGATTCAGCTTGGCTCAACTTTATAATTTTGTTATCCCCTCTCCAATGTGGCTTGAATTTTTCTATGCCAATCACTATTAATGTAGACAGATCCTTATTGTGAAATTGAGCATAATGCATAGACAGGCTATGCTTTGGGAAACCATTTTTTTGTGTTCTGTGTGTTCCCTTAACCATTTCCATAGAGGCCTATTTGTTATATATATTGAATTTTACAGGGGCACTCCAAGAGTTATACTACTCCCTCCGTTTTGCAAGATATGAACTCGTCAATAATATATTCCTTCCCGGTTACCACTGATCTAAAACCTACTTATTTCATTTTACTTTCTTTAGTATGTCTACATGTGTAACAACTCTTACACGGATAATATTCCTTACCTTCAAAAAAACGAAACCTCCTTTTTAGATGGAGGATCCATCACATGTTTGGCGATATTCTCTCAGAGTGGGGGCTCTTCAATATGTGAATTTGGGTAAACTTGGAAGAATCATTCCTAGATGTTGGTCTGCCCTTAATATTTCCCAATGTTTTTTTTTTTTTTTTTTTTAATCTTTTCAACCTGTTTATATTGAATATGGTAATCCATTACTAGAGGGATATTCTGTTTCTGTTTCTTTTTTTTTTTTTATTGAATCATTCAATAGTTTCTCATTTTTTTTTAAATTTCTGCTTCTTTCTGTATCTTCTGTTCAATAAATTATCCCTAGCACTCCTTTTGTATAAATCTATCCCCAATAAGTGTAGCTTGTTTCTTAAATTCATTATCTTCAGTGCAATTTCTTCTTGATCAAATAAATTGGCCTTTCGGAATGTTGGTAAGCCAGGATGCCTAGTGGCAGATATCCATGGGTAGATAGCTATTTCTGTCTACTGCTTTGAAATACCGTATTTTCCGGCGTATAAGACGACCTTTTATACTTAAAAAAATCCCCCAAATGTCGGGGGTCGTCTTATACGCCGGTATATGGATGTCAGCATGGATGTCCGCGCTGAGCCAATCACGGCAAGCGATGTATTCTATTAATGAATACAAAGCCTGCACGGATTGGCTTTCAGAGTCAGAGAGGCGTGGGCTGATGATGTTCCAACCTCTGCCAATCACGGCGAGCGATGTATTCTATTAATGAATACAAAGCCTGCTCGGATTGGCAGAGGTTGTAATATCATCAGCCCGCACCTCTCTGAATCTCAAAGCCAATCCGTGCAGGCTTTGTATTCATTAATAGAATACATCACTTGCCGTGATTGGCTCAGCGCGGTACACTGTAATACTGTATACAGTACCGGTATGTTACTAAATGCGGCTACCCCTCGGCTCCTCGCCATTCAACACTGGAGCTTTAAATTGAAACACCCGACCCTCCATCTGGCACCCGACCCTCCATCTGGCACCCGACCCTCCATCTGGCACCCGACCCTCCATCTGGCACCCGACCCTCCATCTGGCACCCGACCCTCCATCTGGCACCCGACCCTCCATCTGGCACCCGACCCTCCATCTGGCACCCGACCCTCCATCTGGCACCCGACCCTCCATCTGGCACCCGACCCTCCATCTGGCACCCGACCCTCCATCTGGCACCCGACCCTCCATCTGGCACCCGACCCTCCATCTGGCACCCGACCCTCCATCTGGCACCCGACCCTCCATCTGGCACCCGACCCTCCATCTGGCACCCGACCCTCCATCTGGCACCCGACCCTCCATCTGGCACCCGACCCTCCATCTGGCACCCGACCCTCCATCTGGCACCCGACCCTCCATCAGGCATCTGACCCTCCATCAGGTATTTACCACCACAGCACTGCTTCACAAAGCTTGTAATTAAATTGCACTTATTGCTGCTTCAGTATGTTAGTCAGACTAGTCGGAAGGGGGTCGTCTTATACTGTGAGTATATGTTAAAACCAACGTTTTAGCTGGACAATTAGGGGGTCGCCTTATACGCTCAGTCGCCTTATACGCCGGCAAATACGGTAAGTTTGAGTTATGATTTTATCTTCTTCAACTCTTATTTCCAAGTCTAGAAAATGTACTTTTTCGTTACTAATTTCCCACGACAGTTTGATGATCTTGTTATTCGTATTCAACACATGTCCAAAGTCGATGCGACTCTCACCAGCCCATATGATAATAAAATCATTGATAAATCTTCTGTATAGTAGTAACTGATGGGGTGTATTCTCAGGGCTTGACAAATTTGCGTAGAATCTAGGAGCCAGCTGAAAAAGTTAGGAGCCTATTTTTTTTTTTTTTTTTTAATCCTCTGCCCAAAAAAAAAAAATCAACTTTTTGTTTTGCTTTATTATAAGATTTTACAAATAAGTTGTTATTTTTTTTTTCTCCTTCACTGATGTGCTCTGATAGGCTGCACTGATGAGGCGGCATTGAGGTTGGAACTGATGGGCACTGACAAGTGGCACTGATGGGCAGAACTAAGGTGCCACTGATGGGAACTGACAGGGGGTACTGATAGGCAACACTGAGGTGGCACTGACAGGTACCACTAATGGGCACTAACATGTGGCACTGATAGGCAGCAGTGACAGGTGGCACTGAGTTGGCACTGGCAGATGGCACGGGCAGGTGGTAATGGTTGGCTGCTGGCACTAACTGGTAACTGGCATTGGCAGGTGGCACTAACTGGCATTGGCAGGTGGCACTAACTGGCATTGGCAGGTGGCACTAACTGGCATTGGCAGGTGGCACTGGCAGGTTTCACAGCTGTATTGAGAGAGAGCGAGGAGCTGACAAATTCAGCGTGATGTTGGAGGTGGGCGGGATCCAGCAGCTATCCAGCCAATGATTTGTTTGTTTAAGAAAGGGGTGGGGCCACATACACATAGCAGCCCGCCCAGATCCCATCCTATTGGCTGGTGTTGGATAGCTGCGTCCCGCCCACCCCGACATCCAACCTCAATTTTGACATTCTCCCTCTCCAGTTTCACACACCATGAGTGTGGAGGAGGATGTCAGCGGCTGCTGCGCCGCTCTCTTCCTGCTCTATCCCCACTACCAGACCGTGCGCCTCCACTTTCCCGGCCAAGACCCCACAGCCCGCTCTGTAGCAGAGGCACCTGTCACTGAAAAAACCCAGGCGCCAGGGCACAATTTCTAGTCACAATGGCGACCTGCCTGGGATTTGCCGAGCCCTGTGTATTCTTGTAAATGGATTCTTCCTCCCACTCTGCCATATATCGGTGAGCGACACTAGGTGCATTTTTAGGACCCATCGCTATCCCTTGTATCTGCTTATAATATTCCTTACTGTACCAGAAATTATGTTCCAAACTATAATTCAAGCAATTCAGCAAAAAATGTCTCTGAACACATTTTAGGCCCCATGCACACGAGACGCTGTTAAATGCGCGTTCAGAGGCAGTTGTCCATGTACACAGTCTCATTTGTTTTCCGTTTTTAGGCAGTTGCGTTTAACCTCGTTTTTCCAGAAGCAAAAAAATGGGTTCAGACACTTTGCTTTTCCACGTTTCAAATGCAAAACGCGGCAGCCGCGTTTTGCGTTTTATAAGCGTTTTTTTAAAGGAACCAGAAAAAATATAATGGTAAACCATAAAAAAATACAAAAAAAATTGGTTTAAAATGTCGTAATTACTTTAGATAGTTCATAGAGCATATATACTTACTGATGCAATGCCATAAAAAAACAATTTTTTTAGTTAGCTTAGACAATGAGGAATGCCTCCACTTCTTTGCCCCAACCCTTCATCCATATATTCAATATGGGATCCATTTCCAAAGAAAAAAACACAGAAAGAGAGACGTGTACAACTGCTCACTCTTATCAAAATGGCAGAAATAGTTAATAATACATGCTTTCTGAGCTTGGGGAGGGTCTATATGATGTTCTCTTTACAAACGCACGTTTTGCCGCATTTGCGTCTATAAGCATTTTTTTTTAAACGCAGGTTTCTGCTTTTTAAAACGTGTTTAGCAGTTTTAACCGGCGTCTCATGTGCTTGGGGCCTTAGGTCACTGAATTCCCTCAAAGCCCACCTGATGGTTAATAGTATATAACGATGCAACATCTGCTGTTGCCAAGTAAATAGGACCATCTTCCAATTTGATCCCGTTCAGTGATTGTATGAGATGTTTCTTATCCCTCAGATACGCTTTGGTCTTCCGTACAACAGGTTGCAGGAACCAATCAATATATTTGCCAATCCTTGCCCCTACAGAATTTATTCTGTTTACAATGGGTCTGCCCGGTGGGTTCATCCTATCCTTATGGATCTTCGGGAGTGTATATATGACTGGGATCTTGCATGTGTCTGGTCGTAGGTATCTTCCTTCTTTTTTGTTTAGAATGCCCTTATCAAGTCCTTTTTTGATTAACTCGTTTAGTTCCTTTTTATATCTAATGGTTGGATTACTCAAAAATTTCTGGTAAGTAGTCTCATCATTTAGTTGTCTATTCAATTCTCCTATACAGGGGGTCCCCGACTTACGAACGCCCGACCTACGAACAACCCCTACTTACGAACGGGGCGCTGCGGGGACCCTCCGCCATTTTTCTGTGTTTTTCGCCGTCTTTCGGCCGTTCTGCGCATGCGTGGCCATACGGAGCCTTGGAAAATGCCGGAAATGTCCGTAATTTGCCGCGCATGCGCAGAACGGCAATAGACGGAACATCGGAAATGTCCGGAAATCTCTGTATTTGTCGGTCTGCGCATGCGCGGCAGACTTGCGAACATTTCCGACTTCCGTACAGGCGGCCAGTCCCTAACGAGTTCGTAACTCGGGGACCCCCTGTATACGCTTCTTTTGATTTTACCACTATTGCACCACCCTTATCTGCAGGCCTTATCACTAAATCTTTCCTCTGTTACAATTTCTTAAAAGTGTAATTAATATCTCCAGAATCCTATACTCCTTTATTTTAAGATCTTGGAGATCTCTCAACACCTTCTTCTGGAATACTTCCATATATCCATCATTGCTACTCGGGGTGGATTAAAAATTGACTTATTTCTCAAATAACTATATATGATGTCATTCTCCATCTTCTTCCTAATTATATTTTCTCCATGTTTGGTCATCGTATATTTTTTTAATATTCAAACTACAAATGAATTTATGTATATCAACATATGTGTTTGAATTTATTCAGATTTTTCTTGGGGGCAAATTTAAGACCTTTGTCCAAAATCTTCATTTCCTGCTGTGTTCATTCCATTTCACTGATATTCACTATTCCCTTGCCCACTATTCTTTTTGATTCCAGCTCGGCATCCTCTTCTCTATTTATTTTTTTTTCTTTTCTTCTAGATCTGGGATCTGGGGTCCTTCTTGGGGTTCGATCCTCTTGATCCTGACCTCTTGGTGGTTCCTGATACTTCTCCCCCTCCTGTCTTGTTTCCCTTCCTCATTGTTTGTCTGGGGTACTTCTTGGTGTTCTCCTGGATCTCTCTTGATGATACCATCTCATGGATTCCCGGTGTCTCGCATCTAAAAAACGCCTCAGTGTTCTATTCTGTTCAACTCTTCTTTCCTGGAAGTATCATCTTGGGGTTCTCACTCCTCCTTCATCATATCTCCTCAGTGGTTGAACCTGTTAGACAGGTACAGAATAATGATTATAGATTGGTTGTTCTCTTCTGTCATTGTAATTTCTCTATGCTGGTGTTGGTGATCTTCTTCCATAATACGGTTGTTGATAGGGTCTTGGTTGGTTCTAACCATTATTTTGCCAGTGATTTTGTCAATTTTTTTCGCCAATGGGGGTTCTTCCAATTATTATTCCACCCTGTTTTTTTATTTGGCGTATTATAGGTGTTGTAATCTCTACTTATTTCATTAGTGGGTTGTATCCCCACTTTTCTTCATTATTTCCGAGTAGAATCTTCACTTCTTCTTTTTTAGGGGAGCTATTAATAGCAATTGTGTCTGTTTTTTATTCTGCCATTTAAAGACTAAATCATCTTCATAGTCTTTTTAATATCTCTTTGATATTTCCTCTTTTTTTTTTTTTTTCTTGCTGCTGTTTCCTTGTCTTTTTGTTCCATATCCCTATTAAGTTGTTTAGATAAGGCAATACATTATGTAAGTTCCTTGGATGGTTCCAGACCTATTTTTCGTTCTGAAATCTGTGCATCCAATTTCCTTATCTTCCACTGTTTTCTTTTAATTAAAAAAAAAAAAAATTGAATAATTCTAAACCTTTTATCATTAAAAAAATGAAACCATTCATCTGATTCTTTATCCATCAAGAAATCATTAATGGGCACATCCCATCTCAGTCTTCTCAGTATCAATTTGCTCTTTAATATATTTTTCATGGGTAGCAATATCCCACCATGCTTTTTTTTTTTTTTTTGTTTTTTTCTCCATTAGGTGTCCCATTTTTCTGAAGCTATTTTCAACATTTCCTACTAAATCTCTTGCTTCTCAAATATATTATCTATGATCCTATTTTCTAAGAACCCCCAAAATATCCATTGCACAAGTGAAATAAGGATAAGGTAATAAATGATAAAAAGAATATACTAGTGCGCAAACCAATACCTAATTAATAGTGAGTAGCTGTCAATGTACTGTCATTGTTTCACCACTAGATGTCTGTGATTTAAGAGAGTGATTACAACCCTGTCACTGACCATTTTTACCACTAGATGTCCCCAGCTATTAAGAGCAGTTTTTATAGATGTTGTATGACAGGGATATGCAATTAGCGGACCTCCCAGCTGTTGCAGAACTACAAGTCCCATGAGGCATAGCAAGACTGACAGCCACAAGCATGATGCCAAGAGGCATAATTTTGCAACAGCTGGAGGTCTGCTAATTGCATATCCCTGTTGTATGAGGTAGTCACCATTAGGGGTGCAATGGATCAAAAAACTCACGGATCAGATCGTTCCTCGGATCAGAGTCACGGATCGGATAATTTTTCGGATCAGCAAATAATTGAATTTGCAAAAACCTGTGTAAATTCCACCACCATATAGTCCCTACTGTAATATCCACGTCATCTCCCCCGCTGTAATATCCGCGTCCTCTCCCCCACTGTAATATTGGCTGGGTATGGCAGAGTATTGGCTGGATGGATCCATGGATGTGACTGCAATTGTCAGAGCAGCACTGTGGGCACTACAAATCCAGCCCACAGCGCTGCTGGCATCCGATCTCTCCCCTCCACTGTACAGATTAGTACACAGAGGGGAGAGAGGAACCAGCGTCATGACATGATGCTGGTTTGTTTACAAGTGATCGCGCCGTCATTTGACGGAGTGATCACCTGGTAAACGGCCAGGTTTACCAAGATGGCCGCCGCTCTGTAGCTAGGCCGAAGCCGCGGCCTTTCCTAAGGCCGAGGCAGTGGAGCGCTCCACGGATTGCGTGGTGTGCCGATCCGAACAGGTTGACCCATTCGGATCATGGATCGGTGATGATCCGTTGCACCCATAGTCCCCATGAGATGTCGCTATAGGTTTACCTACTTGCCATTGCTCAGTTCCACCACTAGTTGTCTGTGATTTGAGAAAGTGGCTTTAACCCTGCCATTACCATCTTTACCATTAGATGTCCTCAGTTATTGAGATCAGATGTTGTAGTATTATGAGGTAGTTACCAGTAGATGTCGCTATAGGATTGCAATATTTAGGTTATTTTAATTGATTCTATTAAATATTTGTTTTATTAATTTGCAATTTACTGTTGGACAGTATGCTGTGTCATACATTTATACTTGTGTCTAATTTGCGATGTGCCATATAACTGTAAATTGTTAGGGCAACAAAGGATTGTATTTAAGCCGGCCTTGTTCACCTGACTCCATACACTTGAAGTTATGTGAGCGGTGACGTAATGAATATTATTATTGCACCAGTATTTGATTATATTGATGTATTTGCACTTGAAGGATTTACATCCATTTCTTGTTTGAGGGTTATTTTGCACATAGCACTTTATTTGTCATTAATGTTTTTTGTTTATTATTACACTTGTTGATTTAATATAGTGGCAATATTATTTTTACTGAGAAAGTGGCACAGTTATTCATTTTCATTTTTCACTGTGTGGATACTGAGACTTGCAACCTAAGGGTGGTGCCCCTTTTTTGGAGTGGTATGTGGCCCAAGCCTCAGTTTCGGGGTGCTCCCCCAGCAGGGGATGATGTATTTTCTGCCAGGCAAGCTCTAGATCACTGGGGTCAGAGGGAATCACTGCTGCCTTCCAAGATGGAGGACACAGAAGATGGCAGAGCAGTGATGATTAATGCACTCAGAGACCTGCAGTCCTGAAATCCTTCCCTGCAGTGCTGTCGTTGTCTGGGATGGGGGTGCAATATGTTCCCTGGTGCCTTCCCTCCCTGGGACTGGCTTGTAATTTTCTGGGGCAATTATATTAATTTTATATATAATATAAATATTGTGTGTGTACACACACAATTCTTTTCTGTTCAAAAAAAAAAAAACTTTTATGTATGGTATCTTTCAGATACTTATAGTCTTATGCAGGTTGGGTAGTACTGACTCATAGGTTGTTAAAGCTGGCTACTAGTTCTGGGTGAGATTTGTCTAGGCCCGGGATAAAGACTGCATTCACACCTGAGCAGAGCGACATTCAGGCATCTTTATTTGAGCGTTTTTAGAAGTGTGTTACAAGCATTTTAGATGGGTATTGCAAACGTTTTACAGCTTCAGGCATTCACTTAGGCTGGTCATAGACGTTCGAATCTTGCCCGGTTTAAGCAGGAACCGGCTGAGATTAGAACTGTGTGTGTGCAGCCTGAATGTACCAAGCTGATCAATCGATCAGCTTGGGTACAACCAGCCTGCTGGATTCACTTACGATTATCGCTAGTGGCTGCTGTAGCTGCTAGCAATAGTCGCTGTCTTCTCCCAGCAGGAATGGCTTCCTCTGCCCCCACCGGGAGCAGACAATAGCTCAGCGGGAGGTATTCCCCTGTCAGCAAGGTCAGTGTTAATGAGGAAATGGTTGCAGGAAAGAAATTCCCACCCTTTTATATGGCCTTCCTTAGATTTACCATAGGAAGATCATTGTATTTTGCTCTTCATTGACTTTAAAAATTTTGTTTTTAATTGAGGGTATTATGTATAGTGTGTTTTTTTTTTTTTATTTTTTTTTTTTTTTTTAAAGCAATGGTTTGCTAAATGCTCTCCTTCATTTTGTGATATGCTTTAAACAGATTGAAAACTAACTCCTATTTCTTTATACAGGACCAACTTAAAACCCAATACAGAATACGATTTTATCGGGATGGGTAAGTGTGTTCATTTTCATGCTAAACATATTAAAGCGAAATTCACTTTTTGAATAAAATTGACTGTGCAGTCAAGGGGCCCCCAGTAGAATAAAAAGCATCATGCAGCTTAGAAAAATGTTCCCGTTTTTAAATGCCATGCCAGTAGGTCATGAGTGGCACCCCTGAAGCCTGGGCGAATATCCCCCACTGTAAGTAATTAGCATCATCCTGCCTAGAAGCGAAGACACTCCACATGTTGAGCGCTCGCCTCCAGCCTCCTTACAGAAATAAGTGTTCTCTGTTTAAAACGCATGCCTGTGCAGTGCTCTCTTCCTCCCCTCTGGTGCCTCCTAGCTTCTAGGCAGAACGGGGCTGATTGCTTAAAGTTGGGAGTTATGTGACTAGACTTTGGGGGTGCCCCTCATGGTCTACAGGTACAGAATTTAATCTAAGCAAATTTTTTCTAAACTGCACAGTGTTTTGTAACCTACTGGAGGTAATAATGATCCATGTGCTTTATAGAAAGAGGACACAAGGGGCTAGAAAGTTATGATCTGCATATGTTTCACATACCCCCTTCTTTC
Organism: Lithobates sylvaticus; assembly: GCA_028564925.1. Classification (NCBI taxonomy): domain Eukaryota; kingdom Metazoa; phylum Chordata; class Amphibia; order Anura; family Ranidae; genus Lithobates; species Lithobates sylvaticus. Next base: position 467,917,796 of record CM053026.1, on the reverse strand, counting down.
CTAACCACTAAGCTGGAAACTGTACTCATCTGCATTTAACCACTTCACCTCTCACATCCTTCACCCCCTATTGACCAAAGCAATTTTTACATTTATGTTATGGACCTGCTTGTTCAGCGATTTTTCTTTGTAATCACTATAGATAACAAGGTAATACAAATGATGATTTATTTTTTGTAGCAATGTTTGTTTAAAAATAAATCGTGTTACTGCAGATAACGTGTGCTATTTTATTTAGTAGTTTGTCCTGTGTAACCACTTGCTGCCTGACCACAGTACATTTGCGACAGCAGCATTTTGATGTACTGGTAAATTGCAGCACACTTGCGCAGGGGTGCGATCCTGTGAGCAGATCAAAGCACTCAGCGGCTGTGCGTGGTCATATCAATCACAGGATACCCCAGCCAATCATAGTAATCTCATAATTGCATATAAACAAAACCCTCACGAATGGCTTCCATTTATGACAACTTGCTTACTATTGTGATGCTGTGATTGGCCCACAGCCTTCACATGGTACCTTGCACCCTGGACCATCTGTGTGGCTGTAGCCAATCACAGATCACAATAGTAAGCAAGTTGTCATTTATGGCAGTTAAAGCAGTATTAAACCCAACAGCAAACTTTTATTATATTGCAATTCTTAGATGTGTTGGCTGCATTTGTTTTCTGTTTTTGGCTTGCTTATACTTTCGTCTGGCGATTCAGCCAGCAACTCTGCTGTCTTCAGAAGTTCAAGCTCTTCCAGCAGAGTGTATCCGCTTACATGGATGAGACCATCCATTTACACTTGCAGGGATGATTAAAATTAACAGCTTTTATTCATGCAAAACCTTTATCCCAAATGGGGAAAAAAATGTTTGCTGTAACTGATTCTTAAGTGTTAGCTGGAGTTTTTAGCTTCAATCTGTTATTTGTATTCAAATCTGCTAATAAATGTAACACTCCCGTTACCCCCCTGGACTGACAGTGCTGCTGTGTCCTGTACTCTTTCCTCCACAGTGGTGTCTCACTAAGCGCCGTGTGTGTGTGTGTGTGTGTGTGTGTGTGTGTGTGTAGTGCAGGAACTGCAGCGAATCCTGAGTGTTACCTGCACCGAATTAAAAATCACACTCCGTTCATGCGATCTGCCATCGGTGTCCATATTAAATTAATGACACCCCAAAACAGGTTGCAAAATGCAGTGCAATTGCAAGAATCGGAATACGTGCACCCATGCAATCCGATTCCGAAAAAATAAAAGATGCCTGCTCCTTATTCATGTGGTGCGAATCGAGCCTGTACTAAATGAATGGGCTCAAATTGCACTGCAAAGAATCGCTTGTGATTTGAATAGGAATGCGGTGTGATTTCTAGCTGAATCGCATGTGGTGTCCCGCACCGCACAAGTGTGAACCCAGGCTAATACCGCCAAATAAAAGAAAACTGATACAGCCACCCCAATTAATGATTGGTAAGCTGCATCATAATACATTTTTGGGTTTAAGGGCTGGTTCACATCAAAAATGCATTCCAGATTTGTTTCTGCATGAGCGTTTCTGGCAAGTTCTATGGCGTTCTTGATGCGTTTCTGGATGCATTCCAGTTGCATTTTATTTTCTTCTTTTTTTTTTTTCGTGTACTGGGGTCTGGTGTGTTTTACGGTGTTCCAATGCAGGAAAATAGCAGCATGTTCTACCTTCCTTCTTTTTTTATTTTTTTTTTTTTAACTGTAATACCCTGGAACTGACTGCACTGGTATGAATGATGCCATTTGGAAACCATATAACCTACTTTCCATGCATTTTTGATGTAGAAAAAACAATGCACTGGACTGCATGTGGTGTGAACTGGCCCTTTTATACCGCTTAAAAACTATTGTTTATAACAGCGATCATCGCTGTTGTAAGCAATAAATTTAATAAAAAAAAAAAATATTCCTGATTGCCCCCTCCCGGACTGAACAACTCAAATGAGAGTATGTAAAAAAAAAATAATTTACATACTGTCACCAGTCATTATCCCTACTGTCATATGATGACACTGGACTGTTAAATGTTTAATTTCTTAATTTTTCTAAATATTGTGACAAATTACAACTTCAAAAAACTCGTCATGCCTCTTACCAAATACCTTGGCATGTCTACTTTCCAAAAAGGGGTCCTTTTGGGGAGTATTTGTACTGTCCTGATATCTTAGGACCTGAAGAAATGAGATGGGCAGTCAGTACATCAGAATTGATAACTTTTTAAGTGTATAGTTTAGTTTTGTAGACTCTTTCTAACTTTTACACATACTAAATATTACACTGATTTGGGTTATGTTTTACCAAAAAAAAGTAGCAGACCACATTTTGGCCTAAATTTATGAAGAAAGATTATTTGCAAAATGTTATAACAGAAACTAAGTAAAACCTATTTTTTCGTTTTTTTTTTCCAGTATTTTGGGGTTTTTAATTCAGAGTGGATTTGATTTAAATCAAGTCAATTTTAAAAAGCAACTGTCATCTCTGTCCCCCAGCGGCTCCTCCTCTGACCCGCTGTTGACTCACCGACAGTCCCATTAATTTTAATGACACAATGAGGTGAGGGACGTGGTGGCAGCAGGTGAGTGAATGCCCACTAACAGGCGCTGCCATGATGGATCTGAAATGAAAGGTTCTTATTAAATGTAAGGACTTATTTTTGCTGGTAGTTAGAATATTTAATATTTGAAAAAAAAATAAATGAAGGTTTCTTATTTAGATTAATAAGCTGTCAGGTTAGTAAAACAGCGATATCAAAACCGATTTTAGGTTAATACGTTAATCGCACATAGTTGGAGAACTACTCAAATTCTTTTAGTGAAATAAAACAATAACATTTATATTACATTATTCTTGTATTTGCTTAAACATCAATGTTTAGTAACTGAAGTGCATAAACAAAATATCTTTGAAAAAGCAAACAAACAAAAGAACTTAAACTGTATATATCAGCTGGGTCCACATTGAAAAACGCGGTCCTTTCGTCACAGCACGTCTAATGATGTTTCATTCGGGCCACCAGGCCTTGCATCTTTGTTGCATTGCTTGCATTTTGCACGCATACCTGTTTTGTTTTATTTTATTTATTTATTTATTTATTTATTTATTACAGGATTTATATAGCGCTTTACAATATAAAAAGGGAGATAATACAATAAAATACAAGAGGATTAAGAGGGCCCTGCTCAGAAGAGCTTACAATCTAATAGGGTGGGGGAGGTGATACAAAAGGTTGTTTTACCCATAGGTAGAGGAACTTCATTAAAATATTCTCAAACTGGGTCTTTTATGGCCTGCTGCCATTTTGCTCTTTTAAGGGAGGAATAAAGCACTTCAAGCTATGTGCATAAAGATCACAAGGTTTTTAAGCTGTTTGGAAGGTTTCACTTTAATTTTTACTGCTTGCCCTTCCTCCTCACATTTAGAGCCAGGTACAGATGCATTTCTCTTCAAACAATCATGCAAATCCATGTGCACTACAAACTGTATAATACTGGGTTAAAAGATTATTCCTGAACTTTATTTTATCTCATGGTCACTGTAAAATTGTGTAAATGTATTAACATGCACTGCATTATCTCAGCTTGCAGAGCTTGAATTAATTGAATGAGTTTACCAAAAAGTAAATATTGCAGAATATACAGCCTCATTCTACATAATTTAACTCCATATTATGCTGAATTAACTATTTAAGATACATTAATAATCTGTTTGATTTTTACTCCTAAAGCATTTTATTAAAATACATTTTGATAAAAATCTAAATCTGATTTAAATAATAAAAAAAACAAACGATTTATATATTTTCTTTTAAAAATCATTTGATTTTTATCCACCCTTGTTTTTATAGTAGAAAATAAAAAAAACCCAGTGGTGATCAAATACAACCAAAAGTAAGCTCCAGTTGTGTGGGGAAAAAAAATGGTATACATTTAGATTGCGTACAATTGTTGCATGACCGAGCAATTGCCAGTTTAAATCGCACAGTGCTGAATAGTAAAAAATACTCGGGTCATGAAGCGGTTAAAAACTTTCCAGAGGTAAAGTGGGTAAAATTGCACTAAATTAGGATTCTGGTGCACAACATTGCAAAGTTATTTACAAATTTTGTTTTTTTTTCTTTTTCTTTTTTCTATTGTATTAAAATGAATGAAAGAAATGCTATATATATATATATATATATATATATATATATATATATATATATATATATATATATATATATATATATATATATATATATATATATATATATATATAAAAATTTTTTTTTTTTTTTAAAAAACAACAAACTTGTCATACTTATTTTCTCTGTGCAATGGTTTTTACACAGGGCAGCCCCAATCTTCCTTCCTTCCTTCCTTCCTTCCTTCCTTCCTCCTCCTCCTCCTCAGTCCCCCACCAGTGCTCCTGGCTCCTTCTCTTTGGCAAATGCCCCCATAGAATGCTGCGTGTGCAAGCTTGCTCCTGAGCCTCAGTGTGCGATTATTGACCCGCCCTCCGCTCTTTTACTATTATTACACAGGATTTATATAGCGCCAACAGTTTGTGCAGCGCTTTACAACATGGGGCAAACAGTACAGATACAATTCAATACAGGAGAGATCTAAGGGCCCTGCTCATTAGCGCTTACAATCCCTCATCACTGGCTCTGATTGATAGCAGAAGGAGCCAATGGCTTTTAGCAAAGCCTGTGAGAGCGGGGAGTAGAGAAGACGCTACCCCCATGCACAGTGCTGGAACGAGAATGGGATCAGGTAAGTGTAAGGGGGAGACGTAGTGTTTTTTTTCTTTAAAAAATAAATAAAAATAAAAACCTTTTAGGTTTTAGAAGCACTTTAGATGGGAAGTGTACACACATATGTTTAGTGTTTAAAAATATTAACTAACAAAAATGTGTTAAATATTAACCACTTTACATCTGAAAGGTTTTACCGCCTTCATGAACAAGCCATTTTTTGCTATTCTGCACTGCGCTACTTAAAAAAAAAAAAAAAAAAAAAAAAAAAAAAAAAATACAAAAAAACTAAAAAATTCTGAAACAAAAAAACATTTTCTACATTTCTGTTATAAAACGCATCCAATAAAATCAAATTTTCTTTATAAATTTAGTCCCAAATGTATTCTGCTACATGAGTGGGCTACATTCATAACAGCTGTGATTACTAGTAATCTGTGATTAGCTACAGCTAATCAAATGGTCCATAGTGCTGTGATTGGCCCAGGTACCATGTAATAGCTGTGGGCCAATCACAGCACCACTACAAGAATCGCAGCTTTGTTGACATTGTGATCGCATAGTACCAAGAGCCGCAGTACGGTGGACACAACGGTCGTGGAATCTGCACGCCAATAACCTGGAAGAGACCGGATGATTTACATGTCTGTGATCCTGCCTGCCTCTGCTGCCCTGCCACAGTAAATGTACTGTACTCGGAGAAGGTTAATAAAATGGAAACAAACAAATAATAGGAAAATGAATTAAAGCGGAGTGCCGCCAAATTTTTTATATATATATTTTTTTTTTAAAAGTCCGCTACAAATACGGCAGCTGCTGACTTTTTTTAAAATGTGGACACTTACCTGTCCAGGGAACCCACAATGTCGGCACCGAAGCCGATCTGTCCCTTGGCTCTCGGGTGGAGGTGCCTCCATCTTCGGTAAGGGAATCGGGAAGTGAAGCCCTGCGGCTTCACAGCCTGGTTCCCTACTGCGCATGAGCGAGTCGCGCTGCACGATCCCACTGGTCCCTGCTGTCTTCTGGGACCTGTGTGTCTCCCAGAAGACAGTTGGGGGGGACTGAGGAGGTGCAGGACATATCGTAGGTATCTGTGGATACTGCGGCTCTCTATGCCCGGAAGTGGGAGCAAATACCTGGATTAGACAGGTATCTGCTCCCCCATCCCCCCTGAAAGGTGCCAAATCTGATACCGGAGAAAAAAGCGGAAGTTCCATTTTTGGGTGGAACTCCGCTTTAAAGAAGTTTGTCTGTGACGTCACTCCTCCTCCTGTTTGAATTTCAAAGTGTGTTTGTTTTTTTTGTTTTTTTTTAACTTTGTTTCCTTCCTATTCCAGTCCTGATACTTTGTCCCATGATCCTTTGAGCCTCAGTAGTTTCAGGGTGGACTATGGGAGTAAATTCGTTTGCAGCATGCAACGAATAATGACTTACTGCAGGGCTTGACAAATTTACTTGGAATCTAGGAGCCAGGGGCGTACCTAGTACTTTTGGCACCCGGGGCGGATCCTTTTATCTATCTGGCACCCCCCCACCTTAAAACGTAAAAACGCCCCACTCTGATCCCTGCATCCTTAAATATCTCTTTGTCACTACTGTGTACATTACACACCCCCCTGCACCTCTGGACCCCTTTACATTACACAGCACTCTGGACCCCTTTACATTACACAGCACCCTGCACCCCTGGACTGGACACCTGTATGTTACACAGACACCCCCCCCCCCTAACAGCTCTGGACCCCCTGCATGTTATACAGACCCCCCTACAGTGGAGACCCCCCTACTACAATGCAGCCCCCCCTTCAGTACAGAGTGCCCCCCCCCTTCAGTACAGACCCCCCACCCACGACCCATAATGTACCTCGGGCTCGGGAGTGTCAGTGCAGGAGTGTGTAGACTACAAGGGGGAGGCGGAGCCGGCGGCTTCACGCTGCTCGGCTGTATGACACAGCCGAGACAGATCAGAGCGGCGAACACCCTCCCCCTCCCCTCACCTCACCTGCCGCTGCCAGGCTGCCTGTCACTCACCGCGCCGCTGCTCGGCGAGCTGTCCCCGCTTCCATCGCGGAGGGGGCCCCCCCCCCCCGCACCCCACTTAGTACGCCACTGCTAGGAGCCAGCTAAAAAAGTTAGGAGCCAGGTTTTCTTTTTCCTTTTTTTTTTTTTTATTTTTTTTTTGGAGAGGAGTGAGGGGAAGATGGCCCCCGCCTGTCTCCAAGTCATTGCAGGGCAGAAGCGACTTCAAATCGTCACTTCTGACCAATAGCTCTTAAAAAGGGACATTTTATAATTTTTTTTTCAAATGGCTATATTTTTTTTTTTTTTTTGCATTTTAGTGTAAATATGAGATCCGAGGTCTTTTTGACCCCAGGTCTCATATTTAAGAGGTCCTGTCATTTTTTTCTAATTACAAGGGATGTTTACATTCCTTGTACTAGGAATAAAAGTGACACAATTTTTTTTTTTTTCAAAAGAACAGTGAGAAAGTTAAAATAAATAAGAAAAAAATTATAATTTTAAACGCACCCGTCCCACCAAGCTTGTTTGGCCACCACAAGAGGGCGCCAGATTCTAGAAGGTACCCTAGGACTGCACAAGGCCGCAAAGCCGGGGCCTCAATTACCGGCCGGCGCGGCCCATCGTGATCGCTGGGGGGGGGGGGGGGGGTAGTGCACTATAGAGACAGGATACCCCCAGCTGTGCTGCCCCAGGCGCCAAGTCGCTAATTCTTCGTCATTACAGCAGGTCATTCATTGATAAGGCACATATTTATACAGAATAACACACATCACATAATGCTTCCATAGGGATATCAATAGAAGGAGAACTAAGCATGCTTAGGTCAGGGCTGGGGAAACAGAGCAACATAGCCATTACCAGACCACTCTGGTCCAACAAGTATCACTATCTTTTACCGAAGCAGAGTTCACAAGGTCATCTGTGTACAGGGCTGAGATCTATACGTAAATTTCATTCTATCTGTTTTTACAGTCGAATCACATCCTAGACATGGAGATCCCGAGCGTCTATCCACGGAGCCCATATTTTATGAAATTTTTGCGGGCATTGTCATCCTTTATATGTCAGTTTTATATATTGGGAGAACAGAGTCTACTAGTGAACGCCATTGAGCTATCGTCGGTGGGGATGGCAACTTCCAGTTTTGGAGCAGTACTTTTCTAGCGTAGAACGCCAGGTAGAACATGAGGAGTCCCTTTATGGGTGGAGTGAGTCAGGGATTCTGTAAGCCCCAGTAACAACAGTTTGGGATCCACTGATGCTGATATACCTGTCACTACGTTAATTTTCGCTAGTATTTGTTCCCAGTAATTCTGTATGGCCGGACAGTCCCAGATTACATGGTAGTATGTTCCCACCGCCTGTAAGCACTTAGAGCAGTTCTCAGATTGTGCGGGGTATATTTTTGCTAGGCGTTTGTGGGGTATAATAGGCCCTGTGTAAAAATTTGAGCTGGATAAATCTGTCTTTTGCAGAGATCATTGTGGGGAGGTAGTTTTGGAGAGCTAGCTCCCAGTCTTCCTCAGTCAAGGAGGGGATGTCCGCCCTCCAAGTTTGGCACAGCGGCGACGGTCCCTCAGTATCCCCACATGTCAGCCTGAGGTATAAGGAAGAAAGGATCCTGTCAGCTCCACGGGAGTTGAGGAATCTTTCTATTTGGTGGGGTTCTACTAAAATGGCCTCTGGGAATTGTGATTGAGTGGCGTGTTTCAGCTGAAGATATCTAAATAACATCCACGAGGGGAGTTGGTAGGTGTCTTTCAGAACTGGGAAAGAAAGGAGGACCCCGGATGGCATAATATGCTGAATTTTGGTTATGCCATGTCTTGCCCACAAGGTAGGGTCAGGTATGGTACGGAAGTGTGGAAGCCTAGGGTTACCCCAAAGTGGGGTGTGAGGGGAGATAGAGTTAGGTTTCTTAATTGTCGCCCTAACTCTGTCCCAGACCTGTATCGTGGTTCTCAGCGGGGTAGTAGCTTGAGGGCAGGCACGTATTCCTCTATACACCACATTCGTTAGGTCTGAGTAGAACCCCAGTATGGCCGCTTCTAGGTTGACTGCTGGGTTGGACCGGACCGGGGAGAACCACCAACGGGCGGTGACCAAGACCGCCGCCCAGTAGTATTTCAAAAAACACTGTGAGGAGAGACCGCCCGAGGACAGGGGGAGTTGTAGCTTGGTCTTAGAAATTCTAGGGGGTTTCCCACCCCAGATAAATAAGGAGATTATGCTATCCAATTTGTGAAAGAAGGTCATGGGGACCGGAATAGGGGTATTTCTGAAGATATACAGAAATTTTGGGAGGAATGTCATTTTTATGAGGCCCACTCTGCCTACAGGGGTCAAGGGTAGGGTTTTCCATGTACCACACTTGGCTACGAGAGCCTGCAAAATCGGGTAAAGGTTGTCTGTTAAATATTGTGAGAGGTCTCTAGTGATCTCTATGCCCAGGTATTTGAAGCGGGAAACTAGTTGTAGGGGGCAAGTAGGAGATGTCATCGGAGGGGTGATCGGGTCAGAAAGCAAAAAGAGATTCCATTTTTCCCAATTGATCCGAACACCTGAGAATTCACCGAATCTGTTTATAATCTTCAAGGCCGCTGTAAGGGAGTCGGCAGTGTCCCCTAGGTATAATAACGTGTCGTCTGCATAGAGCGACACCCTCTCCACCAAAGGGCCTAGTTGCAGTCCTCTAACTTCGCTTGTTGAGCGGAGGAGTATCGCCATAGGCTCAATGGCCAGGGCAAATAGCCCTGGGGATAGGGGGCAGCCCTGTCTGGTGCCCCTACATAGACAAAAGGGAGCTGAGAGGGTACCGCCCGTACGCACACGTGCCGTCGGGGAGGAGTACAACTGCCGAACCCATGCTATAAACTTAGGGCCAAACCCAAATTTAGTCAGGACCCGCCACAGACCCACTCTACAGAGTCAGAGGCTTTTTCCGCGCCCAGGGAGGCCACCGCACCCCCCTGGATGCTTCCCTTGAAGTGAGCTATGTTTGTATGGAGTCTACGGATGTTCACATCTGTGCCCTTACCCGGCATGAAGCCCGTCTGGTCTCCATGTATTAAAGAGAGAATTACTGCGTTTAACCTACAGGCCAGTACCTTAGTCAGTATTTTGGCATCAACGTTCAGCAAAGATATGGGCCTGTAGGACGAACACAGCGTAGGGTCCTTCCCCGGCTTAGGTATAACAACTATCACGGCCTCAGACATGGAAGGTGGCAGGTCCTCTGATGCTAGGGTTTTGTTAAGTGTAGAGTGGAGATGAGGGCCTATAACTTCCAAATTGGTCCTGTAGAACTCCGAGGGGAGTCCGTCAGGTCCCGGTGTCTTCCCCGTCTGCATGGATTTAATAGCTTTCTGGACTTCCGGTAGAGTAATGGGAGCTTCCAGGCCCTGAGCCGCCTCAGCGGACAGGGTCGGGAAGTCGACAGTGTTCAGAAAGGTAGCCAGTTCCTCCAGGGAGAACTGAACCCTGGAGGCGTACAGGTTGGTATAGTATTGCTCAAACCTGGCGTTAATGTCAGCCGGGTCCGAAAGTAAGGTACCATCTTCCGCCTGTATATTTGCTATTCATGGGCTCCCCGTCCTCTCCTTTGCTAGCCAGGCTAAAAGTCTACCAGGACGTTCCCTCTGCTCGAATATACGATGGGTCTGGGACAGGAGAAAGCGACGACACGAGTCCACTCGAATTAAAGCTAGTTCTCTATAAGCTACAAGCATATCGGTATGGGTACCTGGGTCTGGGGAGCTGGTGTATCTGTCCTCCAGCCGCAGTGCCTTAAGTTCGGCCTTAGACAGCTCGAGTTTCGCCTCTTTCCTGACCTTTGAGATATTGTATTGATACCTACCCCTGGCATATGCTTTAAAAGCATCCCAGACCGAGGCCTGGGATGCACTATCTACATTGTGAGTCCAATATTCACCTAGCTCAGACAGCATCAGTGGCTCCAACTTTTCGTCCGTGATCCAATATCTGGATAGCCTCCACATCCCCACTCCAACCCCCGTGTCAGTTGTCAGTTGTCATTACAGGGGCGTGGTCCGAAATACCCCGTGAGAGGATGGAAACCGCAGAAACCCTGTTCAACAGAGAGTCACTAATGTATATAAGGTCTATACGTGACATGGTGGCATGTGTGGCCGAGTGGCACGTATATTGTCTAGTATCTGGGTGTTTCCATCTCCATGCGTCGTGCAGACCAAATATTGCCGCCCACTTAGCTAAGCCTGGGTCTGTCACGTGGGTCGTTTGTCGCTGCCCAAGTCGATCCACCTTAGGGTCAGGAGTCATATTGAAATCCCCTGCTAAGATAACATTCGTTGTGGGGTACCTGGCCAGGATATTAAGAATTTTATATAGCACAGTCATATTTGCCGGGGGAGAGATATAAAGTCCTACAATCACCATTTCTATCCGGTCACACATCGCATGTACAATCACATATTGACCTTCTGGATCTAAATGAAGATCTAGTAGCGTGAACGAGAGTGTCTTATGCACCAGTACACTGACCCCTCGAGAGTAGGAGGAGAAAGTGCAATGGTAGTAGGACCCCACCCATGCCTTTTTTAGTGACAGAAGTTTAGAACCCATGAGGTGTGTCTTTTGGAGGATGCATATGTGCGGGAGATGTCTCTTTAAGTATGCAAAGACCAAGGAACGCTTAATTTTAGAGTTCATCCCCCGCACATTCCAGGAAATCAACCTCAGAGGAGCCATAGTGTAGGCAATGGAATAAGCATCAGCACCGAGGCAGTGCACCAAAACAGCCCCTAGGGGGCAAAGCGAGAAGGCACCTGTGAGTTTGTCAGCAGCCGCACTGTCAGTGAATGCCTGAAAAAATAAACCGATCAAAGGAGAATCAAAAGAAGATTTGTCCTCCCTGCGGAGAGGTAATCACCCGGGGAAAAAAGAAGCCCCCGGGGGCACAGTTCTTGAACTTTGCGTTGAAGCAGTAATAAACAAGGCAACTAGTATTATAATCGGTCCCACATATTCGGGTCCAAGAGGAAGGAATGGGATGGGGCGCTCAGAAACACATGTCCTACAGGAGTTCATGTTGAGGGAAGGGTCATCCGTTCATCCCAGGTAAGTGGGCCCGCTGTGGGGATGTGTGGGTTCCCCTCAGGTCGGAGATCAAACAGCCAGGGGCCAAACGTGGATACGCATGCTGTATTTCAGGCCTTTTTGGCGGAGGGCAAGTTTCACCTGGTCAAATGATTTTCTCAGCTTTTGGGTCTCGACGGAGAAGTCAGGGAAGATCATGAGACGCGCTCCATCAAGTCTCAGGGCATCAATTTTCCTGCTCTCCCGCAGCACAGTGTCCCTGTCTCTATAATTCAGGAGCCTGAGTATAAGGGTTCGCGGGGGGCCACAAACAGCCGGCATCCTGTGGGCCCGCTCCACTGTGAAAAATGGTGAAAATGCCGCCTGAGGGAGCAATTGTTGGAGAAGCCGCTCCACATAGGCCACAGGGTTGGGGTCCTCTGCGCCCCCCGGTAATCCGATGATCCGGAGATTGTTCCGCCTATTGCGGTTTTCCGTGTCCTCGGCTCGGTATTCAAGGGCCCGGACCTTGGTGGTAAGGGTACGGAGGGTGGTGGAGTGGTCACGGAGCACGTCCTCATCGCCGCCTACCCGCCGCTCGGCTTCCGTCAGGCGGGACCTAAACTTGTCCATGTCCTTGCGGATCAATCCCATCTCCATCTGCATGGCATCGTCAGGGTCGTCTGGCAGGTGTTGATGGCCTGCATCAAGGCAGTAAAGTTGTCCTGGTCTTGTATGGCGGGGTCAGCGCCCTCCGTCTGCGACGCCATATTGGATCGGGAGCAGGCCTCAGTTCCTGCGCCACGAGGATGGTGATGCTGCTTAGGGGCTTTCTGGGGTGCCACCGACCTCCGCTTATAGGGCATACCAGTCCCAGGGATCACGGGTAAGGAGTTGATGGCTTCAAGCACGTTTGTGTCCGCAGGGAAGCAGGGTTATAGCAGGCAGGCTAGCGGATCTCTCTCACTAAGCCTCCGCTCCGCCATCTTGGACACGCCCCAAGTCGCTAATTCTAGTCGCCAATGCGACCTGGCGACCGGGATTAGTCGAGCACTGACTTACTGCAAGACTACAGAGGAAGGGTTCTAGGAGGCTATTATGAAGATATTTCCTTAATATGTAAATGAATGATCTGTGGGGTGGGACTCTGCTTGTTCACACTGGTTGGCATATATAATATAACTGGGCAGGATTGAATTCCAATTGTGATCCATTCAATCCTGCCTAGCTTTCACAGCAGGCTGTGTATATTGACGGGACTAGAAAACGGAAGTTCAATAGCCAGTAGCCAATAGCTTCCGTCTCATACTTGCTTTAGAGCATGCGTCCTTTTTGGTGCGTCGGAACAGCATACAGACGAGCGTTTTTTCCGATGGTCTATATTTTTCCGACGGAAAAAATTACTATGTTCGCTATCTAAGTTCGTCTGAAAAAAGTCCAATGGGGCATACACACTGTCGGAATATCCGATGAAAAGCTCCCATCGGACTCTTTCTGTCGGAAATTCCGCTCGTGTGTACGCAGCAATACAGACTCTAGCTGCTGCAGGAGTGGCTGTGAATTGGAAAGTCTATCAGCAGGATATACAGAGTCTCACATGAAGCCACAAATAAACCCAGAATATTAGGGGATCTGCAGACAACAGACAACAGAGGAACATGGTACAGAGGCAGTGCCGATCCTGACCTCCCTGGGGCCCTAAGCAAAATTCTGCTAAGGGGCCCTCTACCTGATTTGTGATGCCATGCGCTATGTAAACCAGTTGCCATTGTCACACCTGACACTTCAGTGCTCCCAATATAATCCTCCCTCCTTTAAACAAAACAGTCAAAGAATAAGTACAACAATATAGAACAGACATGTATATAATATATAGGAGTGCGGATCCTCCCCCTTACCTCAGGGTCCTCAGAGAGCCTCCCCCTTACCTCAGGGTCCTCAGAGAGCCTCCTTACTTACATCAGGGTCTGCAGCGTTGCCCTTTACATCAGAGTTCCCCCTTGCACTGTAAGGTGGAATCTTGCAGACTATGATGTAAAGGGGAACTCTGGGAATGTGGGGAGGACTCTGGTGAACAGAGAAAGAAAACACTAAGGTAAGGGGGTTTACTGATATAAGGGGGAAACCTTTTATATCAGTGCCCCCTTACAATATTGTATTGACTCCCCCTAGACTGGCCTGGCGGTGCTGTCACTTACCTCCTCTCAGGTGCATCATGCAGGGCTCGGTCAGTTGGCTCCACCTTGGTGGCTCTGGTTTTATCCCATAGTTTCTTCTTCCGCAGTCCATACATGTCTGACCTCTCCCATGACCCCCCATCCTGGCAGCACTCCCACTCTTGACTCCTCTCTCCAGACGTGATATAAGACAAGAGATGGTCAGAGGCTGCGGATGGTACAGGGGAGGTCAGAGGCTGCAGGGGGGGGGGGGGGGCAGGAGATCAGAGGCTGCGGAGGGGACGTAGGAAGAAGGCTTTACTTTTAAAAATGGCACTGCTCTGCACCATCGTGTCACTGCGCATGCGCCCGCATTTCCGAAAATTGCCGGGCTCGTACGGACTTCGGAACAGCACTGGCGCATGCACAGTTGCATGTCGGCCCGGCCCCACAGCCATCTTTTTTTCAGGCGCCGCTGCCCTCACAGCGGTGGCGGTGGCCCCAGGGGCAGCCAGGCAGCCAGTCCTGGAGCAGAGCCGATCCGCCCTTGGGGGCCCCGCACAGCGGTGGGGCCCTACGCAGCTTGCGTAGTCAGCGTATAGGCGGATCGGCTCTGTCAGAGGTATGATCTATGCTGCATTCCATTCAGGTCTGGTGAAAAGAGAGGTGAAATTCAGCTTTACATGGAGAATAAGAATAAGGAGTTAATTAGGGTTGATTAGAGCAAACTTAGGGTTAATAAGGGGATATACAGAAAAAAATAAAAAAACCTTTTCTTTCTTTCTTTCTTTCTTTCTTTTCTTTTTTTTCTTTTCTTTCTTTCTTTCTTTCTTTCTTTCTTTCTTTCTTTCTTTTTCTTTCTTTCTTTCTTTCTTTCTTTCTTTTCTTTCTTTCTTTCTTTCTTTCTTTCTTTCTTTCTTTCATCTAGTTATGTAGCAAGCTATTGAACTGATTCCACTGAATTAGATCAAGATGAACGTGGTATGTGATGTTCTGGCTATGCATGATGCTTCCCAACCATTGAGTAACTGTTAATGCTTATAACTTGCGTTGATATTTTCGTACAGATCTAAAGATTTACCTGAATTTCGGCCTGGGAGTAACGTATTGTCTGCAATAAAGGATTATTTTCAGGATACAAGTAAGTTGCATAACCAGTTACAGTGCATGTAAAGGTATACAAATTGTGTAATGTTGCTATATAGAATATATCAGGGCAATATAAACAAGAGGTTTGAAAGTGTATGTAATGCAACTCCTTAATTTAGGGGAGTAAAAAGCCAAAACATTTTGCTTTTTTTTATTTTTTATTTTTTTTTTGCTGTGTCCTGGAGGTACCACAGGAATTAAGAGGAATTTTTTTGCTGGATAGCTTCTAATAGAACTGGTATTGCCATTAAAAGATTTCTGCTGCTAACTGATGACTATAACATTTTTGATTTTCTGTCCCGGTGGCAGTGGTCAACAAGACCAATAGAGAGGGGTGCCTCTCCCCAATATGGACACAGACCAAAGCAAAAACCTAATTGGTTTTATTTTAACTATTCTCTGCTCAATCCAAAACTTAAGTTTTTTTCACTTTTTATATACCTTTTTAACATTTGAGTTTCCATGATATATATATATATATATATATATATATATATATATATATATATACCTGTTCTTTTGTTTCATTGTAGGTTTACTGTATATAACCCAAACTGTCTTGAAAAACAGATGGTGTGGCTGGACAGCACTTTTGATGTAGTACAAGCACACCTTCTAGCTCCTTGAAGTGCAAGCTACTTGCGTTTGGCAGAAATCCAGGTTCAGCATCCTAGGAAGTAATATAGTCAAAAGCAGCCACAACAGTCTTTGGTTGTGCGCAGCCTTTTCTTAAGTGAAAAATTTGTCTATTAAAAATGACCATTTAAATTTCTAAAGTGGGAATGCTTGCTTAATTTAACTCAGTGTTACTAAACCCACAACAGTAAAATCTGTCTGTTTATGCAGTAAAGCATGCTTGTTTTATTCACTGTGGAAGCTAAGGGGTTAATTATGTAAAAAGGCAGTTTGATCTTGTCTTCTCTGATCCTCCCCTTCTTCCACTGACTCTAAAACAGGTCCGCATAAGAGCGAGTCTATAGAGGCACCCTGTGCATGGTCCGTTTGGTGTGTATTGCTAGAGAGGTTTGCATGGGATCAGCACAGGGCCAATCTGCACTGTTCATTTAAATTGCCTCTGATTAACCCCAAATAAAGTTCAGCTGTTCTAGTAGGCCTTTCCTGACATTTTCTTAGTCGCATCCTTTAGCAAAAAGGGTACAAAAGAATTTCCAAGGCATTAGATATACCATGGAACACAGTGAAGACAGTCCTCATCAAGTGGAGAAAATATGGCACAACAGTGACATTACTAAGAACTGGACGTCCCTCCAAAATTGATAAAAAGACAAGAAGAAAACTGGACAGTGAGGCTGCCAAGAGGTCTACAGCAACATTTAAAAAAACTGCAGGAATATCTGACAAGTACTGGCTGTGTGGTACATGTGACAACAATCTCCCATATTCTTCATATGTCTGGGCTTTGGGGTAGAGCCTTTTCTTGCAAAGAAAACCATCAAAGCCCAGCTACGTTTTGCAAAAACACATTTGAAGTCTCCCTAAAGCATGTGGAAAAATGTGTTGTGGTTGGATGAAACCAAGGTTGAACTTTTTGGCTATAATTCCAAAAGATATGTTTGGCGCAAAGACAACACCCAACATCACCAAAAAAAACACCATACCCACTGTGAAGCATGGTTGGATGCAGCATCATGCTTTGAGGCTGTTTTTCTTCAGCTGGAACCAGGGACCTTAGTCAAGGTAGAGGGAATTATGAACAGTTCCAAATACCAGTCAATATGGGCACAAAACCTTCAGGCTTCTGCTAGAAAGCTGAACATGAAGAATAACTTCATATTTTAGCATGGCAATGACCCAAAGCATACACCCAAATCAACAAAGGAATGGCTTCACCATAAGATTAAAGTTTTTTGGAATGGCTCCGGCCAGAACCCGGACCTGAATCCGATTTGAAAATCTGTGGGGTGATCTGAAGAAAGCTGTGCACAGAAGATTTCCTCGCAATCTGACAGATTTGGAGTGTTTTTGCAAGGAAGAGTGGGCAAATATTGCCAAGTCAACATGTGCCATGCTGATGGACTCATACCTATAAAGACTGAGTGCTGTAATAAAATCAAAAGGTGCTTCAACAAAGTATTAGTTTAAGGGTCTGCACACCTATGCAGAGTTCGGAATTGATTTTAGCTTTGTCATTTTATTTATTTTTTATTTTTTTAACACCACAGAAACCTGACATTTTAACAGGGGTGTGTAGACTTTTTTTTTTTTTTTTTTTTTATATCCACTGTGCCTATTCTGAAGCTGCTCCAGTCTGATGACGTGATCAGGTTCCAGCGCCGGCTTCAGTGTAGAGGGACAGTCAACAACATATGCCCCCTAGTAAGCTTATGGGTGACATCACTCAGGCTCTGCAGTTATTGTTGCAGCATCTCCTTTACACCTAAACCAGCGCTAGGACCCGATCATGTGACCAGACACAAGTGGCTTTAGAATAGGTAAGTATAGACATCTTTTCTTATACAAGGTAGATGGAGTAGTGTTAGGTGGTGTACACACTATAAGAAAATCGTGTGAACATTTTTGCCCAAAGAATTTTCGTACGATTTTCATATAGTGTGTACAGAACTTCCGACAGCCGATTCCGAATTTTCGTACAAAAATGCCCCGAAGGGCCATAATCCAAAAATGTTGTCATACGGGAACAGAACGAATGATTTTCATTTAACGTGTATTGTTTTCGTACAAGCAAAATAAGAAAAGACTGCGCATGATCAGAAATAAACAAACAAAAAAAGCCTTCGTCATACGGTCCCGATTAGCTATGAAGCAAAATCGGATGATCGTTGGCCTGATTTTCTCATAGTGTGTACACCACCTAACGATCATCCGATTTTGCTTCATAGCTAATCGGGACCGTATGACGAAGGCTTTTTTTGTTTGTTTATTTCTGATCATGCGCAGTCTTTTCTTATTTTGCTTGTACGAAAACAATACACGTTAAATGAAAATCATTCGTTCTGTTCCCGTATGACAACATTTTTGGATTATGGCCCTTCGGGGCATTTTTGTACGAAAATTCGGAATCGGCTGTCGGAAGTTCTGTACACACTATATGAAAATCGTACGAAAATTCTTTGGGCAAAAATGTTCACACGATTTTCTTAGTGTGTACGAGCCTTTAGAATGGGGATGGGAATAGGTTTAGACTTATGCCCGGTACAAACGATCAGAAAAATACTGATTTCGGAGTACAGAGCTTTTCGAGAGCCGATCAGGACAGTTCATCCAATATTATTTGATTGGACATGCACGAAAAAATAGTTTGTACGATTTTAGTTTAATCGGTACAGCTGTCGTTCGAAAATGCATTACAACACATGACATCACTTCCAAATTTGTATTCTGTCGTACATGAAATTTCGTGACTTTAGTAAACTCATCAGATTCGATCTGAGATGGCAGCATGCAAAAAAAATGGACGATCATTCATCCGATAATCTCATCGCGTGTACCGTGCATTAGAATTTTGACTGCAAATTTGACTGCAACTCCAGCTTAGATGTGAATGCAAGAGAAAAAGAAATGCAAATACAAAGAAGCATGTTAATAGAAAACAAGGTGGCCGAGATTAGCTCATCACTGTGTGGCTTGCTCTTCACTATCCAGTAACAGGCTTGAGCTGGTCCTGAATGACATGGGCTCAGGGGAAGTAGTTTGGGTGATGCTGACCATTAGACTGATGACATCCATCAGCAGAAAAAAGTACTGTGTGGGAAGTCTCTTATGGAAGGTGAATAAATGCAGCAAGAGCTGGTGTTATTTTAGCTTTTATTGGGCTAATCATTTTTGTCTCGTTTTTTTTGTGGCTGCGTTAATAAATAAATAAAATAAAATTAATAAAAAAAATTGTATAAAACAGATTGGAATATATTGATATAAAGTAGGAGCACTTGCATAATTATTCTAACGTTTTTATTTGTAGGTGGTGAAGAATCGCCAGGTAATGGGTCATCCTTTTTTGCAGACAGTGAAACAAACGTTAACATTCCAGGAAGTATGATGACAAGAGGAAAAGTATGTATGTGTGGCGTGTAAAATTTTATGTTTTTGAATGCGTAGTATAGCTGTTAGAACACTGGGTGCCAGACGATGTGCTCAAATGTTTTTTTTATTTTTTCTTTCTGGTCATATTGGGAGGAGAAATTATAGTGGCCAAATTTATTGCACTAGACTGCATGAGCATTTTACCAAGCTGGTCGGGGAACTATAAAAAATGCTTTCGGAGGTTACATGGTAGCTGTTGGTTCTTATCCTGAGTTTTGCACTATCCTAAATTATTTAAAACTAAGCAATACACTCTAAACTAACGTGCTTAATTTTTCATCAGCTAACACTATGCAGTATTATAAGAAAACACAGGAGAGTGTCATGTTGTTCTACAGGAAGTATACTCTAAAGAGTAGCCATAAAAATGTGACTCAGAGAATATCAAACTCTGAATCCTATAGGAGTGTAAACCTTAATGAGAAGCCCAATATTGTTAAAGAAATGCTACCATGATACAATTTAGCCTAGCAAGCCATACTAGTGGTAGTATCATAACTTTATCCAATCATACATACTTTTACCTTTTTTTTGTTTAGAAAAGAACATCTTCTTCTTCTTCAAAAAAGCCACGTAGTTCTAAATTGAATAGGCTCCGCTCTACAGGTAGGTAATCGTAAAGTCCACATTTTCTCTTGATGCACTGTCCCAATTATTTATGGAATGTCAATAAGCGCTTGATGTTTTGTTATAATGCTCAGTATATACAAAGGTTAATTTTTAGTGTCACTTTCCATAAAATACAGCTGCTTTTAAGTGATTGTAAATGCTGTATGTGTGTTTTTTTTTTTATTTAAATAAGCGGGTGGATTTTCAGAGTGACCCGAACCTCCCCTTCTCTGGGCCCCCCGCCGGTGCTCCTCCTCTTCTTGGTGTGTCACAATAGGAAGCCACTTCCTATGATGGCACACCTGCAGGCTTGATTCCAAGCCACACGCTGCCTGCGCCCATAGACAGACAGATGAGCTTTGCCCCCGCCAATGCTTCCGGCTCCCTCGTCAAAGGATTTGCCTGACTGCTGGTGCAAGTGGGCTTTGCTTGTGACACTTTGGCCACCTCTGGCTACCTGTCGCTCTTATCTGCACCAGCTGCTTAGGTTTGAGAGTACATGAAGCCCTGCCTCACTTTGAGCTTGTTTTCTGCAACATGTCTTTGGAATGATATGCACGGAACAGTCCTGCAACTTCAGGTGACCTCAGCCCATACTCCTCCATTATAAAAAGGAAAAAACTGCGCTACTGTGATAAGAAATGTATCAAAAAGCAGCTGACATACAAAACAAACAAAGTCATAAATATAAATATAAAAAAATGTAGCGCTAGGATAAACCCACTTTAGAAGGTGAGTGACATGTAAACCGGGAACATGTATAAAGGTAAACGCGTTGTGAAATAAATATCATAAATAATATGACATATATGACATGTGCTAGTGAAACCACAATAAAAAGTATATATAAATCAGTGAATTAATATAATGTAAAGTCCGAATCAAGTGGACCAATGATGCCAGCGAGTCCTTAAAGTTGACTGGATAAAGATGATTAAACAGCTTGCCAGAAGATATAAAAGGATTGGGTACTCTTACCGCAAAAGTTGGATGCAGCTGCCATACGCCTTGTGCATCGGGTAGGCTTGTGCGCTAGACCTCTTGCGCCAAAAGGGTACCGAATGACGGAGGGCGGGAACCGGGAGGCAAACACCACGTCAGGTAGGAACCAAACGGCAGACACCACGACCGATGAACATCACAAGGACAAGTTGTAAAATCCCAAGGCAGTCAACTCAATGCGATCCCAAAAACCAGGGAGAAAAGAGAAAATGGAAGCGACTCCAATGGTGCAGGTCAAAAAGACACAAATTGGTCATCTACTGGGGCATATCTCTGCCTTGGGATTTTACAACTTGTCCTTGTGATGTTCATCTGTCGTGGTGTCTGCTGTTTGGTTCCTACCTGACGTGGTGTTTGCCTCCCGGTTCCCGCCTGCCTGATTCGGGACCCTTTTGGCGCAAGAGGTCTAGCGCACAAGCCTACCCGATGCACATGTCGTATGGCAGCTGCATCCAACTTTTGCGGTAAGAGTACCCAATCCTTTTATATCTTCTGTCAAGCTGTTTAATCATCTTTATCCAGTCAACTTTAAGGATTCGCTGGCATCATTGGTCCACTTGATTCGGACTTTACATTATATTCATTCACTGATTTATATATACTTTTTATTGTGGTTTCACTAGCACATGTCATATATGTCATATTTATATTTATTTCACAACGTGTTTACCTTTTTATACATGTTTTCGGTTTACATGTCACTCACCTTCTAAAGTGGGTTTATCCTAGCGCTACATTTTTTTTATATTCATACTCCTCCATTGTGTGTTTGTTTTTTTTTGTTTTTTTTTTTTATTTTTTTTGGTTTACCGAAAAAGGACCAAATCCTGCATTATTGATCCTATTGCTTCAGGATTGCACTTCCTGTTGTCATCCTACAGTTCCACAGTGCGAGGTTGAGACCATGCATACTTTAAATTTTGGCTTTTAAAATCCACTTTTTTATTTATTTATTTATTTTTACACTAGTCTGTACACAAATGTCCAGAGCAGGGGTCTCCAAACTTTCTAAACCAAGGGCCAGTTTTTTTTTTTTCTTCAGACTGTAGAGGGGCCGGACTGTTGCCAGTGGGAGTGGAAATTTTTCCTGGCATCAGTGGGAGTAAACCTCACATTTGGTATTAGGCGGAGGAATAGTTCCCCCATCGTTGGTATCATTGGGAAGGAATAGTGACCTGTTGCTGGTGTCATTGGGGAAAAGTGGTACCCTATTGTCAGCAATATAATGTCTTGTCTCAGTGGGAGGAATAATGCCCAAGGGCAGGATAAAGGCCAAGCAAATGACTGCATCTGGTCCCCAGGTCGCAGTTTGGTGACCACTGGTCTAGAGCGCTGTGTTTCTAGCTGTGATGTTTACTTGCAAGCATCTAAGCTTTTATCTTGCATGGGCGTAATGTCTGTCCACATTCATAGGATGCTTTGGCTTCATGCTTGGCACACTGAGGATTCGTTAAAGGAGCATTGCATTTATTCACCCTTTTAACCACTTCAGCCCCAGAAGGATTTACCCCCTTCCTGACCAGAGCACTTTTTGCGATTCGGCACTGCGTCGCTTTAACTGACAATTGCCCGGTCGTGCGACGTGGCTCACAAACAAAATTGACATCCTTTTCCCACAAATAGTTTTCTTTTGGTGGTATTTGATCCCCTCTGCGGTTTTTTTTTTTGCACTATAAACAAAAAAAGAGCGACAATTTTGAAAACTCATTATTTTTTACTTTTTGCTATAATAAATATCCCCCAAAAATATATAAAAAAAACATACTGCCTCTCCCCAGTATGGACACAAACCAAAGCAAAAACCTAACCGGTTTTATTTTAACCATTCTCTGCTCAATCCAAAACTTTAAGTTTTCACTTTATATACCTTTAACATTTGAGTTTCCATGAGATATATCTATCTAGATATTATCTCTCTATCTCTATTCTTTTGATTCATTGTAGGTTTACAGGTACAAAGCTCCCTGGGATGAGCTGTTGTTTAGGCACAGATACCACATCCAGTGAGGTAGTGACAAACAGTGCTGTGTTTATTTGTGTTAAATACAAGTCTATACACAGGTGCTGCACAGTCTTCCAGAAAACACATCAGAACAGAAATAACAAAAGTCCTAGCCGTGTCTCGGCTCTAACTATACCATAAACAGGCCCTAACTACCAGGCTGAGCAAGCCTACCGCTTGCCAGTTTCTGCATAAACTTCTTAACAGTTTTTTTACCAACCTTTTGCTCTTCACAAACCATCCATGTCTGTGTCCCAGGCAGAGAGCAAAGGCTGTCTGCTCAGATGAGCTTAAATTAGCCTGGGGAAGAGGACTAAGACCCGAACTGGATCATGTATCAGATTTCTGAATGTGTATGAGAGGAGCCTGGGAGACGTATAAACCCCGAACAAGACTTCTCCTGGCTCTCTCTGGGACGCCCTGCTACACTGTATATAAACCAAACTGTCTTGAAAAACAGGTGGTGTGGTTGAACAGCTACTGGCGTTTGGCAGAAATCCAGGTTCAGCATCCTAGGAAGTAATATAGTCAAAAGCAGCCACAACAGTCTTTGGTTCTGCGCGGCCTTTTCTTAAGTGAAAAATTAGTTTATTAAAAATTACCATTTAAATTTCTAAAGTGGGAATGCTTGCTTAATTTAACTCAGTGTTACTAAACCCACAACAGTAAAATCTGTCTGTTTATGCAGTAAAGCATGCTTGTTATACTCACTGTGGAAGCTAAGGGGCTAATTATGTAAAAAGGCAGTTTGATCTTGTCTTCTCTGATCCTCCCCTTCTTCCACTGACTCTAAAACGGGTCCGGATAAGAGCGAGTCTATAGAGGCACCCTGCGCATGGTCAGTTTGGTGTGTATTGCTAGAGAGGTTGTTTTTTTTTTTTTATTTTTTTTTTCTTGGGAGAGTGCATGTGATCAGCACAGGGCCAATCTGCACTGTCCAGACAGAGGGTCAGGGGTCCTGGATCCTGATAGGACAGCTCAGTGCAGTAAAAACTCCTCCTCCTAAAAGCTTTAACCAGGAACTGATAGAAATCACAAGACTGCTATATACTGCTAATATGAAAAGGTATTATGCAGTTTCTATTTGCATATATTGCATTTCCATGTTCTTTGTACTGTGGGAGACCAGATATAGTGAATGCATGGTCCTGAGTTTAGCAACACTTTAATCGAGTCTGATCGTCCACAAGGTAACCAAGACAGAATCATAGGATGCAGGGGATTTTCAGAGGGCCCAGCCACAACCTTCTTGCCTCTGTAGTAAACAATGGGGATGGCACATTTGGTTAATGATATGTACCTTTTTACAAGTACATAAAATGCTTTGTTTAGTACTGGTTCATGCTGGTACGCCCCCAATCTTACAACTCCCATGAACCATGTGAGTAGTGAAAAGAGCAAAGAGCTACCCTATCCCTGGTCAAGCGGCTGAAAATTAAAAAGCTGCAGATTTGTATCGATTCCCTATTGCTTTGCTGGTATCACCACCATTCCATTGATCAGCTTCAGGGAAGAACTGAAGAGCAGAGTCCCAGATGTTTGGGTTGGATATCAAAGGGTTCATCTTTCACTTAAGTTTCAGCAGAATAACAGACCTCTGAGCTTTAGTATACAACTCCGCAAAGCCCCCCCCTGTAACTACTCAAGATCCCGTACAGTAAGGGCACTTTCACACTGGGGCGGGGGGCGTTGGCGGGAAAGCGCAGCTATTTTTAGCGGTGATTTACCGCTGCTTTATCGACACTTTTCAGCCGATAGCGGGACACTTTTAACCCCTCTTAGCGGCCCGAAAGAGGGGTTAAAAGTGCCCGCAAAGCACCACTGCCGAAGTGCTGGCCATTGCTTTCAATGGCAGGGGCATTTTAGGAGCAGTGTATTATTCACTGCTCCTGCAATGCCCCAAAGATGCTACTTGTAGGACTTTTTTTTCCCGTCCTGCAGACGCACCGCCCCAGCGTGAAAGCACTCAGGCTTTCACATCAGAGAGGCGGGGAGGCGCTTTTTAGGCGCTTTACAGGCGCTATTTTTAGCCCTTTAGCGCCTGGAAATACGCCTCGGTGTGAAAGTAGCCTAAATGGCAGCATAGTTGTAGCAGCTCCAACTGGGGCTCATTTGCCTTGCTCTGTTGAAGCCAGTCAGTCGAGGGAAGTGGAATGAAATGGGGGCGATGGGCAGGAGCAAAACAGCTTGCATTCAGGGCATTCTACAAATTTCTGTAAGGCTGTTTTCACACTGGGGTGGGGGTCCGTTAGCGGTAAAGCGCCGCTAGTTTTACCATTTTTAGCGGCGCTTTTCAGCTGCTAGCGGGGCGCTTTTACTCCCTGATGGCGGCCGAAGAAAGGGTTAAAAGCGCCCGTGTTGTGGCACTGCATATTTATTTTAATGTCCAGGGGCGATGTAGGAGCGATGTATAATGCGCTCCTACACTGTCCCAAAGATGCTGCTTGCAGGACTTTTTTTTTTTCCCGTCCCGCAAGTGCATCGCCCAAGTGTGAAAGCACTCAGGCTGTCACACTGGGGAGGCATGAGGGGCGCTTTACAGGTACTTTTTTTTTTTTTTTTTTTTTTTAGTGCTAAAATGCCTGAAAAGTCTCCAGTGTGAAAGGGGTCTAAGGGTTGCATAAAGACAGATTGCAAGATTGTAGCAAGTGAGAGAAGTAGTTACACTATTATGCAAAAGTTTCAGGTAGGTGTGAAAAAATGCTGTAAATTAAGAATGCTTTCATTATAATAAGCTAGATGAAGTAGTTGAACTGTGGGCGATACCAAAATCCCAATAATTTGAAAAGCTAAAGGAGGGGGAAAGATGAGACCACAAGCCTCTGGGATTTTTTATATATGGTATCTGAATTGTCAAGAGTAAATATGAACAGTAGCAATGTATATAAAAAAATTAGAGTTTTATTTCCCCATAGGGACAAATAACAGCAAAGGACACAGGTAATGCATCCATACTTTACAGACATATGTGTTAAATCAGATGAAATTTGTGCAGAGCTTCGCCATACTCCACATGTTTCACTCTATGGAGTTTCTTCAGGAGATTCATAGGTTTAGCTCAAAGATATGCTGAAATAACAAAGTCGCATAAAAATGCATCCTTTTCAAAATTACACAGACGAAGTGTGCATATTTGTGAAAACATACATGAATTGGCTCAAATATATACATCGGGTGAATTGAGCAATAATTCTACATAGGCATGATTACATAATATTTTACGAACAAAGGGCATAGAAAGCAGATGGGGGCATGGAGATGGAAATAGGCAAAACTTACCACAAAACTTGGATCGGTCTAAGGGAAAAATTTTGTATGGTGATGTCAGTTTCTTGTATAAAAACAAATTTCTAGATAAGAGGTGATTTACTCCCAGGATGCCACACAGAGCAAATGGTCGCTTGCAGAGAGACACACTATAAAAGTTTGAAAATAACATTTTTTCAAAAATCTTTTCAAAGAGCAGATGTAAGTATAGGGCTCGTGGATAGAGGATTTGAGTATACCAAAAGGTAATGAAAAAAGTTTTACCTGAAGCTGATTAATGAATACGTTTAAATTGCTGAACTTGTAATTAACAGGTTCAGATAAGGTGCAGATTCAAGCTGCGCCGGGTCCAGAAATTGATTGGAATAGTGTATTATCTGGGGAGAGAGGATGATATAGTGGTCTATCAATATAAATCCACTGAATAATATATTTAAAAATAGGTCTAAGGAGACTTACTGGAGATCGTATGATAGCAAGTATAATCATTTTGGTATCTTACCCCTTAAGTGGTGAGTGATGGTAACGGGCTCAGCGCAGGAGGAAGGGCGGGTAAACCGCCTCTCTTCCTCTTGTGAAATGGCTCCTGGCAGGGAGTAAGTGGCACGGGGAACTGCCTTAAATAGGGGCTCTCCGGCCCGGCGGCGTCTGACATCACCGTCGGGTCGCGGGCGCTAAAACTGCTGCGCCTAATGCTGAGTGTCCGGGAGTGAGTGGTGCACAGGCGACGAGCCACGTCGCCGGCGCATGACGTAAGACGGCGCACTGCTGTTTAGCGGCGCGATGGCGGCCATCTTGAAAGGTCCTTTTGCCCTTACTTCGAAACGAAGAGGGATTGGACAACTACCCTGAAAGGGGAACATGCCAGCGGACAAAAACCACTGCCAAAACGCGCCCAATTAAAGGGGCCAGTCAATTGGTCGTGGGAAACTCTGCATTGGCGGGCCTAAAGTGAGGGGAAGCTAGAGGGGACAGAAACAAGGGATCAGTGTTGCTGCACCTCCCCAGCAACCCCGGGGCGCCCATACAAGTGACCATATATGCGAAAAAAACATCCTATGGGGGGCACCTCAAAAATATGCATGTTAGGCATAAAAATGCAGGATTAAAGACAAAGAAAATTCCAAGTTATTACTGCTGGCAAGTCAGCCTAGCCATCCATTTCCCAATCTGCTTTTTGACATAAAAAAGTTACAACAGGTAATATTTGATATCATATAAAATGACACGTATAAAGAGTCCATTTAAATAATTGGGCAGAGAGGTAAAGAAATAGAAGGGGGAAAGGACAGTAGGGGGACAAGAAAAGAGGAAAACTGAAGTCCTGTAAGGATCTATAGATGCATTAATTTAGAGAAATGATTTATAACTTAGGGCATCATTTAACCCTGGGGGGGTGGTAGCTTTCAAATCAAAGATCCAGCGAGCCTCACGCTGAAGTAGGGTGTGATCATAGTTACCCCCCCCCCCCTTTTCACCCGGAGGTACATGTTCAAGTGTGTAGAAATGCATTTTTTGATCATCATGGGCATGGAAAAGTCCCATATGACGGCTAATTGGCGTTTCCATCTTCTTTCCACGTACAAGGGTTACATGATCCCTTATGCGGTGAAAGAATGGACGTTTTGTTTTTCCTATGTAAAAGGCTGTACATTCACATATGATATATACTATGCCAACTGATTGACAGTTGACCAAAAATTTTGGTTTGTAAATGCGTTTGTTAGGTAGGGTAATTTTGTTTTGATGCATATATATATATAGCGACAAAAGTTGCATTTATGACCAGGTTTAGTTCCAAAAATTTTTTTATTGGGGTTTGGACAACCCTCTTGTGTGGGAACATAGTGACTGCGTACAAGGGTATCTCTGAGAGATTGAGATCTTCTGAAAGTAATTTCAGGATGATCACCTACATGTTTGGAGACCAAAGGGTCAGCCTTAAGCAGGTACCAGTATTTGTCAAAAATTTTGCGCACTTGAACATGATGTCCAGAAAAGTGGGTGATAATCCTAATGCCTGGGTCAGTGGTGGATGATTTGGTTCCATGAATGAGACTGGAACGATTTTGTCGTTTTGCTTTGAGATATGACGTTTTTAGACATTTTTGGCTGTAGCCTCGGTGTTGTAAACGCTGCTGCCGTTTTCTGGCCTCCACTTTGAATTGCGAGTCCTGACTGCAGTTGCGTTTAACATGAAGGTATTGCCCATATGGCACACTGGCCACCAGAGGGCTAGGATGGGAACTGGTTGCATGCAACAAAGTATTTGCTGCTGATGATTTACGATAGAGGGTGGTTCCCACGTTTCCATCCTCATCTACAAAAATCATAATGTCAAGAAAAGTTAGTTGTGACTGGCTCTTTTCCATTGTGAAGCTAAGATTGTAGGTATTTAATCTTTTTCAAAGAAGGTTAGCAAGTCTGTTTCTGTACCCGTCCAGATAAAGAATACATCATCGATGTATCTTCTCCAGATTGGGATCTGGTCTAGAAAGGTTTGTATATCATCCCTATGGAATAGGTGACGCTCCCACCCCCCCCCCCCCCCCAGATACAAATTTGCATAGGATGGGGCACACTTGGTCCCCATAGCTACACCTTGTATCTGGAGGTAGTGGGAGCGCCCGAACAAGAAAATATTGTTGTTGAGAATAAACTCAAGCAACTTAAAAATGAATTTGTTATATTTTTGTGATGACTCGGTGCTCTCGGAAATAAAGCCCTCCACAACTCTGACACCCTAGTCATGGGGTATGGAGTTGTAGAGGGCTTCAACATCGAGAGCAACGAGCCAGGAATCAGGGGGTATCGAGATCCCATCAAGAGCTCTTAATAGGTCCCGAGTGTCTTGTAGGTAGGAAACTAATCCTTCAACATGTGGGCGAAGAAAATCATCCACCAGGGCATTGGCGTTCTCAGTTAGGCATCCGTTACCAGAAACTATAGGGCGGCCTGGGGGGTTAGTGGCATTTTTATGAATTTTAGGTAACACATATAGTGTTGGAGTTTTCGGAAATAAAATGTTTAGAAAGTCATAGGTTTTTTTTGTAATTAAATCTTGGTAAAAAGCAGAACTCAGTAAATGTCTAAATTTGCCGATGATATAGTTTACATGGCTTTCAGGTATTTTTTACGATACCATTCACGGTTTTGTAGTAATTGGGAGACCATCAACTCGTATTGGCATTTATCCATAATGACCAGGCTTCCCCCTTTGTCAGAGGGTTTGATGACTATATTAGTTTCAAGTTGTAGGGAGCGTAAAACTTCCCTTTGTTGTAAAGTAAGGTTGGATTGAGGTGGATCATACCACTTGGTTTTGCGAATTTCATTAGTTACTTGTTGGGTGAATGCCCAGACGTTGGAATTGCCCTGTAGAGCCAGGAAAGTAGTGGATTTAGGTTTGTATTCCCTGGAGGGGGAGTCTGTTGGAGGGGGGGGGGCAGAAGGACGGGGGGGCGACATGGAGAAGGGCGTTTGCCTCCGCCATGTCCACCTCGTCGATGTGCCCCTCATCCCACAGCTTCATAAGCTCCTCCATTGCTTTTATGTCATTAATAGACAATTGTTGGGAGGGAGGGGGAGACCTGGCCATCAGCACGAGTTGAGGGACTAGACTTGTCAAACATTATACGGAACATTAATTTCCGTGAAAAAATATTAAGATCTTTTACTAGTTCAAAGGCATCTGTAGATTTGGTGGGACAGAATGTCAATCCCAATTTTAACACTGATATTTGTGTTTCAGTGAGTGTGTAGGTGGACAAAAGCACTCAGGCTTTCACATTAGGGAGGCGCTTTTTAGGCGCTTTACAGGCGCTATTTTTAGCCCTTTAGCGCCTGGAAATACGCCTCAGTGTGAAAGTAGCCTAAATTGCAGCATAGTTGTAGCAGCTCCAACTGGGGCTCATTTGCCTTGCTCTGTTGAAGCCAGTCAGTCGAGGGAAGTGGAATGAAATGGGGGCGATGGGCAGGAGCAAAACGGCTTGCATTCAGGGCATTCTACAAATTTCTGTAAGGCTGTTTTCACACTGGGGTGGGGGTCCGTTAGCGGTAAAGCGCCGCTAGTTTTACCATTTTTAGCGGCGCTTTTCAGCTGCTAGCGCGGGCGCTTTTACTCCCTGATAGCGGCCGAAGAAAGGGTTAAAAGCGCCCGTGTTGTGGTGCTGCATATATATTTTAATGTCCAGGAGCGATGTATAATGCGCTCCTACACTGTCCCAAAGATGCTGCTTGCAGGACTTTTTTTTTTTCCCATCCCGCAAGCGCACCGCCCAAGTGTGAAAGCACTCAGGCTGTCACACTGGGGAGGCATGAGAGGCGCTTTACAGTCGCTTTTTTTTTTTTTATTTTTTTTTTAGTGCTAAAATGCCTGAAAAGTCTCCAGTGTGAAAGGGGTCTAAGGGTTGCGAGCCCCGGTACATCCATCCACGGTCCCCATAGCTTCTCGAATTTCTGGGCGCAGCCCCTATGCTGGAAAATTGTCTTTTCCTTCCGGAGCATATCTCCCATTGTATTGATCCATTATTTAACCACTTGCCGACCGCCGCACGACGATATACATCGACAGAATGGCACATACAGGCAGGAGGGCGTATATATAAGTCCCTACCTATCAGGCCCCCCCCCCCCCCAGTGCCTGCGGCGGTCGGCATTGTTGGGGGAGCGATCGGAGATGAGGGGGAGGCCACGCATTCGTGGCCCCCCCCTCGCGATCGCTCCCAGCCAATGAAACACTTCCTCTAGCCCCGTCATGTAAACAGGGCTAGAGGAAGTGATGTCATCCCTAACAGACGCGGGTGGGGGGCCGATCGGGCCCGCCCCCGTGTCTGTAAATTGTCCGGGACATTGGGGGAGGGATCGGAGATGAGGGGGGGGGCACTCATTCGTGCCCCCCTCGCGATCGCTCCCAGCCAATGGAATGCTTCCCCTGGCTCTGTATTGTGTACAGAGCTAGAGGAAGTGAGGTCATCTCTCCTCGTGGCGGTCTTTTCGAACCGATGCCGAGGAGAGAAGACACGTGAGTTGCACAACACCTACACTACACTACACTAACAGTAGAACACTTTAGGCACACTTTTCACACCCCAGCCCCCCCTGATTGCACCCCCTGTCACAGTGACACCAAAGCAGTTTTTTTTTTTTTTTTTTTTTTACTGTTAACTGCATTGGTGCATTGTGACCCTAGAAACTGTTAGGGAAGTTAGATTTAGCCCCCTTTAGGTCTAGGAACCCCCCCTAATAAAGGTTTAACCCCGTGATCACCCCCCGTCACCAGTGTCACTAAGCGATCGGTTTTTTGATCGCTGTATTAGTGTCACAGTTGACGCTAGTTAGGGAGGTAGGTATTTAGGTTTGCCGCAGCGTTTTATAGGGTCAGGGACCCCCCATATACTACCTACTAAAGGTTTTAACCCCCTGATTGCCCCCTAGTTAACCCTTTCACCAGTGATCACCATATAACTGTTACTGGTGACGCTGGTCAGTTAGTTTATTTTTTATAGTTTCAGGGCACCCGCCGTTTATTACCTAATAAAGGTTTAACCCCCTGATCGCCCGGCGGGTGATATAAGTAAGGTTTTAGAGTCAAATAGGGTCTGCGTCGCCCCAGGCAGCGTCGGGTTAGTGCCAGTACCGCTAACACCCACGCACGCAGCATACACCTCCCTTAGTGGTGTCGATATCTGATCAGATCGATGCTAGCGTCCCCAGCTGTTTAGGGTTCCCAAAAATGCATGGTTAGCGGGATCAGCCCAGATACCTGCTAGCACCTGCGTTTTCCCCCTCCGCCCAGCCCACCCAAGTGCACTATCGATCGATCACTGTCACTTACAAAACACTAAGCACACATAACTGCAGCGTTCGCAGAGTCAGGCCTGATCCCTGCGATCGCTTACAGTTTTTTGGTAGCGTTTTGATTCAGTCGCTAACAGTCAGGAGCTTTTTTTTTTCCTGTGAGTCTCACTAGTGTACTACTAAATTTAGTGCCCAAAATGGCAAGTCAAACGTACACTAGTGAACAGGCCTACTTGTTTTTGAGTATGACAGATAGTGAAGAGGAGTTCACTCATCTGTCAGAATCAGGCTCAGAATACGACCCAGTAGACGACAGCGGCTCCATGACAGATAGCTCTGACGGCGGAGTTGTGGTCCCTGCTAAGGTCAGGCGTACCAGACCCCAAACTCCTCCTTCTGTTGTTGAGGTGCAGGAACCGCAGGTCGCTCGTAGGAGGCAGAGATGTACTAGAGCCGCTATTCCTTCTGGTGAACAGGCAAGCACCAGCGGCCTAGTACACCCTGGACGTAGTCAAACCAGCACTGCAGTATCACGTGGTGACGTGGCGAGTCCCATAAGTGCAGTTCCAGCTGGCGAGGTGGCAAGCACAAGTAGTGTCCTGCTGCCACCAAGAAGACGACAAAGACAGGCCCGTCGTGCCCATAGTGCCCTTCCTGCAGAATTCGCCAATCCTGATTGGGTGCCCACCACTTCTGCAGAACCCGTACTTCCCCCATTCACTGGCCAACCCGGTATTCAGGTGGAAACAGCTGATTTTACGTCACTTGATTTTTTTTTTCGCTGTTTTTCACCGAAGATCTCTATAGATCTATTGTGGACCAAACCAATTTGTACGCTGGTCAACACATCGCCGTTAATCCCCAGTTGTCCACCCTTGCCATAGATTGGAGACCAATTACGGTCCCCGAATTTAAGATCTTTCTGGGCCTTTCCCTCATCATGGGCGTAGTTAAAATGGGTACGCTGCGTGCATATTGGTCCGCTGAGCCAATGTACCATATGCCCGTGTTCTCTGCCTCCATGTCCAGGGCACGATACGAACAGATTTTGCGGTTCATGCACTTCAACGACAATGAACTCTGTCGTCCTCGTGGAGACCCTGCATATGATCGGCTCTATAAAATTCGGCCCCTCATAAACCATTTCAACCAACGTTTTGCAGACTTGTTTACTCCCCATCAAGTTGTCTGCGTTGACGAGTCCGATTAAGTTTACTGGCCGCTTGTCATTCAAACAATACCTTCCCAGCAAGCGTGCCAGATACGGGGTCAAGATGTATAAGCTCTGTGACAGGGCCACAGGCTATACATGTAAATTTATGGTTTATGAGGGCAAAGATAGCCACATAGAGCCGACAAACTGCCCTGACTACATAGGGAGCGCTGGCAAGATTGTGTGGGACTTGGTGTCACCCTTATTCGGAAAGGGGTACCACTTGTACGTGGACAATTATTACACGAGCGTGCCACTGTTTAGTCATTTGTTTGATCAGCAGATTGGAGCATGTGGCACCGTGCGACCTAATCGCCGGGGCTTTCCCCAGCGGCTTGTAGAGTCCCGTCTTAGGCTGGGGGAGAGAGCCTGCTTGAAGTGTAATAACTTGCTCGCTATGAAGTGGAGGGATAATAAGAATGTTTTCGTTCTTACCTCCCTTCATGCAGACACGACGGTCCAAATTACTACGGCGGCTGGTGTTGTGACGAAACCCCTCTGTGTCCACGAGTACAACCAAAACATGGGAGGGGTGGACCTCAACGACCAGTTGTTGGCGCCGTACCTAGTTGCCCGTAAGGCTAGACGCTGGTACAAAAAAGTGTCTATTTACCTTTTCCAATTGGCTTTGCTGAACGCTCATGTGCTATACGGAGCTTCAGGACATACTGGATCCTTCCTTAAATTCCAGGAAGAGATCATCGGAGCCCTTCTGTTTCCAGACGGTGCTCCACCTCACATTCCCCAACCAAATGCAGTTAGCCGGCTGCATGAGCGGCATTTTATTTATGTCCTCCCGAGTACCCCTACCCAACGAGCCCCCCAAAGAAAATGTCCTGTCTGCAGAAAGCGTGGATTTAGGCGTGACACCCGCTATTATTGTCCCCGCTGTCCTGACAATCCTGGTCTTTGCATCAGTGAATGTTTCGAACGCTACCATGCACTAGTTGAGTATTAGCGTAGGGTACAGCATTGCACAGACTAGGCACACGTTCTCAAGTATGCCATCGCATTTTGAGACCAAAACCGCTGGAACCGTTACAACAGTTCCGTTGGAACAGTTACAAACAAAAAAAAAAAGTAAAAAATAAAAAAACAAAAAAAATATAAAATAAAAAAACAAAAAATAGTTGTTGTTTTATTGTTCTCTCTCTCTCTATTCTCTCTCTATTGTTCTCTTTTTTACTGTATTCTATTCTGCAATGTTTTATTGTTAACCATTTTTTTTTGTTTTCAGGTACGCCATTCAGTTGCAGCGCGGATTTATCTATCTTGACAGCAACCGTGTTTGCTCCCACGATACATAAAGCCGTGACTCCAACGCTGTAGGAGGTGAGTTCACCACCACAGTTAAAAAAAAAAAAAGAGCATATATGCCGAAGCATAGGGGCAGCAGAGGGCGGAGGAGCGATTTGCTCCTAATGCCGCCTACATACGGTTGAAATTCCGACGGAGGCTTGCCCGTGGAAAATTCCAACCGTGTGTACGCGGCATAACTTTTTTGCGGGAGGATGCCCCCATGCTTCGGCATATATATATTTTAGGCACAGGTTGCGTTAAAAAATGTTTTATTTTTTACTATGTTTTTTTTGGTATTTGCTTTGCAGGTATGGTAAATCTTACTGTTATACTGTAATGTTACTTTGTTTTATTGTTAACCATAATTTGCTTAGCAGGTACGCCATTCGGCTGCAGCGCGGATTTATTTATCTTGACAGCAACAGCGTTTGCTCCCACGAAACATAAATCCGTGACTCCAGCTCATCACTGTGTGGCTTGCTCTTCACTATCCAGTAACAGGCTTGAGCTGGTCCTGAATGACATGGGCTCAGGGGAAGTAGTTTGGGTGATGCTGACCATTAGACTGATGACATCCATCAGCAGAAAAAAGTACTGTGTGGGAAGTCTCTTATTGAAGGTGAATAAATGCATCAAGAGCTGGTGTTCTTTTAGCTTTTATTGGGCTAATCATTTTTGTCTCGTTTTTTTGTAGCTGCTTTAATACATTCATTGATTCGGAACAGATTGGAATATATTGACATAGTAGGAGCACTTAGAATAATTATGTAACGTTTTCATCTGTAGGTGGTGAAGAATCGCCGATTAATGGGTCATTTTTTGCAGACAGTGAAACAAACGTTAACATTCCAGGAAGTATGATGACAAGAGGAAAAGTATGTATGTGTGGCGTGTAAAATTTTATGTTTTTGAATTTGTAGTATAGCTGTTAGAACACTGGGTGCCAGACGATGTGCTCAAATGTTTTTTTTATTTTTTTATTTTTTTTTCTGGTCATATTGGGAGGAGAAAGTATAGTGGCCAAATTTTATTGCACTAGACTGCATGAGCATTTTACCAAGCTGGTCGGGGAACTATAAAAAATGCTTTCGGAGGTTACATGGTAGCTGTTGGTTTTTATCCTGAGTTTTGCACTATCCTAAATTATTTAAAACCTAATGCGGCGTACACACGAAGGGACAATCCCGCGGGATTATCCTCTGGACTCAAGTCCAGCGGACAATCCCCTCGTGTGTGGGCGTCGGCGGGCTTTTTGGCGCCAAAGTCCGGCGGACCAAAGTTTTAAGTTTTTGTTTTAAAACTATCCAGCGGACAATCCCGCCGTTAGTAGGCTAGTCCGCCGGACTTTTTAAATGAACGGACTTGCCGCTCGTCGGCAAGTCCGTTCATTTAGCACGTGTTTTTAGGTTACGTAGCTAGCGTAGGCAGTAAATGCCGCCGCGCTAGCTCCGTAAGCTGGCATGGATTTAAAGGGACTCCCCACGCCGAAAAACGGCGTGGGGGTTCCCCCCAAATCCATGTCAGACCCTTATCCGAGCATGCAGCCTGGCAGGCCAGGAAAGGGGTGGGGACGAACGAGCCCCCCCCTCCTGAGCCGTACCAGGCCGCGTGCCCTCAACATGGGGGGTGCCCTGGGGAAAGGGGGGCCGTGCGCCCCCCCCCCCACCCCAAAGCACCTTGTCCCCATGTTGATGAGGACAAGGGCCTCTTCCCGACAACCCTGGCCGTTGGTTGTCGGGGTCTGCGGGCGGGGGCTTATCGGAATCTGGGAGCCCCCTTTAATAAGGGGGCCCCCAGATACCGGCCCCCCACCCTATGTGAATAAGTACGGGGTACGATGTACCCCTACCCATTCACCTAAGGTGTAAAATGTAAAGTACAAAAACACACACACTTTTGAAAAAATATTTTATTGCACTGCTCCCGGGGTCTTCTTCCGTCTTGGGGGTCTTCTCGCCGGACTCCTTCGCCATTTACCAAGCTCTTTTACCGAGCGGAGAAGTCCGGCTACCTTCTTCGTCGTCGCCGCCGCCATCGTCTGGGGGTCTCGATCCGCTTTCGGGGGTCTTCCGGGGGTCTCTTCTGTTCTTGCGGCGGTCGTCGTCTTCCGCGCCGCCGGCGCCTTCTTCTTCTTCTTCTTCGCCTTCTTCTTCCGATGTTGACCCGTCGCTGTCTCTGCCCGGAATGCCAGAACCGCGCTGCGCTGGGACTTATATAGGGACATGGGGACAGGGTCACATGCTCATGTCACATGGTGACCCCGCCCCCTTGCGATGTCACAGTCCCGGAGGATGCTGGGACTGTGACATCGCAAGGGGGCGGGGTCACCATGTGACATGAGCATGTGACCCTGTCCCCATGTCCCTATATAAGTCCCAGCGCAGCGCGGTTCTGGCATTCCGGGCAGAGACAGCGACGGGTCAACATCGGAAGAAGAAGGCGGCGCGGAAGACGACGACCGCCGCAAGAACAGAAGAGACCCCGGAAGACCCCGGAAGACCCCCGAAAGCGGATCGAGACCCCCAGACGATGGCGGCGGCGACGACGACGAAGAAGGTAGCCGGACTTCTCCGCTCGGTAAAAGAGCTTGGTAAATGGCGAAGGAGTCCGGCGAGAAGACCCCCAAGACGGAAGAAGACCCCCGGAGCAGTGCAATAAAATATTTTTTCAAAAGTGTGTGTGTTTTTTGTACTTTACACCTTAGGTGAATGGGTAGGGGTACATCGTACCCCATACTTATTCACATAGGGTGGGGGCCGGTATCTGGGGGCCCCCTTATTAAAGCCCCCGCCCGCAGACCCCGACAACCAACGGCCAGGGTTGTCGGGAAGAGGCCCTTGTCCTCATCAACATGGGGACAAGGTGCTTTGGGGTGGGGGGGCCGCACGGCCCCCCTTTCCCCAGGGCACCCCCCATGTTGAGGGCACGCGGCCTGGTACGGCTCAGGAGGGGGGAAGGGGCTCGTTCGTCCCCACCCCTTTCCTGGCCTGCCAGGCTGCGTGCTCGGATGAGGGCCTGACATGGATTTGGGGGGAACCCCCACGCCGTTTTTTCAGCGTGGGGAGTCCCTTTAAATCCATGCCAGGTCACGGAGCTAGCGCGGCGGCATTTACTGCCTACGCTAGCTACGTAACCTGAAGTTACGTTCTAAATGAACGGACT
Organism: Lithobates sylvaticus; assembly: GCA_028564925.1. Lineage (NCBI taxonomy): Eukaryota > Metazoa > Chordata > Amphibia > Anura > Ranidae > Lithobates > Lithobates sylvaticus. The sequence continues at coordinate 467,880,257 of CM053026.1, read as the reverse complement.
GCTCCCTGTGTGGGCAAGTCCGTTCATTTTCAAAAGTCCCGCGGACTTTTGGCCGGCGGATTATCCGCCGGAGAAGTCCGTGCGTGTGGTCAAGTCACACGCTCGGAAAGTCCGGCGAATCCCCGCTGGAAAGTCCGGCGGATTGTCCACTGGACTAAGTCCGCCGGCAAAAGTCCGCACGTGTGTACGCGCCATTTGCAATACACTCTGAACTAACGTGCTTAATTTTGCATCAGCTAACACTATGCAGTATTATAAGAAAACACAGGAGAGTGTCATGTTGTTCTACAGGAAGTATACTCTAAAGAGTAGCCATAAAAATGTGATTCAGAGAATATCAAACTCTGAATCCTATAGGAGTGTAAACCTTAATGAGAAGCCCAATATTGTTAAAGAAATGCTACCATGATACAATTTAGCCTAGCAAGCCATACTAGTGGTAGTATCATAACTTTTTCCAATCATACATACTTTTTTACCTTTTTGTTTAGAAAAGAACATCTTCTTCTTCCTCTTCTTCTTCAAAAAAGCCACGTAGTTCTAAATTGAATAGGCTCCGCTCTACAGGTAGGTAATCGTAAAGTCCACATTTTCTCTTGATGCACTGTCCCAATTATTTGAGGAATGTCAAGTGCTTGATGTTTTGTTATAATGCTCAGTATATACAATGTTCAATTTTATTTTATTTTTTTTATTTTTTTTTGGAAAACATTTTTTATTTTTCTTAAACACAAAACAATGCAGACTGTTGTGCTTTTTAAGGACAGTTCCCGCACATATTTATTAAGTAATTTTTAACGAGGGTATTTTTAAGATACAAAATCAATCTATATGACACAGTCTATATATGTGAAACTTATTCACGGAGACAAGTGATCATACAAAATGGTTACATTTATTGGTTGACAAAAATCAAATATTTACATGAAATTATAATACAGATTGCATTACATTTACATCTTGACAATTAACCATTTCAATACCGGGCCTATTCTGGCACTTTTCTCCTTCATGTAAAAATCATAATTTTTTGGTAGAAAATTACTCAGAACCTCCAAACATTATATATGTTTTTTTTTTTTTTTAGCAGACACCCTAGGGAATAAAATGGTGGTCATTGCAACTTTTTATCTCACACGGTATTTGCGCAATAATTTTTCAAACGCCTTTTTTTGGGGAAAAAAATAAAAAAACAGTAAAGTTAGCCCATTTTTTTTATACAATATGAAAGATGATGTTACGCCGAGTAAATAGATACCTAACATGTCACGCTTTAAAATTGTGCACAATCATGGAATGGCACAAAACTTCGGTACTTAATAATCTCCATAGGCGACGCTTTAACATTTTTTACAGGTTACCAGTTTAGAGTTAGAGGAGGTCTAGTGCTAGAATACGGCGATACCTCACATGTGTGGTTTGAGCGGCGTTTACATATGTGGGCAGGACTTGTGTGTGCGTTCGCTTCTGAGCGCGAGCTACCGGGGACAGGGGCGTTTTTAAATTTATTTTTTTATTATTTTACTTAATTTTTTTTATTTTTACACTTTTTTTTATTTATTTTTTTTACATTTTTTTTTTTTTTTTTTTTTGGATCACTTTTATTCCTATTACAAGGAATGTAAACATCCCTTGTAATAGGAATGTATGTGACAGGTCCTCTTTATGGAGAGATGTGGGGTCAATAAGACCCCACATCTCTCCTCCAGGCTGGAAAGCATGAGATCGAGGGAAAAAAATTCACGATCTCATGCTGACAGCCACGATCACGGCTTTGTTTACTTCTGAGTACCGGGCGTGACGTCATAACGCCGCGCCCGGGCTTCCGACGGTCATAGAGATGACTGGTGACCATCTGGTCACCGGAAATCTCTATGCTCGTCATCCAGCGGGGGCGATTCTTTCTCCGGGCCCCCGATGGCACGGGAGAGCCCGGAGAAGCACCGACTGGAGGCGGGAGGACGTCCCCTCCCGTTGCCTATAAGAACGATCAAGCTGCAGAACTGCCGCTATGATTATTCTCATCGTGCACAGAATCACCAGCCAGAAAGATTGATATCTGAATGGTGCCTGTAGCTTTAGGCATCATTTAGATATCCCCACTCAATGTCAAAGACGTCATATGACGTCCTTGGTATTGAAGTGGTTAATGGAAACACCCACAAAATGGGAGTCTAGTACCTTCGACATAATATGACCATGATAACGTCTCGGTAGAATCAATAACCTTATGATAATTGACAATTAAACAGAACGTCTGTATTTCACACACCCAACCGTTACTATGCTGCAGGTAAGTAAGTGGTTAACCATGTGAAATAAATTTAGACGTTTGTCAATAAAAGTGGCAACTATGCAAAAAGAAATCTATAATGAAAAATTGAATTTTAGAAAAAAATCTAAAAGGCGGTTATTGATTCGGGAGAATGATTATCAATAATAGAATATTCAATACATCAACATTTGAGATAACATACAAGATGAAATCAACATGGCATTTTTACCCATTCCAAAATGGCTATTGGTCTGGAGTGCTGGTTACCAGGATTTAAGATGGCTGCTGTGGCTTTCAAAGGAGCAGGGTATAGGAATCTTCACGAATGTTAAAATATGTATTCATGCATGGTGCATGGGTGTCAGTCTGTCTGGGAGTATGTGTATCTCCCAGTGTCCCTTCTCAGGGTGGGTCCCTGAGCCTCCTCATGGCATCCCACCTGCTCCTTAAATACCCTCCCAAACAATAAAATTATACAATTATAATAAGTTCTGGCCAAAATGTATGTGTTCCCTTTTCATTGGTAGTCAAAACGTAATAATTAACTTTTTCTAGGAGTCTAATGATTTTAAGGTAATAGCACCTTCAACCACCAGGTGTCTCACATGTGTTTGGTGTTTATCTCTTTAAGTTAATATATTCTATTTTTATAATGTGTATTCGTTTTTTATCTTAGTGAAAAGAATATATATTTAGTATTCAGGGATACTAGTAACCAACATAATATAAAATACGCTTAGCATAATTATTGATTAATCACGTACATAAAAATGGTTAGACTAAATTTTTATAAATATACATATATATATCTATGAAGGACACAGGTTATATATTTCAATCAATATCACATCGAATGATTATCTATATGGATACATGTATAATTCTGGTATATCCAATTAATATTTGTTTATCCAAAAATAGGTTAAATTCTTATATAGTTGTAATCACGTTTATTACGTTTATGTTTTTCATAATACTAATTTGTTTCTTAAAACACTTCTAATTATAAAATCACCCTTTCATATATATTTTCTTCATAATAAAGTTCTTTAGATCATTAGATACGAAAATTATAATATCTCTTTTGATATGAAAGGTATGTGGCGCTACCTTGTAAAATAAAGAAATAAAATACAAAAAAATATGAATCGCATGGAATAAGGGTAAAATTGCATAAAAGTCGCATGAAAATGAATATGCCTGGTATGCATAAAACTTCATGTGCCAGTGAATACTTCAAATCTAATACATAAAATGTAAAAAATAGTATCGCATGTGAATTGATGTGCAAATATTTCCACAAAAATATGTGTAAAAAAATCTGAAATAACTGAAATATCTAAGGGGAAAGGATTATTCCCCAACAGTATTCAAATATATAAATAGTGTGCAATTCCTCTCCAGTATAATGTGCCAATCGATAAATAATGAATATATATCAATGCAATAAATATGTAAGAACGGTAATGAATAAATAATAATAAGTGCAAGTGCCAGAATAAAAATATAAAATTAGTGACTTCCACTCCAAGTGACTCCAAAAAAAACAACACAAATAATGTGAAGCAGGTCCACTATGATAGTCCTCAATAGTAAACCATCCAGAACCTGTCTTTAAACAAATATAAATGGTGATATTCTGTGCATCCATCCATCCATCCATCCATCCAGTGAATTCTGTGTCATCCAGGGTGCTCCCCACTGTTCCCCCAGCTTCTCACCTCCAGCAGCGGCCTCCACAGGCCTAGCAGCGCTGTATGTGTAATATCACTTTGGGCAGGTCGATCTCCCTGTATCCACTCCAACCAGGAACTGCAATACTCCCGATAACCAATTAATGATAACGAGGGTGATAAAGGAGAGAGGGGGATCCAATGTGTAGTATGATGGTATAATTTTATTTAAACAAACATAACTTACATTAAAAACTTGTCAGCAAAACACTGACACCTGGTTCCTTCCCTGACGCGTATCGTCACTGAGCACGTGACTTTTTCAAAATATCTCTTTTGTGACCTACAAATATCACATATAATTTGAATGACTTACAATCACCATATAGGTATTTTGAAATATTTCTGACTGCACATATTTCAAATCTTTTCCTTCCTGTTAGACAATTTAGTCGCATATCATTCAGAGATTTCAGTTTGTGCGTGTCAGTTAGTGTAATATTAACACTGTCTCTCAGCCATTGTTTTGGGGAACAAGCCTGAGTCAACATCGTGGTTTGACTAGGAAAGCAATATCATCGTCTGACACAATAGGACATATTTACTCAACTTCTCCTTGAGTTAAAGGTTTTGTAGCTTTTATTTCCCCCCCACAGATAGGAACCCCTCTTCTTTGTTTTCGAAATGGGACCTTATTGTTCCTGCAAGTCTCTGTCTCAATACAGGCTTGTAAAACTTTACAAGATGGTTGATGCATTTCACAACTTGGAAAACCTGAGATCATCTATTTTGCGTTAGAGGTCTCCAGGAAGTGAACAGTTCAATTATTGCAAAATCACAGTTCTACTTCTTGAGGCTTATTGAAATTTTAAATTTCTTCCAGTAAATATTAAATGTATTTTTATTTATTTTTTCTTAATGAATTCACAACAAGACGCACAACAGCTCCGCCAACATCTGGCTATTAACAGGGAAGGGACCCACGCAGGGGACACAGGGTATTGTTACAATATCAAGGACCATTAGAATATTTATGACTACTTTAGTATAGCAGCAACAATAGGTTGTTATGGCTCTTGCTCCATGGGTGGACTGACAATGAGCTAGCTCACCTAGGATATCCCGCGATGTTAAGGAGAGTCATCATATATCGGAGAGGTCACCTAAACTGTCGCAGCAGTGGAGGGTTCCGCTAACCACTTACTCCAGACTGTCATGTTTTTGTGGACAGCCTCTGTGTGTAGGTGTCCCTGTAGAGGGGTATCACATTGTTAACAAGTGTTTCCATAAGCCTATGGAGGGAGGAGTCTTTCGCTTCCAGCATAGGACAATGGATTTCCTGGCATAGAACAGCAGGAGACCCAACAAGGTTCTCTCAGCCACTCTGGGCCCCAAGTCCTCCACCAGCAGGCATATTCTTGGGGATGGATCAATAGAGATACTTAGCAGATCATTCGCTTCTGAAAGAATTTGTGACCAGAAACCTGTAATTACCGGGCAGGACCAAAAGATGTGGATAAAGTCCCCAGGGGCATGGTCACACCGTCAGCATTCCAGGGAGAGGGAAGGCCTCATCCTGTGCACCCGAGCTGGAGTAAGATATGCCCTATGGACAATCTTGTATTGAATGAGGCAGTCTCTTTTAAGGAAACCAGTATTTTAGATGGGAAGTCCCACACATCCTCCCAATCCTCGGAGTCCATCTCCGCAACATCCTGGCCCCATTGCTGATGGAGCCTGGACAGGTCAGGAGAAGGGACCCGGAGGAGATGTGCATATAGCACTGAGGTGGGTTTTTCGGCACAGTCAAACCGCAAAATCCGCTCTAGGTCGGATTGCACCATCTGCCCTCCACCTGGAGGGAACTGAGCCCTGAAAGCATGGGACAACTGTAGATATCTGAATTTGCAAGAGTGGGGCGTTGTGTTGAGACATTAAGTGATCAAAAGAGAATATCGTTAGATCTGAGGTGATGTTTGAGAGAGCCTTGAATATGGTACCTGGCCCATATCACTGGGTCTGGTATTTCGAGAAAGTGTTGTAGGTTGGGATTGTTCCAGAGCAGGGCGTTCGGGGATACAGCGGTCTGAGGATACTTTTTACAGGTCAGGCCTTACCTCCAGGCCCTAAGGGTGGTACGCATGGAAGGGGTTAGGTAGTATGGAGCCTTTGGACCCTGCAAAAGAAGATTCGACAGCGCCTCCGCCGATCGCAACACTGCAGCCTCAGTGGCCCAAGCCGAGTTGGATCTATCTGGAACAAGCCACCAGAATGCAGTGACCAATTGGGCTGCAATGAAGTATTTGTGACAGTCTGGGAACGCTAAGCCCCCTTGCGAACTAGGGCGCATTAGGGTGGTTAATTTAAAGCGGGGGGACCCCAAAGAAAATAGGAGAAGATTTTTTTTTTTTTTAGTTGGGAAAAGAATGATTTGGGATCCATTGAGGGGACTTGCGAAACAAGTATGTAAACTTGGGAAGGATTTTCATCTTGATAAGGTTAACACGACCCAGTAGGGACAGTTGGAGGGTTTCCCATGCTTTCAGTTTGGCTTTGACCTGAGTTAATTACTAGTGACAAGTTCATTGGAATGAAGTCAGTCCCGTTCCCTGAAATACACACCCCCCAAATAGGTAAACTCGTCCACCCATTGTAGCTGAAGAGAAGCAGAGGCCTCTTTTTTTTTTAGCATCCGCATCAATAGCCAGCAGCTTCGATTTTGCCCAATTGACCCTGAGCCCTGTCACTACAGAGAATTCTTCCGGGACTGACAATGCCCCCTGCAGAGAGGAGCCTGCATCATTCAGGAAGAGGTCGTCTGCATACAAGGCCACAATTTCCTCCAGCCAGCCCAGCCGTAGACCTTAATGTGTGTCGAGACGCATAGTGCCTCCGCCACTGGTTCCATAGCAATGGCAAAAAGAGCTGGAGAAAGAGAGAGGGCAGCCCTGTTGTGTACCCCTAGAGAGTTCAGAAACAGGAGACACACGACCCCCTAAACGAATGCTGTAGGCGAACGATATATAGTCTGTAAACAGTGACTGAATACCAGGGGAAACGCCATTCTCCGCAGAATCTCCCACAGGAAAGGCCACTCTATTGAGTCGAAAGCCTTCTCAATATCGAGAGAGGCAACCACTCTAGTTCCCTTATTGTCGTGTCTGGTGGTGAGAAGTTTAGTTAGGATTTTGAGGTCAGTATTAAGGAGTGCTATAGGTCTATAAGAGGCACATAATTTGGGGTCTTTATCCATCTTAGGGATGAGGATGCCATGGAGGGTGGGAGAGAGCCCCGTTCCAGGCATTGTGTAAATGGGGCGGCCAGCCGAGGGGCCAGCATGTTACCATGCGCAACATAGAAATCGGTTGGGAGACCATCTGGACCAGGAGCTTTGCCAGTGGACAGGGTACATTGTGGACCTCTTCCGTGGTAATTGGAGCAACTAGTTGAGATCTTTCGGAATCAGAGAGCCAGCCAAGGACTATCGGATCCAGGAGAGATGCCAACCTCCCTGGGTCCAAACCCGAGGGTAGTGTGGTGGTATATAAAGATTGATAAAAATCATGGAAAGCTTGTAGAATAGCCTCTGGGGAGGAGATGGCCTCACCTGTGGGGAGAGGTAAGCTCAGAGATCACGGTATTGGGGGTGTCATGATGAGGCATCATTGCCAACAGCCTGCCATTCCTGTCCCCCTGTTCGAGGAACTTTTTGCTTCGTATTCTACGTTTCAAGTCTAGTAACTTCTGTCAAGTGAAGATGAAGACTGCGTTTAGATGACTGTAACGCATCAAAGTTTTGAGGCGGAGGGATCCAACCAACCATAATGGTCAGAAGCCAGCCCCACCTCGCTCTCCAAGGCTGCTGTGGCAGCAGTTTGTGGCAACCTGACCGTCTTGATGGCCGAGATGTAGTGGCCCCTTATACATGCCTTGAAGGCATCCCATACTATTTCAGGAGAGGATGACCCTTCATTAGAGTCCCAGTAATTTTGTAGGGCCAGTGGGGTTTGTTCGGCTATATCGGATTGGGAAATCCATTGAGAACCTAACAATGGTCAATTTTTTGTGTAATTTTCCATAAAATACAGCTGCTTTTAAGGGATTGTAAATGCTGTTTTTTTATTTATTTTAATAAGCGTGTGGAATTTCAGAATGGCCCCCCCCGATCCTCCCCTTCTCGGGCGCCCCGCCGGTGTTCCTCCTTATTGGTGTGCCACAATAGGAAGCCACTTCCTATCATGGCACACCTGCGGGCTTGATTCCAAGCCATGCTGCCTGCGCCCAATGCTTCCGGCTCCCTCGTCAAAGGATTTGACTGACAGCGGGAGCCAGTGGGCTTTGCTTGTGACACTTTTTCCATGTCTATAGTGATTTGGTCACCTCTGGCTACCTGTCGCTCTTATCCACACCAGCTTAGGTTTGGGAGTACATGAAGCCCTGCCTCACTTTGGGCTTGTTTTCTGCAACATGTCTTTGGAATGATACGCGGAGTACAGTCCTGCAACTTCAGGTGACCTCAGCCCATACTCCATTGTTGGTAGGAGCTTTTTTTTTTATTTTTTTTTTTTGGTTTTCCGAAAAAGGACCCAATCCTGCATTATTGATCCTATTTCTTTAGGATTGCACTTCCTGTTGTCATCTACAGTTCCACAGTGCGAGGTTGAGACCATGCATACTTTAAATTTTGGCTTTCAAAATCCACTTTTTTTTTATTTTTTTTACACTAGTCTGTACACAAATGTGAACAAATGTCCAGAGCAGGGTTCTCTAAACTTTCTAAACCAAGGGCCTGTTTATTTTCCTTCAGACTGTAGAGGGGCCGGACTGTTGTCAGCGGGAGTGGAAATTTTTCCTGGCATCAGTGGGAGTAAACCTCACATTTGGTATTAGGCGGAGGAATAGTTCCCCCATCGTTGGTATTCTTGGGAAGGAATAGTGACCTGTTGCTGGTGTCATTGGGGAAAAATGGTACCCTATTGTCAGTTGGCAATATAATGTCTTGTCTCAGTGGGAGGAATAGTGCCCAAGGGCAGGATAAATTTCAAGCAAAGGACCGCATCCGGTCCCCAGGTCGCAGTTTGGTGACCACTGGTCTAGCACGCTGTGTTTATAGCTGTGATGTTTATTTGCAAGCATATAAGCTTGTATCTTGCATGGGCGTAATGTCTGTCCATATTCATAGGACGCTTTGGCTTCATGCTTGGCACGCTGAGGATTCCTTAAAGGAGCATTTAATTTATTCACCCTTTAACCACTTCAGCCCCGGAAGGATTTACCCCCTTTCTGACCAGAGCACTTTTTGCGATTCGGCACTGTGTGGCTTTAACTGACAATTGTGCGATGTGGCTCACAAGCAAAATTTACGTCCTTTTCTCACAAATGGAGCTTTCTTTTGGTGGTATTTGATCACCTCTGCGTTCTTTTTTTGTTTATAGCGCCAAAAAAAAAAAGCATCAATTTTGAAAAAAAAAACACATTATTTTTTGCTATAATAAATATCCCCCAAAAATATATATACATTTTTATTTTTTTTCAGTTTGGGACGATACGTATTCTTCTACATATTTTTGGTAAAAAAAAAAAAAAAATTGCAATAAGCGTTTGATTTGGTTTGCGCAAAAGTTATGGCGTCTACAAAATGGGGGGATAGTTTTTTTATGGCATGTTTTATTAATAATTTTTATTTTTTTACTAGTAATGGCGGCCATCAGCGTGTTTTTTTTTTTTTTTTTTTTATCGTGACTGCGACATTATTGCAGACAGATCGGACAATTTTGACTCATTTTTGGGACCATTGGCATTAATACAGCAATCAATGCTATAAAATTGCATTAATTACTGTAAAAATATCACTGGCAGTGAAGGAGTTAACCACTAAGGGGCAGGGAGGGGTTAAGTGTGTCCTGGGGGAGTGTTTCTAACTGTCTGGGGTATGGGCTAGCAGTGACACGACACTGATCACTGCTCCCGGTGATGGGGAGCAGACTATCAGTGTCCTGTTATAATAGAATGGAAGCTGCGCATAAATTAAATAAAATGTAAAACATATGATATCAAGAGTGACTGTTGATGTGACCATATAAACCAATACAACAAATATATGATGCAATATTGCTATGTGCAAAAAATGTTAGATGAAACCCAGCAAGTAACAAAAAACAAAATACTCATATAGATGAAACTAAAAAAAAATTATATATATATATATATATATTAGTGGATGGCCGCGGGCATCAACACCACCTGCAGGCACGATCACGGAGCTAGCGGCAGGCACGGGCGTTATGGGTATGTTACTTTGCCCAGCCGTGCCATTCTACTGACGTAGATCTGCTGACAGCAAGTGGTTAACCACTTGCCGACCGGTTATACATCGGCAGTTTAAGGATGGATATCTCGTAACGGCAGCAGCTGCTGGCACAACCGAGGTATCCATCCTTTTAGCCGGCGGTCCTGTTTACGATAATGGTGGCCTCTGCGGCGGATTCGCGGCAAGATCACCGTTCACGGGAGAGGGGCCGCTCTCCCGTGCCCCCGCTGCTTACCGGAGCCATCGGCAGCGGTGTTCGGGACCTGTTCGTGGCTGGGAATGGAGACGAGTGAGGGGAAGATGGCCCCCACCCATCTCCATACTATAGCAGGGCGGAAACGACGTCAAAGCATCACTTTCGCCCATACGTCTTTAAAGGGCCATTTTTCTGTTATTTTTTTAAATGACAATTTTATTTTTTATTTTTTTTATATTACATTTAAGTCAAAATATGAGATCTGAGGACTTTTTGACCCCAGATCTCATATTTAAGAGGACCTGTCATGCTCTCTTTTTTTCTATTACATGGGATGTTTACATTCCTTGTAATAGGAATAAAAGTGACACATTTTTTTTAATTTTGTTTATTTTTGTTCTTATTTTACTTGATATTTTTTCACCATTTAAAAAAAAAAAAAAAAATTTCTAAAGCGCCCCGTCCCGATGCGCTCGCGCGCAGAAGGGAGTGCATACGTGAGTAGCGCCCGCATATGAAAACGGTGGTCAAACCACACGTGAGGTATCGCCGCAATCGTTGGAGCGAGAGCAATAATTATAGCCCTAGACTTCTGGAACTCAAAAAATGCAACCTGTAGATTTTTTGAAACGTTGCTTATGGAGATTTTTAAGGGTAAAAGTTTGATGCCATTCTACAAGCGGGCACAATTTTGAAGCGTGACATGTTTGGGTATCTATTTACTGTAACAGGAATTTTTCAATATAAAAAGAAATTGGGCTGACTGGGTGACAATAGAAAATGACTCAATCCTGATCCCCCTGCAATTTTTCCCCTGGATACCGAATCATAAATACCCTCTAAAACTGGGAAACCACACTGGAAATCTTCCACCGATTTAACTAAACAACCCAGATTTCCCACCGGTAATTGGGAAATCTCCTCTTACGCTCCCAGGATAAAAAACACCCACTTTTAGCACTTCATTGCTTCCACGACAAGACGATGAAAGATTTGACTAATCTTAGAGATGACAACAATATACCTACCTTCCCATTGTGGACTTATTTTCAAGTTCGAAGCTATGTCAACAGTGCCACTTATAAAAGGCACTTTACCAGAGAGCAGACAGAAGTGGAGTCTGTGTGTCTAAAAGGGGAACAAGTCATAAAAACCACCTCAACTGCCTACAAATGGCTGCAAAATTAGATTCCGAGTCTATCAAACAGGCACAGAGAGAAATGGTTAGATAGCCTAGAAATTATAATTACATATGCCCAATGGGAATAAGCCTGTACTATGGCACATAAATGCTCCCCAAGTACAAGAATGCAGGGAACGGTGTATAAGGTTCTTGCCCATTGGTATGCAACCCCAGATAAAATTCACAAGTGGTTCCCTCAGGCTCCTGATACTTGCTGGAGATGCAACAAGGAAAAGGGAACCTTAGTACATATCTGGTGGCATTGTGAGCGAATTAGCCCATTTAGGAACAGGGTCATAGAGATGACATATAGAATCACGGAGACCAAGCTTAAGCTAGATGCGGCCTGTTGTCTGCTTAACACATCGAATTTCACCTCTAGAAAATGCAAAAATTCTCTCACTAGGCACTTCCTAAACGCAGCCAAGTCCCTCATTCCATTGTCGTGAAAATCAACAATGGTTCCCACCCTGAAAGACTGGCTACAAAAGATCTCATACATCTGCGAAATGGAAGACACTCAAGCCCAATCGGAGGAAAAAGTTGAGCGTTACCATGCGATTTGGTCTCCGTGGTTAGTTTTCAGACACTCCCAGGAATATAACAACCTGATTACCCACCAATGACTATTCTGGTAATAACTTCCTGGTAGAGAACATTTAGGACCCCATCCAACTTGAGTTAAGCAATAATCCAGGATAAACGTGATCTATCTTGCTATTCTAACCAGGGGAAAAAATATGTCAGATGTCAGAACCTAATATACTTCCCACAATCTCAGTACTCCACAGCGATATTTCGAAAATAACACTCTTATTCTCACCTCTTTTTCTTGTCTCTGCTCTTTTTCTTACTTCTCTCTACAGTATGTGCAGAAACAAGAGTGCTTTTAGGAGGTGGGCACAGCCTCTTGGGAAATGTAAGCTATATGTAGACATAGTCTAGAGTCTGGTATGTTTCATGTTGTAAGCTTATCCTTGTAACGATGACAACTTGAATACTGAATTCGATCTGCACATTTGTTGTATGATGCATTTTCCTCAAATATTTAAAAAAAAATTTGATGATAAAAAAAATAAAATAAAAAATTGGGCTAACTTTACTTTTTGTCTTTATTTTTTTTTTCTAAAAAGTCAATTTTTTACAAAAAAAAATGCACTTGTAAGACCGCTGCGCAAATACGCTGTGACAACAAGTATTGCAATGACCGCCGTTTTATTCTCTAGGGTGTTAGAAAAAAAAAAGTATAATGTTTGGGGTTCCAAGTAATTTTCTAGTAAAAAAAAAAAAAACTTGTAAACAGTCTGAAAAAGAGGCCTGGTCTTTAAGTGGTTAAGGGTTCTGTCCTTGGCAGTATCATTCCCGTTACCTCTGTTAGGCTGCTTTCACACTGGGGCGGTGCGGGGCGGCGACGGTAAAGCAGCGCTATATTTAGCGCTGCTTTACCATCGTTTTACCCGCGGCATGCGGCCGCTAGCGGGGTGGTTTTAACCCCCGCTAGCGGCCGAAAAAGGGTTAAAAACCTCCGCAAAGCGCCGCTGCAGCGGCGCTTTGCGGGCGGTATCCCCGCGGTCTCCCATTGATTTCAATGGGGAGGAGCGGTATAGGAGCGGTGAACACACCGCTCCTTCACTGCTCCAAAGATGCAGCTAGCGGGACTTTTTTTACCGTCCTGCTAGCGCACCGCTCCAGTGTGAAAGCCCTCAGGGCTTTCACACTGGAGACACAGCAACAGCTGTTTTGGGTCGGTTTGCAGGCGCTATTTTTAGCGCAATAGCGCCTGCAAACCGCCCCAGTGTGAAAGCAGCCTTGGAGTGTACACCTTCCTCAGTGGCGAAGGTCTGTAGATGGAGTGAAACAACCACATTCACAGTCTACTTCCTTCTCAAACGGTAGATCTCAAGCCTAAAATCATCTGTATATCCTGCTCAACCTCTTACATGAAGTTACACCCCCCGCCTTTATTAATCGTTCATCACGGGACACAGAGCCATAGTAATTACTATGTGGGTTATAGGCCACCTTTTAAGTGATGGTCACTGGCACACCCTAAGACAGGAAGTCCACTCCCTATATAACCCCTCCCACTACTGGGAGTACCTCAGTTTTTTTTTTCACCAGTGTCTAAAGTGTTGGTCACGAGTAAAGATGTGCTGTGCTGAGCTCCACTTGTGCAATCCTTGCTGGGGCTAGCTATGCAGCCGGATCCATTCAAGTGTCTTTTTAGGCCGAATTGAATGGTACCTGGGCCTCGTGCCAGAAGAAACAAGGTTTAGCCTGTAATGCTTCTCTTTCCAGAGAGCTAGACCCCGGGATCCAGTGCTTTTAGTTTTTTTCTGGCGGGGTATTTTACAGGTCCAGGAGTGCGGATCCCCCGATTTTTTTTTTTTTTTTTTTTTTTTAAAAGGGGACCCCAGTTCCTGAAGGTTTTTCTAACAGAGCCCACCGTGAGAGGTGAAGATTGGGTCTGTTGGTTTTACCACAGAAAGCCCTGCGGCGGGAAAGGTAAGTGGAGACTTTGAAAGAATTTTTAGTTTCTTGTGAATTGTCTCCTTTAAAAAGTAAATGTTGTCATGCCTAAAGGTCACCACTGGGGGCTGTATAGAGCACGTACCTTGCCATGCTTTGTCGCATGCTGTGTCGGCAGATGCTGACAGATCTCTCTCCGGCTATCAGTCGCAGGACTCCGGTAAGATGTTAGGGGGGCATTTTTCTCAAAAAAAAAAAAAAAAAAAACCCCCGCCCGGGCAAAAGCTCCCCCCCTCTGAGTAGAGGGAGAAGCAGAACGATCGGCGGATGCTGCTCCATTCTCCATCGCCTCCGTATGGCGGTTTTTTCACAGCCCTCCTACTCCACACACACACACACACACACACACACACACACACACACACACACACACACACACACACACACACACACACACACCAATCCCGTTGGATCGGAGGCTGCTCTTTTTTTGAAAAGAGGAGGGGGGAGTTCACGGTGGGAACACGAAGTGGGCGTGGTTTAGCGCGGCTTTGGCGTGCAGCAACGCCTAGCGCGGGGGTACTTTTTTAAAGACAATTTTTTTTCCGACTGCAGCTGTCGGACAGACACAAAAGCTAAAAAGAGCCATGTGAGTGGTGACACAGGTTTTCCTTTGGCACATTTACTAAAAGCATCAGGCTGAGCGTTAAATAGCAGTGGCAGTTGCTGGTCTATTTGCTCAAGCAGTGGATGCGATTTCTTCTGATAGCCTGATTCACAAATGCAGAGGGACTATGGTCAGAAGGGGGGTAGACACACCCCAAAAAGGGCTTAAAAAGGGACTCCTGCAAGCTCTAAACACTCTCTACATTGGCATCCTCCCCTGAGAGTTCTGGGGTGGCTGGTCAGAGTAAGTGATCAGGGCTATCAAATATTGCAATTGTTTTCAACACTGCAGCCCCTGTCTATATTACTGAAGAGGGTTTTCCTCAAGCCATGATGGGATTGGCTAGCGGCTTTAATCGCATCCCAGAATGGGATAAGATGCGTTTTCCCTCAGGGGACCGTGAGAAGGCTGATGACTCCTCTTCTGAGGGGTCAAATGCGAGGGGGATCAGCTTCACAATCTGAAAGATTGATGGTGCAATTCTTACTGAATTTGTCCGCTCCACTTTTTTTGCTACTCTTCATTGAGTCAGTTGATATGCCCACTTTCTTGTTTGGGTTCACTAAAGCCTCCTCCAGCTGCGCATTCCTTTCCTGTCCATTCATTGCTGAAAAAGGCTTCTATATTCTGAGTGGGATCACCCAGATAAACAGATTTTATTTATTTTTTTCCCTCCTATAAAGTTTTAACATTTTTTCCTAATGGAGGAAAAAATTCACTAAATGTGGGGATACCAGCAATTGTCGCTGCTATATCCTCTGTGAATGAAAGTTTTTGACTTGTCTGATAGACAATGCTCAAATGCTTATGGATCCAACAATAAAAAGTTGGAAATTCCCCTTTAAAAAAAAAAAAAAAAAAAAAAAATATATATATATATATATAATCTCTCTCTCTCAACCTGCGCTAGCGGCAATTGGTGTATGTCAATCCCTGAGAAACCAGCCTAAACGGGTGCTCAAGCTTATTCCTGATCAGTAGGCCAGCATTTTAGCCGAGTTACCAGCGGCATTATGTTTGGCAATGGACGCCATGAGAGGTTCTAATCTTCAAGCCTTGTGCTTTACGCTTGGCTGGTGCATAAGCATAGAATCTTAGGCTATTTTCACACCGAGGCGCTGGGTGCGCTGGCGGTAAAGCGGCGATATATTTACCGTTGTTTTAGTGGCGCATTTCGGCCGCTAGCGGGGCGGTTTTACCCCCTGCGAGCAGCTTTGCGGGCGGGTTTCAGAGCGCTGCCCCATTGTTTTCAATGGGAGGGGGCGCTTTAGGAGCGGTAAATACACTGCTCCTACAGCGCACCAAAGATGCGGCTTGCAGGACATTTTTCAGTGTCCTGCAAGCGCACCGCACCTGCAAGAGACACAGCAACGGCTGTTTGAAGGCGCTTTGCAGGCGCTATTTTTAGAACTTTAGCGCCTGCAAAGCGCCTCAGTGTGAAAGGGGCCTTGTGGTTGAAAAATTGGTCAGCCAATGCAGCATGCAAAGCTCTTGGCTAGTTTTCCTTTTTCACAGTGAATGGCTGTTTAGGGATGATTTGGATAAATGCATCAAAAAAATATTTAGTGCAAAAAGTATCCTTTTGCTAGTTGGAACAGGAGTAAACGTATTTCATTTGAACAAGCTCCTTCTCCAGTGCCAGGAGCATCTGCTTCCAGGCAGTCACTACGGCTTCCGCCGTCAAGTTCAAGAAGGAAACCGAAGCCTCCTTATGAGGGTGCACCCCCGCTTGCTCGAGTGAGGGGGGGGGGAAGACTTCCGCTGTTCTCAAGGGTCTGGCAGGAAGAGTGTCGGAGCCTATGGCCACATTACCCTGAAAGCGCCCAATCTCGTCTGATCTCAGAGGCTAAGCAGGGTCGAGCCTGGTCAGTACCTGGATGGGAGACTGCCTAGGAATGCCAGGTACCGTAGGTAGGCTGCAGATGGGTGACTTCCTCAATAACTCAAGGGTACAAACTTCCGAAGGTCCCCGTCTCCTCGTTTTCTCAGACTCCAGAGGAACAAAAGTCTCTCTTTCAAGCATTGGACCATCTTTTGTCTCAAAAGATTGATCTTAGTGGTTTCCATGCAAGAGCAGGGATTGGGGTTTTATTTAAACCTTTTCACAGTACCAAAACCAAATGAGTATGTCAGACCCATTCTAGATCTCAAATATCTAAACCGGTTCGGAACATCCACTCTTTCCGCATGGAGTCAATCCGATCAGTGGTCTCCGTCCTACAAGGTGGAGTACTTCTGGCGTCAAATGACATCGGGGATGCATACCTCCATGTACCTATATTTCCCGCTCACCAGAATCTATACCATATCTACATTTCAAGGTCGAAAAACGTATTTTTCAGTTTTTAGCTCTGCCTTTCGGTCTAGATACTACACCTCGAGCATTTACAAAGGTCTTGCCCCCTCCTGTAGCCGGATTAAGGCCCCAAGGTATAACGATTATAGCTTACCTAGACTATCTGCTCTTGATAGACCAGTCGGTAGCCCGTTTAGACCAAAGTATGATCTACCGTCAACTACCTGGAATACCAAGGTCACATTCTCAACCTAAAGAAATCCTCCTTAAACTATCAAGGAGATTGGAATACTTGGGTCTGAATATTGATACAGCCCAGAAAAGGTATTCTTGCCCCAGGCGAAGATCAGTGCAATAATGGAACTGATTCAGATGGTCATAGCAAAGAAGAATCCTTCTATTCGACTTTTCATGAGGTTGTTGGGAAAGATGGTGGCTTCATTCAAGGCAGTTACTTATGCTCAGTTTCATTTGAGGCTGCTGCAAAACAGTATTTTTAGTCGGCTTGGAACAAGATTTACCAATGTGTCTGTCTCCAGGGTGCACCGGAGCCTCAGTTGGTGGTTGATGACCAAGAATCTGCAGAAGGGGAAAATCTTTCCTCCCACCTACCTGGAAGATGGTAACAGCAGATGCCAGCCTTTTTTGAGTTGGGGAGCAGTCCGGGAAGAAGCGAATGTCCAAGGGAAATAGTCCAGATCAAAAATGCCCATCAACATTCTAGAGATCTGGGCAGCGAGATTGACCCTGAGGGCCTGGATGTTCAGGTTTACGGAATTATCCTGTCGGGATCCAATCCGACAATACCACAGCAGTGGTTTATATCAATCGCCAAGGCGGCACGACAAGTCGTGCGGCCCAGAGAGGTGAATTTTATCTTAACTTGGGCAGAAAACCATGTACCTTGCCTATCGGCAGTCTTCATTCCAGGAATAGGAAATTGGCAGGCGGACTACTTGAGCCGCCAGCAGTTGTTCCCGGGAGAATTGGCATCAATGGGCACAGAACAGAAATGGGAATTCTTCAAAAAGACTGTTTGTGAACTCACTGCAAAGTATATTCCCATGGGCAAGAAGTTTTAAAGGCTAAAAATAAAACCTATGTGGCTCACGCCAAAGTTAAAAAAGCTATAAACTATAAGAAAAGAGCTTTTAAAAAATATAAAAATGAAGGATCACTAGTGTCATTTAAATGTTACAAAGAATATAACAGAATATGTAAAAGGGAAATCAAGGATGCAAAAATTCAAAACGAAAGACAGATTGCAAAAAATAGGACAAACCCCCAAAAATTCTTCAAATATATTAATAGTAAAATAGTCAAGTCTGAGCATGTAGGCCCTTTACAAAATCTAGAGTGGGTGACTGGGGACAAAGAGAAGGCTAATTTATTAAATACTTTCTTCATCTCTGTGTATACAAAGGAGCATGGGCGCGCCCATGTCCATAATGGGGGTGGTAGTGACACAGCCCCAAATCCATAATGGCTCAAAAGTGATATGGTCCAGAAATATGTAGACAGAATAAAGGTGGATAAAGCACCTGGATCTGATGGCATCCACCCACGGATCCTAAATGAATTGAGCTCTGTAATTTCAAAGCCATTGTATCTAATTTTTAGGGACTCATTAATGACAGGAATAGTACCACTGGATTGGCGCAGGGCCAACGTGGTGCCTATATTTAAAAAGGAACAAAGGGAACAAAGTCTTTACCAAGTAACTATAGACCTGTTAGTTTTAACTTCTTTAGTTGGGAAGATACTGGAGAGATTAATAAAGGACCACATAGACGAGTTCTTGCGGGGAAAAAAATATTTTAAGCAACAGACAGCATGGATTCATGAAAGGCAGAAGTTAGACAAACCTGATTTATTTTTATGAGACAGTAAGTAAAACCTTGGACAGAGGGGTGGCGTTGGATGTGGTATACTTTTGGATTTTGCAAAAGCATTCGATACAGTTCCGCACACTCGGCTAATGTGTAAGGTAAAGTCTACAGGTTTGGAAATATCGGTTTGAAAATGGATAGAAAACTAAAGAGTAGTGGTTAATGATTCTTACTCTGAATGGTCTAAGGTTATCAGTGGTGTACCCCAAGGTTCAGTGCTGGGATCCTTACTTTTTAATATCTTTATAAATGATATTGGGTCTTTGCAGATGACACCAAGTTATGCAGTGGAATAACGTCCTTACAGGATGTCTCCAATTTACAAGACGACATCAATGCTCTGTCTAATTGGGCGACTGTGGCAGATGAGGTTTAATGTTGATAAATGTAAAGTTATGCACTTGGGGGCTAAGAATATGCATGCATCATACATGCTAGGGGGGAGTACAACTGGGGGGATCCATAGTGGAGAAGGATCTGGGGGTTTTGGTAGATCATAAGCTCAATAATAGCATGCAATGCCATGCTGCAGTTTCCAAAGCGAGCAAAGTCCTTTCTTGTATTGAGAGAGTGATATCATTTTGCCCCTGTTAAAATCATTAGTAAGACCTCATCTGGAATTTGCAGTTCAGTTTTGGGCACCCGTTCTCAAAAAGGATATTGGGGAACTGGAGAGAGTGCAGAGAAGGGCAACCAAACTGATAAGAGGCATGGAGGAGCTCAGCTATGAGGAAAGATTAGTGGAACTGAATTTATTCACCCTTGATAAGAGGCGATTAAGGGGGGATATGATCAACATGTACAAATATATAAGGGGTCCATATAGTGAACTTGGTGTT
This sequence comes from Lithobates sylvaticus, assembly GCA_028564925.1. Taxonomy (NCBI): domain Eukaryota; kingdom Metazoa; phylum Chordata; class Amphibia; order Anura; family Ranidae; genus Lithobates; species Lithobates sylvaticus. The sequence goes on along the minus strand of CM053026.1, from coordinate 467,860,460 downwards.
GAGTTATTCACTTTACAGTCAACAAAGAGGACAAGGGGGCACTCTTTACGTCTAGAGGAAAAGAGATTTCATCCCCAAATATGGAAAGTTTTCTTCACAGTAAGAGCTGTGAAAATGTGGAATAGACTCCCTGCAGAGGTGGTTCTGGCCAGCTCAGTAGATTGCTTTAAGAAAGGCCTGTATAACTGGATACCAACATTTTATAGGTAAAGCTGATCCGGGGAAAATCCGATTGCCTCTCGGGGGATCAGGAAGGAATTTTTTCCCCTGCTTTAGCAAATTGGAGCATGCTCTGCTGGGATTTTTTGCCTTCCTCTGGATCAACTGTGTGTATAGAATGGGGTATATGGGATTATATGATATTATTATTTTTTTTAATTTGTGGTTAGACTGGATGGTATTTTTTTCAACCTAACTATGTAATGTTCCCCTCACCCCGATATCTTCCTGGCAATATGCAGAAGATGGGGGATCCCAGACGTAGTAGAACCGTTTAGCCGAAACAATAAGGACCCATCCCCATATCACTGGATTCCACTTTGGTTCCAGCACACACTCCATAAACCTCTTCGCGGATGATGTCATCCTGCTCATGACCAATCCACAACAATCTTTGCCCAAGGCACATGAGATATTGACAGAATTTGGGAGGTATCGTACTATAAGGTAAACTTTGGCAAATCTTTAATTCTAGACTTGGGAGTAACCCCCCTGATAAGAAGTAATCTACAAAAACAACTACCATATACTTGGAGTGACAGTGGTATTACCTACCTGGGCATTACTTTAACCAGTAACATCTCCACTTTAATTAAGACCAATATGTCCAATTTACTACCTAAAATAGAAATCCAACTAAGGGACATAGCACAGAAAGAACTTTCATGGATGGGTAAAGTAGCAGCATACAAGATGATGATATTACCGCAAATACTGTATCTATTTCGCTCACTTCCAGTACATATTCCTAAAATGTTTCTCACTAAACTCTCGAACATGTGTTGGAAATTCATATGGGGAGGGAAAAGAGCTAGATGCTCACGCAATAATCTCATTGCCCACAAGAAGGTAGGTGGGGCTGGTTTGGTGGACCTACACGACTACCTTAGTGCAGTCAGATTAGATTACATTAAACACTGGCTAGGTACCCTAGAATCTCCTCTATGGGTAGACATTGAAAAATCAATATCACCTACCGCTGATCTAAAATCATTCCTACTTAGTGATGACTGGTCCCCATGGAACATATCTACTTTATCCCCACCCATGCAGACTTCATTACTGGCATGGAGAGCTTATCTTAAGTTAACAAACACTGAAGCCCGGAAAACAGGGTACAAACTGCCATTGTCACTCCTCGAAGCTAAAATACCGACTTTATCGATTAATACTTTTCTAAAACATGGTATCTCCTCTATTTCGGACTTATATAGTGATCACTCACTCAAATCTTCGGAACAAATAATGTCCCAATATAATCTACCGAATACAGAACTGCACGCCTGCTTACGCATTACAAATTTTCTTAGAAAACTCCCTAACCCAGAAACCAGTGTCCCTCCTAAAATATGGAAATTCTACACCGGTACCAACACAGATACTAAGGGAATATCCCTCTTCTATAATTGCCTACAGAATAAACTTACCTTTACCAAAACAAGAGCAATGGGTAACTGGGAAACAGACTTAAACACTATATTCACTGACGATCAATGGAAAGCGGCTTTTAAGTCGATACATGAATCAACGCACTGTGTCAAACATTGGGAAATGACTATAAAAATTGTTAACAGGTGGCAATATACTCCATACAGATTATCAACTTATTTTCTGGGGTCCTCATCACAATGCTGGAGGGGTTGCGGACTAGTAGGTAATTTGTTGCATATGTTCTGGAACTGTCCTAATGTGAGAAGCCTGTGGAACCAAGTATTCTGTCTAATCTCTTCACTCACCGGTATACAATCCTCTCCCTCACCAGCACTGGCTTTATTACATATAGGGACAGAAAACTTTCCCACCGAACACATGGTCTATCTGGCCTAAAAATACTATTCCCTGAGATGTAGACGGTATACTTGCTTCCATACAATCAACAAAATTAATCCTCTGCCGCATCTCCAATGTTCCTGAAATTCCCTGAAGATCTTTTCCATTCATAGTCCTTCTAAGGTATATATATATGTATATATATATAACATATCATACATTTGAATCCATTGTGTGAAATCTTACTGTGTATATCGAACACATTCTGTTTGAACTTCTCTTATTTCCTTTGTTATCTTTTTTTCTTTTACATTTTTTTTGTTAAAATTTCAATAAAAAATATTGATATAAAAAAAAAAGAAAGGCCTGTATAACTGGATACCAACATTTTATAGGTAAAGCTGATCCGGGGAAAATCCGATTGCCTCTCGGGGGATCAGGAAGGAATTTTTTCCCCTGCTTTAGCAAATTGGAGCATGCTCTGCTGGGATTTTTTGCCTTCCTCTGGATCAACTGTGTGTATAGAATGGGGTATATGGGATTATATGATATTATTATTTTTTTTAATTTGTGGTTAGACTGGATGGTATTTTTTTCAACCTAACTATGTAATTTTCCCCTCACCCCGATATCTTCCTGGCAATATGCAGAAGATGGGGGATCCCAGACGTAGCTCTGTTTTTTGTCCAGGTTCAACAATTAAAAACTACAACTTTGTATCAACAACAAGGGATCCGCTAGCATGCAGAACAGAGGCCTTGGTGTTCCCGTGGAATCAGTTCTCACTGATTTATGCATTTCCTCCTATTCTGCTGTTTCCTCGACTGCTTCGCAGGATCAAGCAGGAAGGGAGATCAGTGATTCTTGTGGCTCAGAAGATCTTGATATGCAGAGATCTTAAGGATGGCGGTAGGGGACCTATGGACCATACTGCCACATCCCAGACCTTCTCTCGCAAGGTCCAGTATTCCATCCTACCTTACAAATGCTAAATTAAACGGTTTGGCTGTTAAATACCACATTCTGAAGAAGTGTGGGCTGTCCAGTGGTATTTACCCTGATCAGTGCAGGGAAGCTGGCTTCCAAAATCATATATTAGAGTCTAGAAAGCATATGTCTCCTGGTGTGAATCCAGGGGTTGGCACCCCAGGAAGTATGTCATGGGTAGAATCCTTGACTTTCTGTAGATGGGGTTAGAAATGAAGCTGGCCTTGCGTACTATCAAAGGCCAGGTTTCGGCCTTGTCGGTATTATTTCAACAACAACTTGCTTCGCATTCTTTGGTTCGTAGCTTATTCAGGGGGTAACCCTCTGGTTAAGTCACCCCTGAACCCTTGGAACTTGGATTTAGTTCTGTCAGCATTGCTAAAACAGCCTTTTTGAGCCGATGCAGCATATTCCCTTTTTCCTTTTGCCAAGGGATCTAAATTTCTGGTAGCCATATCTTCTGCAAGAAGGGTATCGGAGTTGGCTGCCCTTTCTTGTAAGAGCCATATTTGATTATTCACAATGATAAGGTAGTATTGTGTCCTCATTCTAACTTTCTACCGAAGGTAGTGTCTAGTTTTATCCAAACTAGGATATTGTTTCAAGTTCGTTTTTTCCAGAACCCTGTTCTACGGAAGGAAAATGACTACATTCTCTTGATGTGGTGAGAGCACTCAAGGTCTACTTGAAGGCGACTGCTCAGATTCGTAAAATGGATGTTTTGTTGTGTTGCCTGATGGTCCTAGAAAAAGGACAGGCAGCATCGAAACCTACTATTTCTAAATGGATTCAGCAAGTAACTGTTCAGGCTTACAATTTGAGGAGGATTCCACCCTCTCATATCAAAAGCGCACTCCACTAGGACTGTTAGTGCTTCGTGGGAGTGTATGGCCAAGCTTCCATGGTTCAAATCTGCAATAACTCAACTTGGTTTTCAGTCCATACATTTTACCAGATTTTATCAGGTGAATGTAAAAAGGCATGAGGATATCGCCTTTGGGCGTAGTGTGCTGCAGGCAGCAGTATAACTCCTCTAGTCTCATTTTCCTCCCCTCAGTTGGCATTGCTCTGGGACATCCCACATAGTAATTACTATGGCTCTGTGTCCCGTGATGTACGATTAAGAAAATAAGATTTGTATAACAGCTTACCTGTAAAATCCTTTTCTTTGAAGTACATCCCGGGGACAAAGCGGTTCCTCCCCTCTTTCTGGTATACACGTGTATTGCTTTGCTACAAAACTGAGTTACTCCCAGTAGTGGGAGGGGTTATATAGGGAGTGGACTTCCTGTCTTAAGGTGTGCCAGTGTCCATCACCTGAAGGTGGCCTAAAACCCACATAGTAATTACTATGGATCTGTGTCCCGTGATGTACTTCAAAGAAAAGGATTTTACAGGTAAGCTGTTATAAAAATCCTATTTTTCCATAAAGGTGGCCGTCTGTGTGGGGGGAAAAAGGACCAACATTTTATTTGGGTACAGTGTCACACGACCGCAGAATTGTCAGTTAAAGTAAATTTTGGAAAAAATAGTTTTTCTTTAGTTTCTGTCCAGTACATTTTGTAAATAAGTAATTTTTATCCTTTACTGATGTTCGCTGAGGAGGCGGCACTGATGGGCATTGATGGGTGGCACTAATGGGCGGAATTGATGGGCAGCACTGATGAGCAGGCACTGATTGGTGGCACTTCTGGGGCTTTACTGTAATCAGGGCACTGATGATCAATGCCCTGATTGCATGCCCTGTTCTCCCCAGCGAGGAGATGCCACTGATCGGCTCTCCTCGCTGAACACTCTGTCAGTGTGAGGCGATGAGAGACGATTACCGGCATTTCCTGTATTTACATGTGACCAGCTATGATTGGACACAGCCGATCACATGGTTAACCATGTTTACCCCCTATGGACCAGACCATATTTCACATTTCTGCTATGTGTCTGTTCATGAGTCTATAACTTTTGTAATTACTTATGATAAAGAATTGATTACATATAGTTTTTTTGGGGGACAAACAGGGCTTTCTTGTGACCCTAAAGTCCTCTGAGATTAATTTATTTGATCAGTAATATTTTGAACACGGCCATTAAGGAAAACATAAATTTTATGCTGCTGCTTGTTCTATTTACTGCAGCATTACAATACATTTTTTGGTACAAAGCATGTTAGTTATTTTCAAAAGAAATTTTTTATTTTTTTTTGCATACATTTCATTTTTCTCATAATGAATCAGTAATTTATAGTTCTTACTGATTTTAATATAAAACAGATATACCCCAAACCACATATATTTTTAACAGTAAATCCTTAAAGATAATGTATATATTGGCTTTATAAAAATGTTTTTTTCCAGCAAATGATTTAAAATATAAACATGAAACAGGAGATGAAACTGTTAAGTAGTGATTATACAGGTTGAAATATAATGGCTAAGTAGTTTAAAAAATAAAAAATAAAAATAAAACCTTGTCCAGGTTAATTAAAATTACGGTGGGCGGGTGGCAAGTGGTTAAAGAGTAACTCCACTTTTGAAAAAAAAAAAAAAAATAACAATCCTCTCTGGGTTCTCTATGTACTTTGCTGGAATTTTAAGAAATGTTGCAGATTTCTACCTTTTTCTTATTTTGAAGAAATAGCATTTTGTTATCTGTGTCCACATGCAAAGTGAATAAGAAGTGACTTTATAATTATCAATTAGCTGCTGCACTTGGGTTCAAATGAGGAAAATGCCAGGGTCTGAATACTTTTTTAGACATGATGTCCCATTGGGAGTATCACACAAACATATTATTTTTTATTATTTTTTTTATTTTTTACTGCAGAAAATACCCAAAATCTGACTTTTGGGAAACTCAGCCAATCACAAAAGCTGGAAAGGACATTTCTGGAGAAGCATTCTGTACACCATCCGTGTACAGAATGCCTCCAGGTTGCCATATTGCATTGAATTTGAAAGAAAATGTATAGTGTGGCAGATTGAAAAGGAAAGAACTTTTAATGACCATCAATTGCAATATGTTTTGTGTAGTGATTGTATATGCTATATTATTTTTTATTTTTTTTGCTTTTTCTACCCTTTAACTTTCACAGGCTGCTAGAGGCAAGGACCTAAATAAAGACTTTCAGTTTAGCATATTGTGATATTTATGCATTGTATTTTAAGCAATTGTTTACAGACATTAACACTATGCTTTATACATTTGTCATTTTAGGAGAAATAAATGAAACCAACATGAAAGCAACTACAAGTTCTGCAGCGAATGAAAAATTGAAAATGACTCATTTTAATAACTTTGAAGAGGAGGTGGATGACTGTGAATCCGATATGCCACTTAATTTGGTTGTTGAAAGGGATAAAGAAACTGAAATTGTTCGTTCAGTAAGAAGTGTATCGAGAGAGAGAATTTATAGCTTGGATAGCTCTGTTGTTCAAGGATCTCCTAGCCCAACTTCTAAATCCTCTCCACAAAAACGGTATGAGTTTTTTTATTTTAAAAAGTACAATTGAATTAATTACTGTTGAATACTAGTTTCTTCAAAAGATAAGTGGACTTTGAAAACAAAAAGAGTCGGGCTAATATTCATTACCTGCTGGGTTATACTTCATAATTTAGTGAATGGACACTGGTAGACCAAAGGTCTTCAGACAGGAAGTGATCCCCTATATAACCCCTCCCATACAGGAAGCATTTCCGTTTTTTACCAGTGTCTGCAAGGTGGATGGCACTGTTTGAGCTCTCCGAGCTCCGGGTCTCTAGTCCCACAAACGGTTCCAAAAATGAATCAAGGGATTGACCGATTGAATCCATTAAACACAGGCTTTTATGCTTAGCTAAATGGTACCTGAGCATCGCAAAGAAGACTCAAGATCCTGCAAGGTTTTGCTTGTAACGTGGCCTCCGGGCGCTGGACCCTACGGAGTGGAAATCCTGGACACTACAGCGCTAAGGCATTTCCTGTAGGGTGCTGTACAGGTCCAAGGGAGTGGACCTTAAACATGAAAGGGTACCCAGTCCTTGAAGGTCCTAGTGACAGGAACCCGCGGTGAAGGGTGAAGATTGGGCCCTTCGTTTCTAAGCGACCCTGCGCCTGGACGGGTAAGTGAAACCCCTTTATTTTATCATTGTGGGGTGTCCCAGTGATTGTAAAAATCAGTCAAGCTATCTAAAGGCTGGGCACCTGTGCGCGGTGACCATACGGCTGAGCCGAGGGTGTTTGCAAAGTGTACTTTTTTTTTGCTTGTCTGGCTGTTTTTTTACCTGTATGATGGCGCACCATGGTGTGCCATTTCACCTTGGTTCGCAAGAGCACCGCTGGGCTCAGCAATTTGGCTGCTTCGCCCGCACATGCGCTGTAGCCTTTACAATCATGGCCATTCGCTGGGACCGTGCACATGCGTGTGCACACACGCACAGAACATTCCGGCGCACACCCAGCTTATTTAAGCTGTGCAGGCCAAGCATGTGGTGCTTTGAGGAGGCAGCTGTGGGACAGAGCAGGCTCTGAACAAACACTTGCAGTGGTTAATTTTTTTCTCACGTCACCAAGTATTGCTTGGCAGGCTAAAGGTGCTTGGCAGGATTGTTGCATAGGGGCTTGTTGAGCCCTATTAAAGGGTCTCCCTTCTGAGGTGTTTTTACACCCAAGTACTCGTGGTTTGTAGGCATTGAATGTCTTCCAAAAAGAGGAGCAGGACTAACACCACAGGATAGGGCACACCTACGTCATCAGTAGTTCCTGATGAACCTAGTCGTATCCCTAGTGTTGTATCCCCTGAAAGACCAGAGGCTCCTGGGCAATCTGAGCCGCTGCACCTATCTGGTATTGTGCCTACAGTCAACGCTGCTGCTTCATCCTTTATCACTAAGGATGAACTGTCCTCAGGATTGCCGGCATGATTGCCTCCATCCCACAGGGTGGCAGGAAGGGTGACAGATCCCCCTCCCCGGAGTCTCCTCATCTGGAGCAGGAATGGGTTGAGGATGGGGGAAGAGCCTAAAGCTCCGGATTAGGTGGAGTGCCTGGCAGATGAGTCTGCTTCCGAGCAATCTGGACAAGAAGATATCCACTCGATGTCTGCCTCTCGGCCGCAGAGGTTTTAGATCCTTTACTCTGACTGAAATGGTTCGTTCTGCCTTTAAGTTGCCTCTTGCAGAGGTGACTGAGTCCCCCTGATCCTCGTTGGGATCTCTGAGACCTTTTTCAGGTCGCACAGACTTTCCCGCTTCACCCCCTGTTGGAACAGGCTGTGTATGCTGATTGGGAACATCCTGACAGATCTTTTTTTGCCTCCTAAAAGGTTTTCTTTTTTATATTCCATGGGTGAAAAGTTTGTTAAAAAAATGGAGCATGCCAGCCGTAGATGCAGCAGTCTCTTCCTTAAGAACTTAACTTGTCCGGTAGATAACAACACACAGGGCTTGAAAGACCCTGTTGACAAGAAATTGGAATTATTAAAAGCTTCCTTTTCCTTGGCCAGTTCAGCTTTTCAGCCAGCTGTTGCAGCAATTGGTATTTACCTGTCCGTATAGGATCAGGTCAACCGGCCAGACAGCTATTCCTCGAGCGCTGTATTTTGCTGTTGATGCTTTAAACGATTCCCGACTGGCGCACGACGATGTACGTCAGCAGAATAGCACGGACAGGCATAAGAGCGTACAGGTACGTCCCTTTTAAGAATGCCGTCGGTCGGGACCCCCGTGAGTCCGGTCGTGGGTCCCGCGGACTCGATTGCCGCGGGGATACCGTGATCGTCTCACGGGAAGGCTGAACGGGGAGATGCGGAAGTAAACAGCATCTCCCCCTTCTGCCTAGCAAGTGACATTGGAGCAGAGATCAGTGTTCACTAACACACAGCAATGCCCCCCCACAGTTAGTAACACACCCCTAGGAACACTTAACCCCTACACTGCCACCCCCTGGTTAACCGCTTCACTGCCAGTGTCATTTACACAGGAATCAGTGCATTTAAATAGCACTGATTGCTGTATAAATGACAACGGTCCCAAAAATGTCCGATGTGTCCCCCATAATGTCAGTCGCAATAAAAATCGCTGATCGCCGTCATTACTAGTAAAAAAAAAAAAAAAAAAATTATTAATAAAAATGCTATAAAACTATCCCCTATTTTGTAAATAATATATCTTTTGCGCAAACCAATCAAAGCTTATTGCAATTTTTTTTATTTTTTTTTTATTTTACCAAAAATATGTAGAAGAATACGTATCGGCCTCAACTGAGGAAATTTTTTTTTAGTCTTGTTATATATTTTTGAGGATATTTATTATAGCAAAAAGTAAAAAATTATGTCCCCCAAAACCCCCCCACCCCCCCCCCCCCCCCCCCCCAACCCCCCCCCCCCCCCCCCCCAAAATTTTCGCTTTTTTTTTTTTTTTTGTTGTTTTATAGCGCGAAAAATAAAAACTGCAGGGTCGATCAAATACCACCAAAAGAAGGCTCTATTTGTGGGGAAAAAAAGACGTCAATTTTGTTTGGGAGCCACGTCGCACGACCGGAAAATTGTCAGTTAAATCGACGCAGTGCCGAATCGCAGCACCAAGCCCTCCTTTTGAGTGGACACCCCCACTCCATCAGGTGGGGGGGGAGGCTGCTGCCCTTTGCGGACATTTGGAAAACAATTTAGGACGAGTGGGTCACCTCCAGTTATATCTCGTGGTTACCAGCTGGAGTTGCGAGGGGTGCCCCCCTCATAGGTTTCTAAGATCCAGCGTTCCCTCAGATCCTCCAAAAAGAAACTTATTGCTTAAGGCACTACATCTAGTGCATCAAGCATTGATTGTAGAGGTTCTGGTATCTGAAAGGGGCACAGGGTTTTACTCAAACCTATTTATGGGTCAGAAACCAAACGGGGACATAAGGCCCATTTTGGACCTAAGATCCCTGAACAAGTATCTTTTTGATACAGTCCTTTCGGATGGAATCTGTCCGCTCAGTAGTAACCTCAATCCAGAGGGGAGACTTTTTAGCCTCCATCAATTTATAAAGGACACATACCCATCTTTCAGCCTCATCAGAGGTTCCTATGTTTTTGCAGTAGAGGAACGTCATTTTCAGTTTGTGGCTTTACCCTTTGGGCTTGCTACAGCTCCCTGGGTGTTCACAAGGTCCTAACACCAGTACTGGGGCTTTTAAGGGCCCAAGGGATCCTGGTACTTTGGTATCTGGATGACCTCCTGCTCAGATAACTCAGTACAGGCTCTAGAACAGAGCATAATATACACAGTGAGGTATTTTAAAAAGCTTAGGCTGGATCATAAATACCGAAAAGTCAGCCTTGAGACCAGCTTAGAGTCTAAGATATTTAGGTCTGATTCTAAACACGGTCCAAGCAAGAGTATTCTTGCCACCCGTAAGGATCAGTGCCCTGAAGGATCAGGTGCGTCAGATAAGGGGCACCATACAACCCTCCATTCGGCTCTGTATGAGCCTATGCCCAGTTACATTCCAGGCCTTTGGAACAGGAAGAAAAGCCCTGGATTTTCCAATGCACTTATCTCCTCAGGCATGCTTAAGCCTAAACTGGTAGTTGCAGGATCAGAACCTGCGAAAGGTAAAATCCTTTCTCCCGGTAACTTGGAGAGTACGGACTACAGATGCTAGTCTCAGGCTGGGAAGAAACCCTAGATGGGCTCACAGCTCAGGGGAAATGGTCAGGGACAGAGAAGACCCTGCCCATCAACATCCTAGAATTACGGGCAGTATGTCTGGCCCTACGGTCCTGGACGGTGGAGCTTCAGGACTGCCCCATTAGGGTTCAGTCCGATAATGCCACGGCAGTACATGTGCCAATTATATCGGCGGTCCATATCCCGGGGGTAGAGAACTGGAAGGCAGATTATCTCAGCCGCCAGCAGATCTGCCCGGGGGGAATGGTCCCTACACCCAAAGGTTTTCCAGGAAATTTGCCAACGTTGGGGATGGCCAGAGATCGACCTACTGGCAACCAAGTTCAACAACAAGATACAGCAGTTTGAGATACAGCAGTTTGTGTCTCGAACAATAGATCCTCTGGCTATTGGAGCAGATGATAGTTCCATGGAGCCAGTACTCCCTGGTTTATGCTTTCCCTCCGATTCCTCTCCTTCCACATTTGTTACGCAGGATTTGGAGAGAGGGGATTCCAGTCATTCTGGTGGCACCAGCATGGCCCAGAAGGCCCTGGTTCCTAGAGATTGTGAGACTGACAATAGACGGGCCATGGATGCTTCCACGTCGCCCCGATCTACTGTCTCAAGGTCCTATATTCCACCCCAATTTACAGTCTCTAAATTTGACGGTATGGCTATTGAAGCCAAGGTGTTAAAGGACCGTGGCATCTCGGGACCAGTGGTATCTACCTTAGTGAATGCTAGAAAAGCTGTCACTTGGAAGATTTAGCATAAAGTCTGGAAGACTTGTATTGCTTGGTGTGATGCCAGAAAATGGCATCCTCGGAAATATTTGATTGGGAGAATTCTCTTTTCTACTGTCAGCTGTGGAAATCAAATTGGCTTTGAGTACAATCGGAGGTCAAGTTTCAGCCCTATCGGTATTCTTCCAAAGGCCTTTAGCCTCCCATTCACTGACCCAAACCTTTTTATGCAAGGGGCAACTCGCTTGCTTCCCCCCCATTAGGTTACCTATTTGTCCTTTGGACCTTTCATTTGAATTGTCTTCTTTTTTTCTCAATCGGCGGAAGAGAGTCGACTGCATTCTTTGGACGTTGTCCGGGCAGTCGAGGTTTATTTGTCTAGATCTGTGGAGATCCGAGGACTCCTTTTTTTTATTTTTTATTTTTTTGTTTTGTTTTACCAAAAGGACCCAAGAAGGGGCAGGCAGCTTCCATTGCGAATTGGGTCTGTCAATTGGTCATTCAGGCCTACGGTCTGAAACTTAAAGCTCCTCCCTTTAGGGTGAGAGCTCATTCTACCAGGGGTGTAGAAACCTCCTGGGCTTTTTGCCATCATGTATCTGTGGCTCAGAATTGTAAGGCTGCTACCTGGTCTTCAGTGCATACATGCCCAAAATTTTTTTATGTGGATGTTAGAGCGGCCGAGGATTCGGCTTTCGGCCGGAGTGTAATGCGGGCTGCCGTATAAATTCTGATGGTTATTGTTTGGCAGGGTGTCTCCCTCCCCTCAGGGCTATTGCTCTGGGACGTCCCAGCAGGTAATGACTATTCTGACTGACTCTGTGTCCTATGATATACTCAAAGAAAATTATTTTACAGGCAAGTATGACGTAAAAATCCAAATTTATATATTTTTATTTTAGAAGCAATAAATATCAACAAATACAGACTATTTGACAAAATTATTAAAATATAACATTGATGTACAGATGTTGCAGAAAGCAAAAAAATTATGTTTCTCTATCATTTACAACCTATAGAAATGAATGCAATTTATAATAAATAGCAGTTATCAAATTGATAATTGAAGGATAAACACTCCATGTTGTGATTTAGAAATTTAGATAATCTAGAGTATAAAAGTTGTTTTATAAAAATCCTATTTTTTATTGTCAAGAGTAGACATTGCTTAATTTAAGGCAACTGCATTTGTGTTACAAATGTCTTTCTATATGCTCATCCCTCTACATAATGGTGACTGCATTTAAAATGGAAAAGAGTCAGAGGGGCAGCCTTTTCAAATAATCATAGGTTTTATTAAAGTAAAGGTACAAGGAGGTTGATTTGCTAAAGGCAAATTTCCTTTGCACTGCAAGTGCAATTTAAGTTAATTTGCTCTAGAAGCTGTGATTTCTATCATCCACTCATGTACAAACAAAAATGCTGTTTTTTTTTTTTTTTTTTTTTTTTTTAATTTTTTTGCATTTTTTTCTTTATTATTCTCCTTGCAGGTGATTTGAGTATTCTTTGCAAAGTGAAGCTTTACCTGAGTGAAGCTTGCATTGCGCAGTGTGTTTTTTTGCCTTTAGTAGATCAACCCTATTGGGTCTGAAATATAGTGCACATTAACATTGCACATATTAACCCTTTTGGGGCGGTGCCTTCCGGCCCTTTAAGAGGTTTTAGATGCCGGGAGGCGGGGCGGAGTTTATGATCATGTGACCGCCGTGATTAGTTGTCAAGAAAGAAGTGATTGTGAGCTTTCCGTTAGCCGCCTGTAACGGTCGGGAGTGCACAGGGTGCTTGCTTTGTTGTCAAATTGGTATGCAAATAAGCAGCCACTCTGCGCCAAGGCCCACCCACCTGTCGGTGCCTAGAGGTTAAGCTTTTCCTAACTTTCCTAACTTCTGAAATTAGCCAGGACCAAGTAATGCAAACCTGCACTACTAGTAGAAACTTATCTAAACCACTTCGGGACCGGCTCACGCCGATATACGTCGACACTTTAACCATTTTCAGACCGAACCATTTTGCTGGCTTAAGACAAGAGCACTTTTTGCGATTCGGCACTGCTTTGCTTTAACTGACAATTGCGCAGTCGTGCGACGTGGCTCCCAAACAAAAAGGCGTCCTTTTTTCCCCCACAAATGGAGCTTTCTTTTGGTGGCATTTGATCACCCCTGCGGTTTTTATTTTTTTGCGCTATAATCAAAAAAAGTGACAATTTTGAAAAAAACACATTTATTTTTTTACTTTTTGCTATAATAAATATCCCCCCAAAAAAAGAAAAAAAAAACATTTTCCTCAGTTTAGGCCTATATATTTTTTTGGTAAAAAAAAAATCGCAATAAGCGATTATTGATTGGTTTGCGCAAAAGTTATAGCATTTACAAAATGGGGGATAGTTTTTTATAGCATTTTTATTAATAAGTTTTGTTTTTACTAGTAATGTAATCAGCGATTTTAATTTTATTTAATTTAAAAAAAATGTATTGTGGCTGCGACATTATGGCGGACACATCAGACATTTGACACATTTTTGGGACCATTGTCATTTATACAGCGATCAGTGCTTCACAAATGCACTGATTCCTGTGTAAATTACACTGGCAGTGAAAGGGTTAACCAGGGGGTGGCAGTGTAGGGGTTAAGTGTGTCCTAGGGGCGTGTTACTAACTGTGGGGGGCGTGGCTGTGTGTTAGTGATCACTGATCTCTGCTCCAATCATAGGGAGCAGACATCAGTGTCATTTGTTGCTAGGCAGAATGGGGAGATGCTGTTTACTTCTGCATCTCCCCATTTGTCCTCCCCGTGAGACGATCGTGGGCATCCCCGCGGCTATCGAGTCCGCGGGAACCGCGACCGGACTCGCGGCCGGCGTGCGCGCCGCCGCTGCGCATGTGATGGCACGGCGGCATTTTCAAAGGGACGTACCTGTACGCCCTTATGACTATCCGTGCCATTCTACCGACGTACAGCTGTGTGCACCGGCCGGGAAGTGGTTAAAGAGTGATATCTTTGTTATGGCAGCAGCTAGCTGTCATAACCCTGATATCCTCTTCAGTGAGCGGTCCCGTTTCCAATAATAGTGGTAATTGGTCACAAGATCACTTTTATCAGCGGCGGGAGAGGGGCCCCCTCCCCGCCGCTTACCGGAGCCGTAGGTAGCGGAGGCGATCGGGTCCTCTCCCTGGCTTGGTATGGAGATGAGTGAGGGGAAGATGGCCACCACCCATCTCCATGCCCATAGCTCTTAAAGAAACATTTTTTTTTATTTTTTTTTAATTTTTTTTTATTACAAGAGATGTTTACATTCCCTGTAATAGGAATAAAAGTGACTCAATTTTTTTTTAATTTTTTTTTTTTTTTTTTTTTTAAAGAACAGTGTAAAAATAAAAGGTAAAATTAAAAAAATATTAAAATTTTAAACGTGCCCGTCCTGCCGAGCTCACATGCAGAAGCGAACGGATACGTGAGCAGTGCCCACATATGAAATTGGTCAAACCACATGTGAGCTCTCACCGCGATCGGTAGAGCGAGGACAATAATTCTAGCCCTAGACCTCCTCTAACTCAAAACATGCAACCTGTAGAATTTTTTTAAACTTCGTCTATGGAGATTTTTAAGGGTAAAAGTTTGTCGCCATTCCACAAGCGGGCACAATTTTGAAGCGTGACATGTTGGGTATCAGTTCACTCGGCGTAACATTATTTTTTACAATATAAAAAAAAATTGGGCTAACTTTACTGCTGTCTTATTTTTTTTTATTCAAAAAAGTGTATTTTTTCAAAAAAAAGTGCGCTGGTAGGACCGCTGCGCAAATACGGTGTGACAAAGTATTGCAAGGACCGCTATTTTATTCTCTACGGTGTTAGAAAAAAAAATGTGTAATGTTTGGGGGTTCTAAGTAATTTTCTAGCAAAAAAACAGTTTTTAACTTGTAAACAACAAATCTCCGAGGCTCTGTCCTTAAGTGGTTAATCAGACCGTTAATGGCACAGGACTTGTATTTACCATGGTTTATATGTAGGCTACCTTTAGGTGATTGGATACTAGCAAAAACTTTCTATGACTGCTGCACTTGTGTAACCTTGCCCACTCCATGAGACTCCGGTTTCTTGCTAGTGTACATAGGCATTGAACCTGTGCTCCTCTGGAGAATTTTTTTTTCCTGACACGTCCTATGAAGATTTGACTGCTTATTGCCTTGGGCTATCTAGTGGTTTCCGGTTCGGTATCCTTTGATGTTACCTTGGGGACCGTACCCGGATTCCACTGGGTGAAGCCAGCCTGTAATCTTTGCCTCTGGGTGCTATATAGGTCCAGGTCTGTTGTCCTTTTCTATGGTTCCCAAACCCTGAAGACCCATTTTAGGGGTATGCTCACAACAGGCAAAGTCCAGACAATTAGTTGACCTGGTTCTTGGCTTTTAATAAGATAACCCACAGTTCATAGCATCCAGTGTGGTTTTATTGGCAGGAGAAATGGGAGTTATTCACTTTGTTGTGATACCCCCCCCCACAATTTTGTATCCAAAATTTCTGAGTGCGAGAAATGAAAAATGGTGTTTTTTCTCTTTCGTTCATTGACAGACACAGCGTTTCCTTATTCAGAACCATAGGGTTATAATGCCCCCTACAGTAGTAGGACACTAGGCAGAAAAAAGACTTGGCTACGCAGTCCTATGTGGTATACACCCCCCTCTCTGCCATAGGTCTTGAGTTTTTTTCTTTTCTGCCTAGTCAGGAGTAAGGACCTAGTTCCCTAATGGGATCTCTAGTCCTGGCATTTTTTTTGTTTTTTTCTGGATTTTTTTTTTCCGGTGAGACCTACAATAGACTGCCGGACTGGGTGATGGGCTGTACACTATATCCAGTAGTCTCCAGTCTGGCCAGTGAGCGCGCGCAGACCGCAGCTACACGCTAGGTCAGCCACGACATAGCCCCACTGGACGGGGCTGGCCATGCAAGTTAAATGTCTCCATATGGAGGTGGTCAGTCCTGGGGGATGGTGTAGGGGGTACTGGTGGGGGAGGAGCACTGGGTGCCCCCGGCGGTTCGGTGCTCGGATACCCTCTTCTTCAGGTTGATTCTTTTGCTGGGCTCCGGGGATCCCTCCTGGGTTCTTGGTAACCATGTGAGCGTGGCCGGAGGCCATTTTGAAGCAGCCGGTGCCCTCTCCCCTAGTACCCGCTGACTTCCTATGGCCGGCGACCAGGTTTGTGTAGCCTGGCGGCCATGATACGGTGGATAGTAGTGTGCTCATGCAGCCGCAGCCATTGCTGTGAAAACCCTGGACGGCATTTTTTTAGCAGGCGGGAGCTCCTCCCTTTACCCCGGTGCTGACTCGTGAGTCATCTTTTCCCTCGGACGCTAGTGTGTGCGTTGCTACATCTGAGGCAGCAAGTGCTATGCTGGTGGGGTGGTGAGTCTGGTGGGATCCTTTCCTTTCTCTGCTGCAAACTACGGGGTGTCCTGGTGTCGCTAAAGGCGTAGGGGGTGTTCCATAGCAGTGTTCACTCTTGGTGTGGTGCGCCCCCTTCTTCCCCTATGGAGTCTCAGGACCAGGTTTCCCCACCTGATCCCCTCTGAGACTGCAGGTCCCAGCCACCCATTGACGCAATGACGGCAGTTCTAGAGTCCTTTGTGTCCCGGGTGGACTTGGCTCTGGGGCAGCGGCCTAGCAAGAAGCGGCCCCCGCCTTCACCTGCTTAATCTGTCTCATCAGATCCTGATTTGATTCGACCGCTGCGGATGTGGCCCACCCTCCGGTGTTGGAACATTTCCAGGAGTTTTATTCAAATCTGTTTACGGTCCCCAAAAAAGAGGGTATGGTACGTCCAATTCTGGACCTCAAGGTCCTGAACTGCTTTGTGCAGTTTCTGAAGTTCAGAATGGAGTCCATTCGCTCAGTGGTGGCATCCCTTCATCAGGTAAACTTTCTTGCCTCCATTGACATCAAGGATGCCTACCTGCACATACCGATCTGTGCACGACACCAGCGATTCTTTTGGTTTTCTGTGGGAGAGGAGCATTTTCAGTTTGTGGCTTTATTTTCCCTTTGGTCTCGCTTCCGCTCCTCAGGTCTTTACAAAAATGTTGGTCCCGGTGTTGCTACGCCAGTGGGAAAATGCTCTTCTGGGCTACCTGAACGACCTTCTTCTGCAAGCGGAGTCCCCTGCTACACTGCGGGGCGACGTGGAGATAGCTATTCAGACTCTGACAGAGTTCACTTCGATGGACAAACTCCAGAAGTTGCAGCCTGCAACTCGCTTACTGCTGTTCAGCAGGTGGGTCTCCCTGTAAACTTGCATGTTGGTTCTTGGCCTGATGGTATCTACTTTCGAGGCGATCCCGGTTTGCTCACTTCCATAGGAGACCCCCTCCAAAAAAGAGATCCTCTTAAAATGGGACAAATGTCTGGGGGGCTCTGGACAGTCAGATTCAGCTAAACTGGGAAACCAGGGGGGTCCCTGGTCTGGTGGCTTTGTTCCCCCCGGCTCATCGGCGGGGATAAGCCTTTCTCCCCTTGTACTGGAAAGTGGTCACCACCTATGCCAGTCTGTCCGGGTGGGGAGGAGTCCTGGGCCTGACCTCTGCTCAGGGTCGCTGGATGAATCCAGGCTACCTATCAACATCTTGGAACTCCGGGCAATCAGACTGTCTGGATCATTGGACGAATCGTCTTAAGGGGCTTTCGGTACGGATTCAGTCGGCCAATGCCACGGAGGTGGCCTATGTCAACCACCAGGGAGAAACAAAGTGTGTTAGTGGCCCTGGGAGTAGCCGGCATTCTCCGGTGGGTTCTGGCCATCTTTGCCGTCCACATTCCAGGGGTGGACAACTGGCAGGCGGATAACTTTAGTCGTCAGGAAGTGGTCCCTTCATCAGAACGTGTTTCAGCAGATATGCCTGCGCTGGGGCACTTCCGAGGTAGATCTGTTGGCATCCCGGATTAACAGAAAGGTGCAGAGGTTTGTGGCCAGGTCTCTGGATCCTCTGGCAGACGACAGACGCTCTGGTGGCTCCTTGGGGCCAGTATCGTCTCATCTACGCTTTTTCCTCGTCTCAAGCTTCTGCCGCCACTGTTGCGCAGGATCGAAGCCAAAGGAATGCCGGTCATTCTAGTGGCGCCAGACTGGCCTCGTCGGTCTTGGTATATCGACCTGGTTCGTCTGGTCGCGGATGCCCCCCTGGTGGCTGCCTCTGAGAGCCTCTGCTTTCCCTAGGGCCGATCTTCCATCCTGCTCTACCGTCACTGGCTTTGACAGCCTGGCTGTTGAAAGCCAGGTGCTGAAGGATAAAGGCTTGGCTGTGTCAGTGATTCAGACACCTACCTAAAGCTAGGAAGTCTACTTCTAGGTAGATCTATCATCGGACGTGGAAAGCGTACGTTTCATGGAGTCGGTAGGTGTTCACACACGTTCTTTTTCGGTGGCTCATATTTTGGCTTTTCTTCAACTGCACTGAGCAGAAATTGGCCTCGAGTACGATCAAGGGCCAGGTGTCGGCATTGGCCATTTTTTTTTTCTTTCAACGACCCCTGGCTTCGCACTCTCTGGTGCTTACCTTCATTCAGGGGATACAACATATGATTCCACCGGTGCGGTCCCCTCTACCACCATGGGACTTGAATCTAGTGACTCAGAGAATGGACCTTGCGGTAAGTCAAAAATCCCATTTTTTTTTTTTTTTTTTCCCTCCTTGGCTTGGAAGGATGGTGCAGTTGATGGCACACCTCCTGGCTGACACATTTCCAAGCTACCTTATCTGCTGAAAACACATAAAGATTGTTGCTACATTCCTATTGCCATCTTCTACAAAGACACAGCCACAGGAACACAACACCTATATGCGGACATTCAAAACACCATCCAGTCCACAATGCATTCCTTAAGTACCCCACTGGGGATCCCTCAATGGTGGATAACAAGTGCAAGGGAGCTGGGACAAAAGGCCTTAATAAATTCATCAAAGTCACTGGGGAAAATGTAAAAATTAAAGAAAAAAGAGCACACATCTCATAGTGCAGTAACGTAGGGAGGGGGGGTGCAGTACGAGGTAGGATGCTGGAGCTGAAGTGAAGTCCATGTGAGGGACGTCTGGCTCCCCGCTGTGGCCACAGGCTGGGGAGAGACAATGGCTGCTGCTGGAAGATCCGACGATGCAAGGTGAGATAGAAGAAGCCGCCAGGGTCCAGGAACCACACTACAATGTCACCTGCTATACACCGTGACGCTCCCCTGTTTATAGGAAAGCGTTTCAAAGCAATTCAGCTGAGGTTGACAAAGAAGCTGAATTGCTCATGCAGCTAACCAGCAGCAGCACTCCCATTGCTCAGCATCCAGAGGACTGATTTTTTGTTTTTGGACCTTACCCTTTTACTTGGTTTTTATTTTTTTCATTTTTTCAACTACCCGCTGTTTTGAGTTTTTAAATGATGAAACTTTTTAGATTTTTCAGTGTTTTTGGTCTGTGACTATTTTTCTTTTACATTGGACATTTATTGTTTTTATGCATGATAGTCTGTTTATTGTATGTTTCCAAGCCAAATGGGTGGCACATGGCTGACTATTTATTACCAACACACCTCCTGTGGGTGAGAGCAGTGTAGTCCACAGGTTTTCCTAGTGGCTCTTTCTAACTGGGGAAAATGTGCAGGTCTGGTGTCACCAGTAACACACCTCCATACCTAATAATAATACATTAGAAACATGGATGTCGCCCATGGGAATTTGAATGTGGTGTGCACAATTGGCCGATTTAAAATTGAAAAATGTAAATACAGTAAAGGATTTATTACAGAAATAGTCACATATAAAGTAACCTACAAAAAGCAAAGCTGATACACTATTGCGCATAGTTAAAGATTGCATTGCATTTAAGCTTCCTCAGCTCCCTTCCCAAGCAATATATTGCTGCCATCCTCAGTGAACATAGCCACAGGCACCTAGGCCTTGCCAATTGGTGAGTATTGGGTCTTTTTCTTCTTTTTTTATTTATTTATTTATTTTTTTCTGTGAGGCCCCTCTTACCATTTATCCATCATTTACTCATGTGCTATATTACTTTTTGATTGTTCATTTCCAGATATATCCCACATGCATCCACCCCTGAAGAGCAAGCCACATCTTATAGATGTCATGTTTACTCATGTACTTTTAAATGATGTGCAATCTTTAACCACTTCCGGATCGCCGCACGCCGATATAGGTCCTAAGTTTGAAGAGGAATATTGTTATGGCAGCAGCTAGCTTACTACTTTGGTATTTAAAAATCCCCATAGGTGACGCTTTAAATTTTTTTACTGGTTACATGTTTTGAGTTACAGAGAAGGTCTGGGCTAGAATTATTGCTCTCGCTCTAACGTTCGCGGCGATACCTCACATGTGGTGTTTGAGCACTGTTTTCATATGTGGGCGGGTCTTACTTATGCGTTCACTTCTGCGTACGAGCTCACGGGGACAGGGCGCTTTAAAAAAATAAAAATAAAAAAAATTGATTACTTTTATTTCTATTATAAGGAATGTAAACATCCCTTGTAATAGGAATATGATCGGACTTAGGCTGGGAAGCCTAAAATAATAATAATAAAAAAAAAAGATCTCTGCTTCCCAGCCGAGGCGGCGCGGTTATTGGAATGCAGAGGCCAAGCGTGACGTCATAAAATCGTGCCCTGCCTCCGAATGTTCATAGAGACTCCGGCGACCATCTGGTCTGCCGGAAAGCTCTATGATCACCATCCGGGGGGCGACGGATCCATTCTACGACTCACCGATGGGAGGGGAACGTCCCCTCCCGCCGCCCGTAAGAACGATCAAGCGGCGGAACAGCCGCTATGATCGTTCTTATGGGGCAGGGAATCGCCGGCTGAAAAAGCCGATATCTGAATGATGTCTGTAGCTGCATCATCCAGATATACCCCGGGAAAGTCAAGGACGTCCCTGGACGCCCTACAGGCGCGAAGTGGTTAATACCCATCTTGCACCAAGGTCAGGCCCATGGAGTGGTTTTACTAGTTTCTCTAGAACAGGGGGTCTTCAAACTTTGTAAATAATGGGCCAGTTTACTGTTCTTCAGCTTTTGGTGAGGCCAGCCTGTAGCTAGTGGGAGTAGAAAATGCTGTGATGTCAGTGGTGGTTAACAATGCCCCATCATGGGTTTTAGCAGGTGGCATAAAGGGCCACTGTTTGGAGACAACTGCTGTAGAAGAATGCTTTTAAGTTGTCAGCCTTTTGCTGTGTGACACCAACACTTTCAATTTGTAGTACTACCATGTATGCTCTTCTCTGCGCCCCAAGTATTGGCAAGAGTGCTTGCCCTGCCTCTTGCTCTTCTACAGACCCAGGGCATTTATATCACAGGTACCTTTACAATCGCCTGCTGAAAGAATTCTGAGCCACAACTTTGCCAATGTTCGGAGAACGATTAATTCCTTTCAGCTTGATAATCAACTTTCCAAAGTCCAGCTTGTCTGTTGTGTGTCTCCCTCACACCATCTGGTTTACTAGGGACTTATCTTTTTTTTCTCAGGAGAAAGTTGCTTCCCTTTCAGTCCCATGCAGATCTAAACTGCACCTCTCATTTCACTTCTGCATGAGAGTTTTGGGCCTAAAGCTACCCTTTGAGGCAGCTCCCTTTGCCCAGTTTCACTCCAGACCTCTTTAAGATAACATCCTCACGAGGTAAAGGAGGCAAATCCAATTCCAGGGTTGTCAAGTGCTTTTGTCTAGCTGGACAAAAACTGCCATGGCATGGTGGTTGTCCAGCTCTACCCTGGAATCGGAAAAGTCAATCCTTTACATACCCTGGAAGGTGGTGACAACAAATGCCAGCCCTACAGGCTGGTGTGCAGATTACAGATCTGTAACTGTGCAAGGGTCCTGGTCCCCAGAGAAGTCAAACCTCCCCATCAGTATTTTGAAACGGAGAGCCATCATGTTGGCTCTACAACACAGGACTCCCCTTCTGCAGGGTCACCTGGTCAGTGTGCAATTGGACAGTGCCACAGCAGTGACCTAAACTAACCATTAAAGGGACACAAGAAGTAAAGATGCCCTAAACAAGTGATTGTTCTGGGCAGAAACTCGCATTCCAGCAATTTCAGCCCTTCTCATCAGTGGAGTTTAGATTTGGCAGGTGGACTTCCAAGGCTGCCAATGCATGGACTCGTGGGGAATGGTCTCTGCACCCTAAGATCTTTTAAAACCTCTTTCAAAGGTGGGGAAAACTGGATGTAGATGTCTTAGCCTTCAGGTTCAACAAGCTGAACAAATTTGCAGTAGATGATCTGCTGATTTCTTTCGCTCGATTCAGACTTATTTATGCCTTACTACTTTTGAATATCCTTCCTCTACTGCAAAATAAATTAATGAAAGGGTTCTGGTGTTCTTATAGCACCAGTTGGCACAGAAGGACGTGGTACACAGACTGACTCAGACTTCTGGGAGACGAGCCTTGGCCTCTTGCAAACTGTCCAGACTTGCTAGCCCAAAGCACCCACTCTTTTTTGCTTTTCATTCACTGGCTTTGACGGCATTACTGTTGAAACCAAAGTCCTGAAGCATAGGTGTATCTCTGATTCTGTTTTTACCTCTGAGAAAAGAAAATCCAAATCCTGCAAGATTTATCGTTCTATTTGGAAGGCTTACTTTACCTGGTGCAAGGATAGATGGCTGAACCCCAGGTAATATGCTATTACTTGTGTTTTGGCTTTTTTTCCGCTTTGGCCTTGACCAGTCTCTGGCCTTGCTCACTTAAGAGAGAGGTTTCTGCCTTATCCATTCACTCCAAATCAAGACTTTTAGAAAGTTACCCATATAAATCCCCTAATTCTACCTCCTGTATTATTATTTTTAGGATCGCAACATGGTACCCTGTGTATTTCAGAGCACCCCCTCCCCATCACACTTTAAAGCGATTTAGAGGCATTCCTTAAAGCGGTTGTATACCCTTAATTTCAACTTGCACCTACAGTTAAGGCTTACCTGTAGGTACAAGAAATATCTCCTAAACCTATACGGTTTAGGAGAGATTTGCCAAAAGGTTTTACAACGTGGTCTACGGCGCATGCGCGCCGTAGACAATGGTGCATTGACAGGGTTAATCCCCATTCACAACTTCGGCTCGCCGAAGTTGAAGTCTCCCGCGCGCATGCGCAGAGCGACGTCTTTGCTGCTCTGGTCAATCACAGCGGCGATACCCGGAAGTAACCGGGTGGAGAGATGGCTGCGGCTAGAGGGGGGGGACGAGGATGGCTTCGGGGGCCCCGATCTAAGGTAAGTGATGCATAATGAGCTAGTATGCTAGTCTTACTAGCTCATTATGGCTTTGTCTTGCAGGTTGTTTAAAAAAAAAAAAAAAAAAAAAATGGGTATACAACCTCTTTAATGCCACAAACCTCACATGTAAGCTTGCATTCCTGGTAACTATTACATCTGTTAAGCTTTTTTCTGAATTGACAATTCTCGAAAAGAACCCTTTTCTTGTTTTGTACAAGTGCCTGGTCACTAAGACCAGTACTTTTTACCTAAGGTGGTATCTTCTTTTCACCTCATTGAGGGCATTGCTCTTTATTTCTTTTGCCCTGCCCCAGATAATGCCGAGAAAATTGCCCTACACCGTCTGGCTGTGGTCAGGGCTGTCGGGGTCCACCTAGCAGCCACAGCCTCTGTTTGCAAAGCTCCCTGTGAGTCCCTCTATGTTGTGCCAGTACATACTTGTAGTGGGCAGCCTACTTCCTGCTTCACCTGTGCCAGGTGGATCAAGCTACTTCTTTCCAGGACCTATGCCTTTAAAAAAAAAAAATTGTTTCCTCCCTTCCCTGTCAGAGCGCATTCCACCAGGTTTGTTGTTGTCTCTTAAAACAACGCAGATGCTAAAAAGCCCATCAGGTTGATGCTCGGGCCTCTGATGCAAGCTTTGGCCACAAAGGGTTACAAGCTGTCATGAGTTTTTTGGGGGTTCTTAACCCTTGATTTGTGTGTGTCTGTTGGCAGTTCTCTTTGCTGTGTTACCCACTCCTCAGTTTATTGCTTGGAGATAGTCCTATGGTACATGAATACACAAGTCCGTAACTGTACAGTTAAGTTAATATAAATTTTTACTTTCTTGTAAACTCCCTATTTTGGAGTAGAATACAGGATACAAGCCCCTCTGTGCTTTTGACCACTTTATTTGCTTGCTAAAAAAGTGGAGTCTCCTGGAGTGGACGGGGTTATAAGTGCACTCTAGGGGCAGCCCTACCAAGTTTTTGTCAGTGTCACTTGAAGGTAGCCTGCATATAACGCATGGTCTATGAACACATGTCCTGTGCTATAGCCCAAGTTAAGGAATTTAGTTGGGTCACAATTTCTTTTTGTTCACTTGAGGAAAGATTATAATGGTTCTAATGATGTACTTGGAATGTCCTATGTGACCATTTTAGGTAGCAAGACTGCCTAGTGTCAAACGCTGCTGAGGGCTGATATTTTAGCCTTATGTTCACTCCAGCAGTAGCTTTCACTTGCTGGCTCTTGGTATTTTAGAGTCCCCAATGGTCAGTGTGTTTGCATGACATGACATAAACTCCCATTCATCTGTTTATTCTAGGTTTATGGATAATCCATTGAGGAAGGTTTATTTTGGCTTTGTATTGATCGCTGAAGTGAGACTTTGGGTATGAGTCTATTCAGGGCCATCTTTAATATTAATTGGACCCTGGGCAAACATTTTTTGGGGCCCCTCATGCAATTTAACCCCCTCCCCCCCCCATCATTACACAGTACTCCCTCACCCATACTACCCAAATCACTACATAAGACCCCCATTCCTCATACTACCCCCATAATTACTTAACCCATTCTGAGCTGGATAGAAAGGAGAAAACTAAACCACTTGACTTATCAGCGTTTGGGGCCCTATAACAATGAATGGGCCCTGGGCAGATGTCCTATTTTGCCTTGTGTTAAAGACGGCTCTGAGTATATTGTTTCCAGACTTAATTTATACGAAGATGGTATGTGTTTCCAGCTCGCTAGGAGATGTGGAATTGGAAGTATATCTTTATGTAATGGTGTTGAAAATATATGTATGATGTTGAAAATATATCTAAAACATTTGCATGAAACAATGTCTTTATTTAAATACAGGTTGCGTTTCAGTGATGCTGTAGGTAAAGAGAGAGAGAGCTTTGCAAGTATCTTTTCCAACAGATATAAAAGCGCTCCAGCAGAAGATGTTCAAACAATGCAGATGGATGAATCTGTGAGTTATGCTGGCAACAAGTCTGCACCATATGTGGCCAGAGTGTATGTATTTTCTTGTCAGTTTATTTAAATATTCTTATTTACTAGTAAATATAATTTTCTGATATAACAGTTGATGAATTACTGTGGGACTGTTAGTAAGTATGGTGTTGAAGGTTTAGGTGTGACAGGCTGCACCATCATTCAGAATATCGGACCATAATATCAAGTGATGCTATCCACTTGAGCAACCTATTCTCCCTACAGCTTCTGCATTCAAAAGGAAAAGTGAGGCAAACTTGTATACTGCAGAAGCTAAAGTAAACCTGTCACATCCTTAAGCCTTGTACATGCAATGACAACATCCGAGGAATGATTGTCTTCTTTTTTTGCATGCTAGTCTCATATCAAAAATGATGAGGTTTACGAAAATTCTCGTAAGACAGAATACAACTTCGGAAGTGATGTAATATGCTGTATTGTAATGTATTCTGTCGTTTCCGAGCATGCGTAGTCTTTTTCCATTTTTTTTTTTTTTCTTTAATGAATACTGTTCTGATTAAACGAATATCCTACAAGAAAAACTGTCGTGTTTGTCCCCTCAGGTAATTTCCCATGAACTGTTGTGATCGGTTTTCGAAAGCGGTGTACGAACGATCAGATTATCGCACAATTGCTTCAAAAGAAGTATTTTCCATCCGATTTTCTGATCGTATGTACTAGGCATTAGGAGATTCAGATGCAGGCGTTTGATAATTTCTGGAATTTTACAAAGCTGTCTGTATATCCTGATCTGTCCTTCTTGGAGCTTGGGAAGGAGGCAAAAACCAAGCTTTAATTTTACTTGTATTATTGCTTTGGTCTGTCTCTCTTTAACTAGTGATGCACCTTGTGCATGTTTTTCATCGTGCCTGTCTGAGGTGCTTACATTTGCATCACGTTTACTATAAATTATTAGTGCACTTATTCGTTTATACTTTTCACAGTGTGGATTAGAAACTGCTGAGTCAGTTGTTTGTATTTCCCTCTCAGGGGGTAATGAGGAAATGGGAAGACAAAATATAAGCAGATTAAATGTTATCCATAACATTCTGTGGGATGCTTTAAAATAATACAAGGGCAGTATCTATATATTCAACCTTTCGTTCGGATATCATTTGCTCTGAGACTAACTTGCAAGAAATACTGAAATGTTATTGAATACTGACAAGAGCTAAAGTGTTGTGTTTTTTTTGTTTTTTTTCAGGGGCGAATATGAATTTGTAATAGAAGATGAAGATACTATTAATATGTGTTTCTCCTCCAATAAAATATCATCACTTGAAGGCTCTAAAGAGGAAAGATCAGCAGCATCAAGCAGTGAGTAACAGCTACTTTTCTGCCAAGTTCGGGGGGGGGGGGGGGGGCGTTGTCATCAGCATAAAATATGCATACTTGTTTAATATGATCTTAGGATTCTGCCCAGCTTAAATCATGCTATGTCAGTTTTTCATGGCGTTTCTTCTATGCATGTAAATTGTGTTTCTCATGTTCTTTAAAAGAGACAGATTGATCTTTACTGTTCTATTACCACCTGCATGAGTAGGACAACAGGTTAAAAAAAAAAATCAGGGTCATCCGCTGCTAGTGGACACACCTCTGACTGCAACAACCTTTTTTTTTTTTCTTTTTGTTCTACAAGCAAGTTGCTGGGTGACGCACTGGACTCCTAAATCTTGGTTGTCCCCCACTTCAGCGGTGTCCTCTGCAACAGTTGTGTATAATCTGCAGGGAGGCCCGAAAGGGTATCGACCCTTTATGATGCGCATATGATTGATCTGACTGTTTCTGATAAGTCATAGTTTTACATCTGGGATTGCAGCCCTCCAACCACGGTCGGAGGCAATCTGCCTTTGCCATGAGGGGTGTCCTTGGTCCTTTTCCTCCTCTGTATGGGAGGATGTGAAGATGCTATATGCTTATAGAGTTCGCCTTATTTCCTGCCTGCTGTTGCATGAAAGCCGGCAAGTGAGGTGGTCCTTTTTGACCACTTTCAGACCGGACCATTTTGCAGCCTTAAAACCAGAGGACTTTTTACAATTTGTCAATGCACTGGTTTAACCACTTCAATACCGCCCGCTGTCGTATGACGCCCACAAGGTGGATCTCCCATCCTGGTGGGCGTCATATGACGTCCTCGGATTCCCGGCCACCTAGGGGGCGCGCCCGCGCCATCGCTCAGGACCCGGTGCGAGTGCCCGGCGGCCGCGATGTCCGCCGGGCACCCGCGATTGCCCGTTAAAACAACGGGACCGGGCGGGACCGTGGAGCTGTGTGTGTAAACACACAGCTCCACGTCCTGTCAGCGGAGAGGAGACCGATCATGTGATCCCAGTACGGAGGAACACATGATCGGTCTTCTCCCCTTGAGTCCCCTCCACCCACAGTTAGAATCACTCCTATAGGGACACACATTAACCCCTACAGCGCCCCCTAGTGTTAACCCCTTCCCTGCCAGTCACATTTACACAGTAATCAATGCAATTTTATAGCAACGATCACTGTGTAAATGTGAATGGTTCCAAAAATGTGTCAAAAGTGTCCGAAGTGTCCGCCGCAATGTCGCAGTCACGAGAAAAATATCGCAGATCGCCGCCATTACTAGTAAAAAAAAAAAAAAAAAAAAAAATCAATAAATCTATCCCCTATTTTGTAGACGCTATAACTTTTGCGCAAACCGATCAATATATGCTTATTTTTTTTTTTTTTTTTTTTTTTTTTTTTTTTTTTTTTACCAAAAATATGTAGAAGAATATGTATCGGCCTAAACTGAGTAAAAAAAATAGTTTTTTTTTTTAAAAAAAATGGGATATTTATTATAGCAAAAAGTAAAAAATATTGTTTTTTTTTCAAAATTGTCGCTCTTCTTTTGTTTATAGCGCAAAAAATAAAAACCGCAGAGGTGATCAAATACCACCAAAAGAAAGCTCTATTTGTGGGGAAAAAAAGGACGTCAATTTTGTTTGGGTGTAACGTCGCACGACCGCGTAATTGTTAGTTAAAGCGATGCAGTGCCGAATCGCAAAAAGTGCTCTGGTAAGGAAGGGTAAAAAATGGCCGGGTGCTGAAGCGGTTAACTGGTAATTGCGCGCCCATGCAATGTTGTACCCAAACAAAATTTGCGTCCTTTTCTTCCCACAAATAGAGCTTTCTTTTGATGGTATTTGATTGCCTCTGCGATTTATATTATTTTATTTTTTGCGATTTATAAATTGAAAAAGAACGAAAATTTTCAAAAAAAAATGATACTTTTTAATTTTTGTTATAAGGAAAATCCAATAAACTCAATTTTAGTCAAACATTTAAGCCAAAATGTATTCAGCCACATGTCTTTGGTAAAATAAAATGTCAATGAGCGTATATTTATTGGTTTACGCAAAAGTTATAGCGTCTACAAACTACGGTAAATTTTCTGGAATTTACGCAGCTTTAAGGTTATGACTGCCTATCTCATTTCCTGAGGTGCTAAAATGGCAGGGCAAATGACCCCATTTTGGAAAGTAGACACCCTAAGGAAATTGCTAAGAGCTCATGTTGAGCCCATTGAATATTTTATTTTTTTGTCCCAAGTGATTGAATAATGACAAAAAAATAAATAAAATTCTTTTACAAAAAGTTGTCACTAAATGATATATTGCTCACACATGCCATGGGCATATGTGGAATTAAATGTAAATTATATATCCCTGCACCAACCAGGTGAATGACAGAGTAACTAAGTACTGCGGCAAACACTGAAGGAAATGTCAGAACCCAAGTAAATGGATAGATAGAAGGTAGTGTTGTGCTGTGCTGTACAATAATATAAGATTAAAGTGTAAAAGTGCTCTGTGGAGAAATCACTTAATCACACTGACAAGCGTCAATAAAAACGCATGAAATATAAATGTAGAATAAAGTGCATAATGTGCGTAAATTAAATAAACAACTTCTTGTGCAAAATCGCATAATACTATAAGGCTGCTTTCACACTGGGGCGGTGCGGGGCGGCGACGGTAAAGCAGCGCTATATTTAGCGCTGCTTTACCATCGTTTTACCCGCGGTATGCGGGCGCTAGCGGGGTGGTTTTAACCCCCGCTAGCGGCCGCAAAAGGGTTAAAAACCTCCGCAAAGCGCTGCTGCAGCGGCGGTTTGCGGGCGTTATCCCCGCGGTTTCCCATTGATTTCAATGGGAAGGAGCGGTAAATACACCGCTCCTTCACCGCTCCAAAGATGCTGCTAGCAGGACTTTTTTTTACCGTCCTGCTAGCACACCGCTCCAGTGTGAAAGCCCGCCGGCTTTCACACTGGAGTGAATGGGGCCGGTTTTTTCAGGCGGTGTACAGGCGCTATTTTTAGCGCTGTACCGCCTGAAAACCGCCCCAGTGTGAAAGCAGCCTAAACTCAAAGTAAATTGCAGTTCCTGCATAAATAAAATAAGCAACTCCTTGGGTGAATAAGTAAGTAAATCAGTTGTTAAATAAGTAAATAAATCAGTTGATAAAAATCAATGTGATTGGTGATTAAATAA
Organism: Lithobates sylvaticus; assembly: GCA_028564925.1. NCBI lineage: Eukaryota > Metazoa > Chordata > Amphibia > Anura > Ranidae > Lithobates > Lithobates sylvaticus. The sequence continues at coordinate 467,830,362 of CM053026.1, read as the reverse complement.
ATCCAGTGAAAGTAATTTTGTGATGGTAAATCCGTGAATCAATCCCTATTTCAGCTAGGGGTTAAGTGCATCTTGTGGTGACATGAGTGTCAGTCCAATAGAACAGGTATATATAAAGTGCTGGTGAACGCTTTCTAAAGTGCAGTTCTGGTAATGGGTGGCTTCTGTTCTTCTGTGAAGCTGGATATATGGATGTCCCCTTACCTTACAGCTGTAAGGTAACAGCATGTGTGTAAAATCTTTCTTGTGGAACCGATGTGTGTCCCCAGGTCAGCGTCCCCAGAATTGTCTCTCTCCAATGCAGCTGGTATGCGTGTCCTAATAGGCGTCCCCTTTGGCCTTGTAGTAGGTGAACCTCACAAAAAGGGCAAGAGGGATGCTCGATAGTGTAGTATTTTCAAACAAATTTTATTTGGTGTATAAAAGTTAACAGGAACTCGCATTTAAACATATAGCAACTGGTATGTAAAAACGAGCAACGAGCTCGTACACCTCACTTCCGGTATCTCCTATTCCCGACACGTGTTCGTCAGTCATGTGACTTCATCAGGGGATAACAAGAGATAATGCAAGTGTCCTTTTAATGTGTATTAATTCCTATAGACGGCGGCCATTTTCTTGAAGTCGCGGTCGCCGGAAGTTATCCGGCGGCCTTTTTCAGATTGATCTGGTCACCAGAAATATACTGGCGGCCATCTTTTTGGAAGTATCCGGCCGTATGGATGTAAACATCCGTTCGGGGGCCATTTTCTGGTGGCTCCTAAGAACAAAGGTGGGGACTGTGACGAACACGTGTCGGGAATAGGAGATAGCGGAAGTGTACCTGTTCTGCACTTTTATAAACCAAATAAAATTTGTTTGAAAATACTAAACTATCGAGCATCCCTCTTGCCCTATTTGTGAGGTTCACCTACTACTACAAGGCCAAAGGGGACGCCCATTAGGACACTCATACCAGCTGCATTGGAGAGAGCCAATTCTGGGGACGCTGACCTGGCAGTGTTGCCAACCGTCTGTATTTTCCCTCCTGCCAGTAAAAAATATGGCTTTAATGCTTGACTTGGTCCGGAGCCAGCTGAGACCCTCCGAGTGCCTGCTACAGTGTGATCGGTTGGCTCTGGCAGAGGCGGTACCTGAGCATGTCGTGTGATGTCATGGTGAAAAGGAGCCAAGCAGAGCGGCCTGAGCCTCCTGTGCGGGTCTGTGGTATGGAAGCAAGGCAGGCTGGGACCGGGACTGTCATTGCTGTTTAGACTGGAGTGGACTGAAGGGACCACTTGGCTTGGAGAGAGAGAGACTGTCACTGTGACTCAGGAGGTGACGTGTTGTGTCAGTGAGGTCTCATCGTCATCATCATCATCTGTGCTGCTGTACACTATCGGTGTTACTGCGAGAGTCAATTTTATGTGTGTGACACCCATTCTAATTTCTTGCCCTCCTGAGTCCTGTCCCTGAGCTACTTACTATATCCAAAATAAAATAAGAAATATGTTTTTTTCCTTATCCACCTTAAATCAGGTTGCCAATTGCATATTGTATTTGTTTTTAGCCTAAATACTGTAATTTGCACTTAAAACTGTAATTTTGTAACTTTTGGAAATGGCAGCAAAAACGTGGCTGTGCCAGTAAATTTTGTGTGGTGTGTCAGTAAATTTCAATCTGGTAGGTTGGCAACACTGTGACCTGGGGACACACAGCGGTTCCACAAAGTTTTTACACACATGCTGTTACCTTACAGCTGTAAGGTAAGGGGAGATCCATATATCTAGCTTCACAGAAGAACAGAAGCCACCCATTACCAGCATTGCACTTCAGAAAGCGTTCACCAGCACTTTATATATACCTGTTCTATTGGACTGACACTCATGTCACCACAAGATGCACTTTACCCCTAGCTGAAATAGGGATTGATTCACGGATTTACCATCACAAATTTACTTTCACTGGATTTATTTATTTATCACCAATCACATTGATTTTTATTAACTGATTTATTTACTTATTCACCCAAGGAGTTGCTCATTCACCCTAGGAGTTGCTTATTTTATTTATGCATGATATGCACTTTACTTTATAGTGTTATGCGATTTTGCACAAGAAGTTGTTTATTTCATTTACACACTTTATTCTACATTTATATTTCATGCGTTTTTATTGTCGCTTGTCAGTGTGATTAAGTGATTTCTCCACAGAGCACTGGAATTACACCCCAAAATAAATTCTGCTGCTTCTCCTGAGTACGGGGATACCACATGTGTGGGACTTTTTGGGAGCCTAGCCGCGTAAGGGGCCCCTGAAAACCAAGCACCGCCTTCAGGATTTCTAAGGGCGTAAGTTTTTGATTTCACTCCTCACTACCCATCACAGTTTTGAAGGCCAAAAAATGCCAAGATGGCACCCCCCCCCCCCCCCCCCCCCCAAATTACCCTATTTTGGAAAGTAGACACCCCAAGCTATTTGCTGAGAGGCATGTTGAGTCCATGGAATATTTTATATTTTGCCACAAGTTGCGGGAATATGACAAACTTTATTTATTTTTTTCCCCACAAAGTTGTCACTAAATGACTCAGTCTCATTTGAGACTGCTGCAAAACCGTATCCTATCGGCTTGGAACAAAGGGTTCAAGCTCTACATTCCCAATGTGTCTGACTCCAAAGCCTATGGCCACATCACCCTGATAGCGCCCGATCTCGTCTGATCTTGGAGGCTAAGCTGGGTCAGGCCTGGTTGGTACCCAGATGAGACCACCTGCGCCGGAGCCTCAATTTATGGTTAATATCCAAAAATCTACTAAGGGAAAAATCCTTCCTTCAGTTACCTGGGAAGTGGTAACAACCTATGCCAACCTTTTTTGTTTTGGTTGGGGAACAGTCCTGGGAGAGGCAACTGTCCAAGAGAAGTGGTCCATATCAAAAATGGCCTTGCCCATTAACATTTTAGAAATTCAGGCAGAGCGCTTGGTCATGAGGGCCTGAACGTTCAGTTTACGTTATTGTCCTGCCAGGATTCAATCTGACATTGCCACAGCAATGGCTTATATTGATCACCAAGGGGGCACAAGAAGTTGTGTGGCCCAGAGAAAGGTGAATCGTATCCTATCTTGGGCAGAAAACAATGTACTTTTGCCTATCGGCAGTCTTCATTCTACTAATAGAAAATTGGCAGGCGGACTACTTGAGTCGCCAGCAGTTGTTCCCGGAAGAATGGTTCCTTCACTCCAATATCTTCCTGTCAATATGTCAAAAATGGGGGATCCCAGACATAGATCTGTTTGCGTCCAGGTTCAACAAAGAAATCGACAACTTTGTGTCGAACAAAGGATCCGCTAGCATGCGGAACAGATGCCTTGCTATTCCCATGGAATCGGTTCTCACTGATTTATGCATTCCTCCTATTCTGCCTGCATCCACGACTTTGCAGGATCAAGCAGGAAGGGGAGTCGTTGATTCTTGTGGCCCCCAGCAGGGCCCTGGAAATCTTGGTATGCAGAGATCATAAAGATTGCAGTAGGGGACCCATGGACCCTACCATCACGGCCAGACCTTCTCTCGCAATGTCCGGTGTTCCATCCTACTTTACAAATGCTACATTTAACAGTCTGGCTATTGAGACCCACACTCTGGGAAGGCGGCCTCCATAATTTTATGGAGTGTGGGAAACGTATGTCTCCTGGTGTGAAACCAGGAGTTGCACCCCAGGAAATGGGTTAAAGGTAGAATCCTTGACTTTCTGCTGATGGGGTGAGAAATAAGGCTGTCCTTAAGTGCTTTCTAAGGACAGGTCTCGTCCTTATCGGTATTATTTCAACGACCTCTTGCTTTGCATTCTTTAGTTTGTAACTTTTGTTCAGGGGGTAACACGGCTTAAAGTGGAAGTAAACCCTTCCATATGACTTTGGCCTACAGGTAAGCCTAGATTAAGGCTTACCTGTAGGTCCAATAAATATCTCGTAAACCTACATGGTTTAGGAGATAAACCATGCGCCGTAGACAGCGGCGCGCAGGCGCACTCAGGGCGCACTGAAGATGCCGAGATCACGGCAATATGCCGATCTCGTGCGCATGCGCGCGAGTGACGTCTCGCCGCTCCAGCGAATGATAGCGCTGGAGCGGCGAGACCCGGAAGTCACTCCGGCCCTGGATGGCGGCGAAGAAGATTGAGGATAAGGACGGTTTCGGGGGCTTCGTTTTCAGGTAAGTTTTTCATAATGAGCTAGTATGCTATGCATACTAGCTCATTATGCCTTTGCCTTGCAGGGTGTCTTTTTTTTTTTTTTTTTTAAGAGCCTTTACTTCCTCTTTAATCTCCGGTTAGGTAACCCCTGAACCCTTGGGACTTGCATTTAGTTTTGTCGGCATTACAAAACAGCCCTTTTTTTTTTTTTGGCCCGATACAGCCTTTTCCCTTGGTCCTTTTTTTGACAAGGAAACCATTTTTCCTGGTAACCACATCTGCTGCAAGAAATCAGAATTGGCTGCTCTTTCTTGTAAAGAGACGTATTTTTATTGTTCACAAGGATAAGGTAGTATTGCTTCCTCATCCTAACTTTTTACCGAAGGTAATATCAGGTTTTTATCTAAACCAGGATATTGTTCTGAGGAAAAGATGATCCACACTCCGGTGATTGCTCTTAAAAAAATTTGTATTTATTAACAAGCCACAGTGACCAAACGCAAATAAAGGTTGACGCGTTTCAGCCTATAAGGCCTTAGTCATAACCACATTACAGACATGAAACTTTGAAATTAATAATAGCTCTAAGGCTGCTTTCACACTGGGGCGGTTTGCAGGCGATATTGCGCTAAAAATAGCGCCTGCAAACCGACCCGAAACAGCTGTTGCTGTGTCTCCAGTGTGAAAGCCCTGAGGGCTTTCACACTGGAGCGGTGCGCTAGCAGGACAGTAAAAAAAGTCCTGCTAGCTGCATCTTTGGAGCGGTGAAGGAGCGGTGTATTCACCGCTCCTATACCGCTCCTACCCATTGAAATCAATGGGACACCGCGGCGCTTTGCAGAGGTTTTTAACCCTTTTTCGGTCGCTAGCGGGGGTTAAAACCACCCCGCTAGCGGCCGCATACCGCGGGTAAAACGATGGTAAAGCAGCGCTAAATATAGCGCTGCTTTACCGTCGCCGCCCGCACCGCCCCAGTGTGAAGCCGGCCTAAGGCTCACTGGCTCCACCCATTAATTGTCTTAATTGACTGCAGGCAATTATCCAAAAAAAGGGGGAATCGGCTACACTGCATATAGTATGTTATAAAAACCCTATTTTTTGCAATATGGCACTGTGTCACTTTAACTGACAATTGCGTGGTTGTGCGATGTTGTACCCAAACAAAATTGATGTACCCTTTTGGTGGTATTTGATCACCTCTACAGTTTTTTTTTTATAATTTTTTTTTTTTTTTTTGCACTATAAACAAAAATAAGCAACAATTTTGAAAAAAAAACTACTTTTTTTTTTTACTTTCTGCTATAATACATAATCCAAAAAAATTGAAACAAATTTTTTCATCTGTTTAGGCCAGTATGTATTCTACATATTTATGATAAATAAAAGCGTATGTAAAATATGCGTCTGTTTATTCGTTTGCGCAAAGGTTATAGTGTCTACAAAATAGGGGCTAGATTGGGGGACTTAAAAAAAATAAAAAAAAATACTGGTCATGGCGGCGATCTGGTGATTAGTGCTAAAAAAAAAAAAAAAAAAATACACTAATCAATGTATAAATGACACATGGAAGGGGTTAACACTAGGGGCGATCAAAGGGTTAACTGTGTTCCCTCAGTGTTTTCTAACTGTGGGGGATGGGCACACTGGGATAACACAGAGATCGCTATTCCTGATTTACTAGGAACAGCCGATCTCAGTGTTGTCTCCTGTCCGAATGGGAAACGGCCTTGTTTACATAGGCAGATCCCCGTTTTGCCTCTCTGTATCACGATCCGCCGGACCTGCACACGCACTTCCTCTGCGTGCAGCAGGCACCCACAGTAATTCCTGATTTACTAGGAACAGCCGATCTCAGTGTTGTCTCCTGTCCGAATGGGAAACGGCCTTGTTTACATAGGCAGATCCCCGTTTTGCCTCTCTGTATCACGATCCGCCGGACCTGCACACGCACTTCCTCTGCGTGCAGCAGGCACCCACAGTAATTCCTGATTTACTAGGAACAGCCGATCTCAGTGTTGTCTCCTGTCCGAATGGGAAACGGCCTTGTTTACATAGGCAGATCCCCGTTTTGCCTCTCTGTATCACGATCCGCCGGACCTGCACACGCACTTCCTCTGCGTGCAGCAGGCACCCACAGTAATTCCTGATTTACTAGGAACAGCCGATCTCAGTGTTGTCTCCTGTCCGAATGGGAAACGGCCTTGTTTACATAGGCAGATCCCCGTTTTGCCTCTCTGTATCACGAGGTAAGTCGTTTGGCGTGGCCGGGCCTTGCTGCCGCAGTATATGTGTGGTGGACAGTTCGGAAGTGGTTAATGAAGAATAAAAGTATTGTACTAACAAAATTTTCTTCTAGTCCAACAGATCAACCAGAACTGGTTCTGCAGACCCTTATGGGTTTCAAGTGTGCCTCTTCCTTATCAGAGCAAAACTTGAAGACGCTCTTATGAAGTAGAATCCGCCTTGAAACACATAAGTGTCTGCAGAACTCTGTGACATCATTTTGCTGCATCTAGACAGGTGCTACGGGTTCTAGTTAATCTGTTGAAAATTTGCATTGGTCTTAAAGCTCCACATGTTTTGTGAGTACAATACTTTTTGTGGTTGAATAAAAGGTGTCATGGCTAACGCACAAGGCCAGTGCACCCTCGTTTTTTGTTTTGTGTGTAGTTTATGGATCCCCCAGCCAGAGGTGGGCAGCAAGGCCAAGTGCATGCTAGAATACCGTAACCTGGGTTGTGTACTGGAGATGCCTGGAACCTAGAGTCTCCTCATAAGTACTGGTGCCATACCTTAGTGCACAAGTATTGCGGTTATATAATGTGTCCTTTGTACCTAGCATGTTACTGTCAAGATTTGAAGATCTGGATGTGTCCTTCAATGGATACAGAGTCACTTGCTAACTTTTGCTAAGTCATATGCAGAATGGATTTACCCATTATTGCGTTAATTTAAGCAATATTTTACACATCCCTTTATAGCAAAGTACCAAAATCTGTATGCAAATAAAAAAAGTCCTTAAAGTGGGGTTCCACCCTAAAGTGGAACTTTCGCTTATCGGAACCCTCCCCCCCCCCCCCCCCTCCGGTGTCACATTTGGCACCTTTCAGGGGGAGGGGGGTGCAGATACCTGTCTAAGACAGGTATTTGCACCCACTTCCGGCCATAGACTCCCACGAGAGTCTATGCCTCTTCCTGTCTCACCGTGCTGTCTGCTGGGACACACACGGGTCCCTGAGACAGCGCGGAGCATTCCTATTGCATTGCGTGAGTCGCGCATGCGCAGTAGGGAACCTGGAAGTGAAGCCGCAAGGCTTAATTTCCTGATTCCCATACCTAAGATGGTGGCGGCAGCATCCGAGGACCGAGGGACTGTTCAGCCTCAGGGTGCCGACATCGCTGGACCCTGTGACAGGTGAGTGTCCTTATTTTAAAAGTCAGCAGCTGCAGTATTTGTAGCTGCTGACTTTTAAAAAAAAATATATATTTTCGCCGGACTCCCTCTTTAAATTTACTGACTGCTGTGCCTCCATAAGCAGGCCATAGATGATATGATTTTCTTTCCTGAAACCACGGGTTGCAGGAAATAAAATTGCTTGATTTCTCCATCACACACTGTTGATGGGGGGGGGGGGGGGTCCTTCCTGTGGAGCTATTATGTTCTCCCAGCGGGGCAAGTGTAGGGAGCCATCCTGGCCAAGAGAACAGTAATTATTGCTATGGCCCTATGCTGGTGATTCCCAATTCGATTGATGGATCAAATTGGGTACAATCGACTTGTCCATACATGGTTTAAATCCAGCTACATGGTTATGGCCAACTTTAGAGTAGATCAGCTTTGTTGGGTGCTGTCAACGTGGTCAGCTGGAGACAAAGGAGAATTTAATACATTTATAAAGTACATTGCTGATTCATCAGTATGTTCAGTTGTGTGTTTTAATACTTTTCTTTCTGGGCATATGCTAATATGCAGGTACTCATGGGAATCAAAAACTGGAAGCTGAAGCTTCTGAGGTTATTTCAGGACAATCGCCCAGTTCTCAAAATAAAAGGTATGTTTTGAATTTTATTTTCAGTACATTTTTGTAAACATATGTCAATATTAACCACTTGACCACTGGGCAGTTAAACCCCCTTCCTAACCAGACCAATTTTCAGCTTTCGGTGCTCTCACACTTTGAATGACAATTACTCAGTCATGCAACACTGTACCCAAATGAATTTTGTGTCCTTTTTTTCACACAAATACAGCTTTCTTTTGGTGGTATTTAATCACCGCTGGGTTTTTTATTTTTTGCGCTATAAATCAAAAAATACAGTAAAAAAAAAAAAAAAATTCTTTGTTTCTATTAAAAATTATGGCAGAGTATTGGCAGAGTATTGGCAGAGTATTGGACAGTGCTGACCAGCGCTGTGGGCACTACACATCCAGCCCACAGCGCTGGTCCCGTCTCTCCCCCTTTTCCGCTTCTCCCCTCTCACTGTACCGATCGGTACAGAGAGGGGAGGGAGGAACCGGCGTCACGAAGTGACGCTGGTTTGTGTACATGTCATTTGACGGAGCGATCACGTGGTAAACGGCCGCTATCAGCGGCTGTTTACCGTGATGCGCCGGGTCCTCGGGACCCGGCGGTCACGGATGTTCCCGAGTGCGCGCCCTAGGGGGCGCGCGGGGGCAAGTTTCTGGGAGGACGTCAACTTAGAACAAGCCGACCGCGCTGTAGACGTCTTTCGACTATGGCGCGGTCGGCATGTGGTTAATGCAGTATGAAAAAAAAGTCTTTGTTGTCAAATTGCTTACACTCTTTACCACACCTGAAAGCTATTGACGTGGATTAAAATGATCCAGTGTAGCCAACAAAAGAGCTCTAATCTTTTATGAAATTGTTTTGGTATAGCTTTTACATATGACAATTTTTTTTTTTTCTTTTATTAACTCCCAAAATCCTCCTTTGCAAATTATTACCTTTCTTGTTAAGACGCAGCCAAACTAAGAGGAATGGTTCTAATGTGAGCAACAAAAGCACCACTCGTAAAGGCAAAACTATTTTAAGTAGAGATGGACCAGAAGAAACAAAGCGGACACCATCAAGTGGTAAGATCAGATAGTACAATTTTTAATTTGTTATTGGCAGTGTTTGGCTAGAATTTTTTTTTTTTTTTTTTCTCTTCAATTGAGGGAGACGGGAAATTGTATACTGTCAGGTATAATACCACTTCCAGGATTGGACAATGGCAAACAAAAAATCTGTAGTCCAGGCAAGTATAAGGTCTCCTGCAACCAACATGTCTCAGTTCTAGAAGGATGGGCTTCTTTTCTTGCTATGCTTTTTTTTATTTTATTTTACCATGGATTCAATCAACCTCAATTAGGAGTCCTCATTATGTTCACTACACTGGTCACTACATGGCAGCTATCCGGATCAGCCTTTATTCAGCCTGGGGAGTTCTGTACCCAGACCTTGCTGGACTGAACTTTGTGATGCCAGCTTGGAACATCTAGCACTGTGTTCTGCTTGATGAGCAAAAAGGATTGTCTGGCTGTCAGATTTTTAATTTTTTTTTGCCAGTGTCTCGCCCTCCTGTAAGTTGAAATAACCCAACAGTACATGACTTCCTGTGTCCTTAAATAAATAAATCTACTCCCCATAAAATACTTTTCTTGGGAATCTATTGATTTTTCTCCATCCAGTAAGTGACACAGGCAGTGATGTATGACTATCTTAAAGTGATTGTAAAGTCTCGTGTTCTATTTAACTAAACAAAAAAAAAAAAAAACATATTATACTTGCCTACTCTGTGCAGTAGTTTTGCACAGAGCAGCCCAGATCCTCCTCTTCTCGGACCCATTTTTAGCGCTCCTGGCCCCTCCCTCCTGTTAAGTGCCCCTGCAACAAGCAGCTTTCTATAGGGGCACCCTATGCCGAGCCACAGCTCCCTGTGTCCATTCAGACATGGAGTCGTGGCCTCACCGTACCCACTTTCTCTCATTGGCTGACTGACTTTGACAGCATCGGGAGCCAATGCTGTCTCAGGCAGCCGAGACACTGTTGCAACATCGCTGGATCTAGATGGACCCTCAGGTTAGTATAAGTGAGGCTGAGGGGGGCTGCTGCACACAGAAGACTTTTTATCCCAATGCAAAGAATGCATTACGATAAAATACCTTCTGCCTTTACAACAACTTTAATTCGTTTTTGGCTTGCCTTCTAACTTGGATTTTTAATCGGTGACCCCCAATCAAAATCCTTGTTACATCGCAGAGATTTTTTCCCCAGTGATTTCAATCAATATTCCATGCTATACCTCTGCTTGAGCTAGTCTCAAAATGGAATGTTAGTACTATAAAATCATTTTCACTGTGTTCAATGAAGGACACCGCATCTGCACTCAATTTTGTGGTCTGTTTGCCCTTTTTCTGCGTACTGCTTGCTCTTGAGTTGGTTTGCTATAGTAGTTGGTGTGGGGTGTAGTTCCAGTAGGGGCCACTCTTGGGTTGTCTTTTGTTCGTATACAAGAACAAAAGAGGGTGCACCGGCCTTATGCATTAACCATGACACATTTTATTTAACAATAAAGTATTATACTCACAAAATGTTCTTCAAGCTCAACACAAATTTCCGATAAATCAACCAGAGCTGGTTTTGCAGATCCTTGCCTGTTTCGAGAGTGCCCCATTGTTCATCAGCTCAAAACTTGAAGATGCTCTGATGAAGTGGAGGCATCTTTGAAACACGTGAGTGTCTGCAGAACTCTGTGACATTGCGGTGCATCTAGAAGGGTGCTTCGAGTTCTAGTTAATCTGTTTGAAATTTGCATTGGTCTTGAAGCGCCATATGTTTTGTGAGTACAATACTTTTTGTCGTTGAATAAAAGGTGTCATGGCTAATGCACAAGGCCAGTGCACCCTCGTTTTTTGTTTTGTGTGTAGTTTATGGATCCCCCAGCCAGAGGTGGGCAGCAAGGCCAAGTGCATGCTAGAATACTGTAACCTGGGTTGTGTACTGGGGATGCCTGGAACCTAGAGAGTCTCCCCATAAGTACTGGTGCCATACCTTAGTGCACAAGTATTGCGGTTATATAATGTGTCCTTTTGTACCTAGCATCTTACGGTCAAGATCTGAAGATCTGGCTGTGTCCTTCAATGGATACAGAGTCACTTGCTAACTTTTGCTAAGTCATGCAGAAGGGATTTACCCATTAGTGCGTTTATTTCAGCAATATTTTACACATCCCTTTATAGCAAAGTACCAAAATCTGTATGCAAATAAAAAAAAGTCCTTAAAATACTGACTGCTGTGCCTCCATAAGCAGGCCATGGATGATACGATTTTCTTTCCTGAAACCACGGGTTGCAGGAAAGAAAAATTGCTTGATTTCTCCATCACACACTGTTGATGGGGGGAATCCTTCCTGTGGAGCTATTATGTTCTCCCAGCGGGGCAAGTGTAGGGAGCCATCCTGGCCAAGAGAACAGTAATTATTGCTAGGGCCCTATGCTGGTGATTCCCAATTCGATTGATGGATCAAATTGGGTACAATGGGCTTGTCCATACATGGTTTGAATCCAGCTACATGGTTATGGCCAACTTTAGAGTAGATCAGCTTTGTTGGGTGCTGTCAACGTGGTCAGCTGGAGACAAAGGAGAATTTAATCCATTTATAAAGTACATTGCTGATTCATCAGTATGTTCAGTTGTGTGTTTTAATACTTTTCTTTCTGGGCATATGCTAATATGCAGGTACTCGTAGGAATCAAAAACGGGAAGCTCAAGCTTCTGAGATTATTTCAGGACAATCGCCCAGTTCTCAAAATAAAAGGTATGTGTTTAATTTTATTTTCAGTACATTTTTGTAAACATATGTCAATATTAATGCAGTATGAAAAAAAAAGTCTTATGTTGTCAAATTGCTTACACTCTTTACCACACCTGAAGGCTATTGACGTGAATTAAAATGATCCAGTGTAGCCAACAAAAGAGCTCTGTAATCTTTGATGAAATTGTTTTGGTATAGCTTTTACATATGACAATTTTTTTCTTTATTAACTCCCAAAATCCTCCTTTGCAAGTTATTACCTTTCTTTTTAAGATGCAGCCAAACTAAGAGGAATGGTTCTAATGTGAGCAACAAAAGCACCACTGGTAAAGGCAAAACTATTTTAAGTAGAGAAGGACCAGAAGAAACAAAGCTGACACCATCAAGTGGTAAGAGCCAAACAAGTGGTAAGATCAGATAGTACAATTTTAAATTTGTTATTGGTAGTGTTTGGCTAGAATTTTTTTTTTTTTTTATCTTGCATTGAGGGAGACAGGAAGTTGTATACTGTCGGGTATAATACCACTTCCAGGGTTGGACACTGGCAAACAAAATATCTGTAGTCCAGGCAAGTATAAGGTCTCCTGCAACCAACATGTCTCAGTTCTAGAAGGATGGGCTTCTTTTTTCTTGCTATCCTTTTTATTTTATTTTTCCATGGATTCAATCAACCTCAATTAGGAGTCCTCATTATGTTCACTACGCTGGTCACTACATGGCAGCTATCCGGATTGGCCTTTATTCAGCCTACAGAGTTCTGTACCCAGACCCTGCTGGACTGAACGTTGTGATGCCAGCTTGGAAGTGACCATCTAGCACTGGGTTCTGCTTGAGTAGCAGATGGCATTGGCTGGCCATCAGATTTCTTTGTTTTTTTTTTTTTTTTTTTTGCCAGTGCCTGTCCCTCCTGTAGGTAGAATATATATAACCCAACAGTACATGACTTACTTTCAGGGTGGATTTGATTTAACCACATCAATACTGGCCACTTTCGCCCCCTCCTTTCCAGACCAATTTTCAGCTTTCAGCGCATTGCACTTTCAATGACAATTGCGCGGTCATGCTACGTTGTACCCAAATAACATTTTTATCATTTTGTTCGCACAAATAGAGCTTTCTTTTGGTGGTATTTATTCACGACTCCGTTTTTATATTTTTTGCAATATAAGCAAAAAAAGAGCAGAAATTTGGAAAAAAAAACGATATTTTCTTTCTTCTATGTTAAAAGAAATCCAACAAAATCGAATGTTGTCATAAAATTGATTGGCGCTCCTGATCACATGACGGCCGTGTCCAATCAGAGCCCTCTTGCCGATTTAAGGTGCGCCGTATCTGGGTGACACTAGCGCATCAGGATCGCGCCACTGCGCGGGAAACGCGTGTGCATGATCCCGCTCCTTCTGAGGGACGTTCCTAAACGTCCACTCAGGAGAGATAGCCCACCTGGCCATTTATGTGAAGTGGCCGGGTGGGAAGTGGTTAAATCACTAGTAAAAAGGCTCGATTTTAAATCATAATTTTTTAAAGAGTAACTGTCGTCTGTCTCGCAGCAGCTAATCTTCTGACCCGCTGTTGACTTACCGACCAATCTCATTTTTCTTTTATGGGACGGCTGGTGATGTGGCAGTGCCGCAACAAGGTGAGGGACGTGGTGGCAGCAGTTCAGTGGTCACCCCAGTCTGACCAGCGAGTGTGCACAGACCATTAGATTTGGTCAGCCGCCACGATGCCCCACGGATGTGGTAGCCAGCGAGTTAATAGTCTTGTGGGTACACACTTCGGGTGGTTCCTGAACCTCAGGAAATCCGTGTTGACTCCATCCAAGGACTTGGAGTTTCTGGGGCTGAGCCTCAATTCGGAGCGGACCAAGGTGTTCCTCTCCCAAGACAAACTTGGGAAGCTCAGGTCTGTGGTCTGGCAGCTCTTGGCTTGCAGGTAGCCTCCCTGTGTTTTTTGCATGCAGGTTTTAGGCTTTATGGCTACCTTCGAGGCGGTTCTGTATGCGCAGCTCCATATGAGAACACTGCAGAAGGAAATCCTTTCTAAATGGAACATGTCTCTCACTACCCTGGTCATTCGGATTCACTTTGTGTGGTCGATGAGGGCTTCTCTCTCCTCTGGTGGTTGCGGTCTCCTGCCCTTAGGAATGGAAAGTCCTTCCTTTTGCTGTAGGAAATAAGAGGGTAGGTGGATTTGCCACTGCTAGTGATAAATGTGCTGAAATATGTTGCACTATATATCGTAAAGAAAAACAACAAAGTGCTGGGTGCATGTAATAGGTGCTTTTAAATTAAATTCTAATCCTAATTAATGGACATCTGTAGCAACTATAATTGAACAAAGTGCTAACGTGCAAATAATTATTGATATTAAAGTGCTAAGGTAAATCCAGTAGGGATCCTGTGTACAGTCAGTACATGATTCAATAAAAAGACAGGTGTTAAAATCAAGTTCATGAAAGAAAATCAAAGATAATATAAGTTGAAATTGATGCTGCCAAGGAACATGCAATTGAGCAGTGTATCCGTGTATCACTCGTGCCCCCCTTATTGCTGCACTCACTGGATCAATCTCCCCACTAGGGGGTAGTATTAACAGTACCACTAACTGAAAAAGGATTTTATTTACAAACGGATGCCTCCTTGGTTTTCTCTGCCTTAGTGATCTCGTGTAAAGACAATTGTTTCCACAGCGTAACTCTGTAACAATGCTTTATTGCGCAAATAGTGCACTCGCATGAATTCAGATGATATCAGACGTTTGTGTAGATAAGCCAGAAAGTCTGGGACGCAATGCGCGCCATGGACTGAAACCGGATGTGATGCTGTAGCTCCGTCTTGCCTGTTTCGCCACGAAGACCTCAACAGAACCGGCTGCCTGATATTATCTGAATTCATGTAAGTGTACCTTTTTTTTTTTTTTTTATCAGAAAATATTTTTTTATGTGCAAAAAATTTTCAAAGTACAAACAGAGATAATACTTTGAAATTAGAGAACATAAGACTTATGCATGTTATAAGAAAGGTACCTTTTTAAAAAGCTGTACATTGATTTGGAATAAACCGTCTGCACAGTAAGTACGATAACAAACATATTACCAAACTTCAAACCAAAAAAAACATAGAGTATACTTCTCCCAAAGTGTGCACTATCCTGTAATAAAGCATCCCTAACAACCAGTGTGAATACACATCCCACAGCAGTATCCATTTTATTCCCGGGGCCCGGCGAGGGAGATCCAGTACCTTGCAATCAATTTTCTAGCTAGATAAAGCAATCTAGTCAAAGCAATATATGTAGAATATATGTATCTCCTCCACGAGGCCGCCAAGTAAACAAGTAACTGGATTTACCTGCCGTTGTAGTTGATAACTTCAACCAATAGCGTACCAGTTTGGGGCATTTCCAGAGCAGGTGGCTCAGAGTACCCTGATGTAGTTGACATTTCGGGCACAGAGAGGTCTCTCTCCTACCCCACTTATATAACTGTAAAGAGGTTCTGTACACTCTGTTATAGAAAAAGAGTGCAGCGCTGGATGATAAATAAACAGTGAGTAAACAAAACTCTCAAAATAGGGCAGTGAATGTGATCATTCACAATAAACTAAACAATATGTCCTTAATAAAGTGAAATACAGTCCTAAAGTAATAGGATTGCTGTATAAAACAGCAAACATGCTATATAACATACAAGTTCATGAATAAAACATCCAAACAGTTCATGTGTGAAACATCCAGGAAGTATCCAGAGTGCAGTGATCATAGGTATACTTTTTCACTGCTTGTGCTGCCCGTCACCATACAGTAAACAATGGAGGCTTACCAGAAAGCCAGCGACCGCCCTTATTCAGGGGGGTCAAACTAGGCTTAGTTGAACAGCAGGATTGCTGTTAGATTTCACAAGCTCCCTCTCCAGTGACCAGCCTGCCTCCAGGGAAAGCCCCTTCCAGGGCACACTTCAGGTATTGGTGGGCATTGCACCTGAGAAGGAGCTATTATTCATCAAATAATGTTCTTAAGAGTCCGCTTATCCTTGTATTTCTCCAGCGGGTAGGTAAAGGTCTTCATATGTGTTATAGGAAATCTTAGGGAACTGTGACCAGAAATTACCTCCAGAGATTTGAGCACCTAGTGATAAGCAGCGCCTGTGTAACTCTATCCAGCGTGGGAACCAATGAGCACCATGAAGAGGAAGGCCCTCTGTACACTCTGTGAAGGAGTATTAAATATAGAGGGAAGGAAATCCGAATCGTCTAGACGCATAACAGCTGTAAGTACATATAGTAATGGTTATGTAACAAAGGGAACTCTTCACACAACTGACCGAAGGACTTCACCACCAGTCCATCAAACAGCTGGGACGGGTATTTTACTTGCTGCTTTCCATATAGAATGATTCAATAGTTTCTCTAAATCGGGATAGGACTTAATACAACAGATAGGCGTACATTCCAGAACACCCACAATGCCAAGTGCACTATTTGCGCAATAAAGCATTGTTATACGGAATTACGCTATGGAAATTTCTTTTTGTTTAGATCACTGGGGAAGAGAAAACCAAGGGGACATCTGTCTGGATAGGGATTTCTTATCGTACATCATGGGACACAAAGCCATAGTAGTTACTATGTGGGTTATAGGCCACCTTCAGGTGATGGACACTGGCACGCCCTAAATTAAAAAGTGCACTCCCTATATAACCCCTCCCACTGGTGGGAGTACCTCAGTTTTTTCCCCAGTGTCTAAGGTGTTGGTTACGAGTAAAGATGTGCTGTGCTGAGCTCCACTGGAGCAGTCCTTGCTGGGGCTAAGCATGCAGCCAGATCCATTCAAAGTGTCTTTTTGGCTGAATTGAATGGTACCCGGGCCTCGTATCCGAAGAAACAAGGTCTTGCCTGTAACGCTTTTCTTTTTAGAGAGCTGGACCCCGGGATCCAGTACTTTTTGGTATTAAGGCCATAAAGTTTTACGGGCAGAGGTGCTATCACAGGTCCAGGAACCCCATCATTTGAAGGGTGAAGATTGGGTCTGTTGGTTTACCAAAGAAAACCCTGCGGCGGGAAAGGTAAGTGGAGGTTTTTCTAGGTAAGTGGAGATTCTCTAAGAAAATTTCTTATTAATGTCTCCTTTAATTAGTAAATGCTTCCAGACCCCCCCAGCCATTTCTCTCGGTCGATCCCATAGGAGAGGAGCCCATGCGGGAAAAGCTTTCTTTTGAAAGGAGATATGAAGGGGCGAGGCTTAGCGCAGCATTGGCATCCTCCAAAGCCCAGTGCGGGGAATGTGTATTTTTTAAAGGCACCATTTTTGCTGTTTCAATCTGCAGAGGGATACAAGAGCGAAGACATATATGAGGTTTGGTGACACAGGCATTCCTTTGACACATTTACTACTGCATCAGGCTGAGCATTAATAGCAGCAGCAGAGCTGGACTATTGCTCAAGCAATGCATGCATTCCTTCTGGTAGTACCTCTGCTGTGTGCATTGGGCTATGGTCGGAAGGGAGGTTAAAATCACCTCAAAAAAGGGCTCTAGAAAAAATATAGTCACTAGGAAACTTAGACCCATCTCAAAAAAGATGGCATCCTCCCCTGAGAGTAATATGGCTGGCCAGAGTGAGCCATCAGGAGGGGCAAGGGTTGCAGCTTCTTTTAGCATTACAGCCCATGTATATATGACTAAGGAGGTTTTTTCCTCCAACCATTGTAACTTTGGAGCAAAAAATATTGATGCTTTAATCGCATCCCAGAGTGTGACTAAGCATAACAGGTCCACGTCCATTGCTCAGGACCCTCATGATGAGAAACAAGGGGCGAGAGATGACACATTTCTCCGAAGGTTACCAGGAAGAGGCTGATGTCCGAAAAACCTAAAACGAAAGAATCAGGTTCGCAGGAAAAATGGTTGGTACAGTCTCACTGAATTGGTCCACTCCACATTTTTACTGCCAATAAGCACAGTCGATCGATGAGCCCACTTCTGGTTTGGGTTCATTAAAGCCTCCTCAATCTGTTCATGCTTTTCCTATCAATTCATGGCTAAAAAAGCTTATGTATTCTGAGTGGGCGCACCCAGATAAACATTTTATTTTTTTTTCTCAACAAAAAAAAAATATTTTTTCAATACTTTATCCTATGGAGGAAAAGTTGTATAAGTACTGGGGATTTACAGCAGTTGACTCTGCTATATCCTCTGTACCTGACTTGTCTAGTAGACAATACTCATATGCTAAAGGATCCAACCGATAAGAAGTTGGAATTCCTTTTTAAAAGCTATATTTTGCTTGCAGGTTCAGCCTGCGCTGGCAGCGATCAAAGTATCTCAGTCCTTAAAGGACCAGTTTGTGGAGCTACTCAAGATTATTCCTGATTAGGCCCAAGATTTGGCCGGGATATCAGAAGCGTTGTGTTTTACAGTAGACACCATGAAATATTCTATTCTCAAGGCTCATGCTAGGGCTGGTACATGTGCATAGAATCCTATGGTTGAAAAATTGGTCAACCAAAGCGCCATGCAAAAGCTCTTGGCCAGTTTCCCATTTCTCAGTGAGCGGTTATTTGGGGACAATCTGGATAGGTATATCCAAAGAATTTCTAATGGGAAAAGTTCCCTTCTGGGGGACCTGGGGGAGGAAACCCACAAAACAAAATACTAAAGCCTCTTCATGAAGGGGCACCCCGCTCGCTCAAGAGGGGGGAAGGGCTTTTACAGTTTTCAAGGGTCTGGCAGGAACAATGTCAAGACAGATGGGTGGCTACCTCAATTTCTCTAGGTTAAAAAACTAGAGTTCTGAGGGTTCCCGTCTCCTTGTTTTTCTCAGATGAAACATTCCCAGAGATCCAGTGAAAAAAGTCTCTCTCTTTCTAGCTTTGGATCATCCATTTTCTCAAGGAGTGATATCGGTTGTCCCCTTGGAAGAGCAAGGATTAGGGTTTTTATTCAATCTGTTTCACGATTCCAAAAATGGGGATGTCAGATTTTAGATCTCAAAGATCTAAACCATTTTTTTATTACCGTTCTTTTCGCATGGAGTCAATCCGCTCAGTAGTCTCCATCCTACAAGGGGGAGAACTTCTGTCAATCGACATCAAGGATGCTTTTCTCCATGTGCTGATTTTTCCCCCCGCTCAGCAGACCTTTATACGCTTCAAGGTAGAAAATCTTCTTTTCTAGTTTGTAGCTCTGCCTTCAGTCTAGCTACCGCACTTTGAGTGTTTACAAAGGTCCTGGCTCCTCCTCGAACCAGGTTGGTGGGTTCAAGGTGTAACAATGCTAGCCTTCTTAGACGATCTACTCTTGATGGATCAATCAGTAGCCCGCTTAAAACCAGTTTGGTCACCACAGTCAGCTACCTGGAATACTGTACCTAGGTTGAAAAATCCTCCTTAAAACCATTAAGGAGATTGCAGTACTTGGGGCTGATTATAGATACAGCTCAGAAAGGGGTGTTTTTGCCCTAGGAAAGGATCAGTTTCATAAGGGAACTGATTCAGTTGATCAAAACAAAGAAGACTCCTTCTATTCGACTTTCCATGAAATTGTTGGGAAAGATGGTGGCTTCTTTTGAGGCAGTTTCTTAAGCACAGTTTCTTTCAAGACTGCTGCAAAACATTATCCTGTCAACTTGGAACAAAAAGGTCCAAGCTCTGGACTTGCCAATGCGTTTATCCCCCAAAGTGCGTCAGAGCCTCATTTGGTGGTTGATATCCAAGAATCTTCAAAAAGGAAAATCCTCTCTACTAGTTACCTGGAAGGTGGTAACAGATGCCAGCCTTCTGGGCTGGGGCGCTGTCCTGGAAGAAGCGTCCAAATCAGAGATGACTTTGCCCATCAATATTCTAGAGATTTGGGCAGTACACCTGGCCCTGGAGGCCTGGACACTCAGATTACAGAATTGTCCTGTCAGGATCCAATCTGACAATGCCACAGCTTTGGCTTATATCAATCACCAAGGGGACACGAGAAGTCGTGCAGCCCAGAGAGAAGTGAATCATATTCTATCAGCAATTTTCATTCCAGGGTCAGGGAATTAGCAGGCAAACTACTTGAGTTGCCAACAATTGCTTCCGGGAGAATGGTCTCTTCACCTCGACATCTTTCTGTTATGCCAAAAATGGGAAGTTCCAGACGTGGATCTGTTTGTGTCCAGGTTCAACAACAAGATCGACAACTTTGTGGCAAGGGATCCGATGGCATACGAAACAGATGCCTTGGTTTTTCCGTAGGGTCAGTTTTTCACTTATCTAGGTGTTCCCTCCTGTTCTGCTGCTTCCGCGCCTTCTCGCAGGATCAAGCAAGAAGGGAAGTAGGTGATTCTTGTGGCCCAGGAGATCTTGGTTTGCTGAGATCGTAAAAATGGCGGTAGGGGGCCCTTGGACCCTACCGATATGGCCAGACCTTCTCTTGCAAGGTCCGGTATTCCATCCTACCTTACAAACGCTAAATTTAGCAGTTTGGCTATTGAGACACATATTCTAAAAGATTGTGGGCTGTTAGCTTCAGTAGTTTCTACTTGGTTAATTCTAGGAAGCTGGCCTCCAGATTCATATACTATAGAATCTGGAAGGCATATGTCTCCTGGTGTGAATCCAGGGGTTGGCACCCCAGGAATAATGTCATAGGTAGGATCCTTGAATTCCTACAGATAGGATTAGAAATGACGCTGGCCTTGAGTACTATCCAGGCCAGATGCCGGATTTATCTGTGTTTTTTTTTATTTTTTTTTTTTTTTTTCAACGACCACTTGCTTCACACGCTCTGGTTCATAACTTTATTCAGGGGGTAACGCGAATTAATCCTCCCGTCGGGTCAACCCTGAACCTTTTGGGACTTAAATTTAACCTTGTCTGCTTTACAGAAGCAGCCTTTTGAGCCAATACAAGATCAATACAAGATATTCCCTTGATCCTCTTGACAAGGAAAAATAATTTTCTTGGTTGCCATATCTTCTGCAGGAAGATTATCAGAGTTGCCTGCTCTTTCTCGTAAAGAGCCATATTGGTTTATTCAAAAGGATGAGGTTGTATTGCGGCCTCATCCTGAATTCCTACCGAAGGTAGAATCGTTTTTTCATTTAAACCAGGATATTGTTGTGCCTTAATTTTTTCCAGAACCTCGTTCTGTGGAAGAAAGATCACAGAGCGGTCAAAGTCTATTAAAAGTGTCTGCTCAGATTCATAAAACAGATGTTTTGTTTTGTGTTGTCAGAAAGTCCTAAAAGAGGACAGTCACCGTCAAAATCTACTAATTCTGAATCGATTTTGTCACGGGATTGTTCATATTAAAGCGCTCTTCTCCAGGGCTGTTGGCGCTTCTTGGGCAATGCATCACCAAGCCTTCATGGCTCAGATCTGCTAGGCCGCAACTTGGTCTTCAGTCAATACATTTACCAGATTAATCTTATACTTTTGTGAATTAACAAACCGTGCTGCTCATTCATTCACAACAGTGACAGGTCGGTCAGAGCTGGGGCTCCCTGTTTGTTTTTCAGAGCTGCTTGTACACATGCACAGCCTGGCCATTGGATCAAAGCGCTGCAGCATTGTGTGAACTCTCACTATATATAAATGAGCGATTAGCAGTGTCGGCCTGGTGCCTTGTATAACGAAGCTTGACATTGCATAATCACTTAGGCCCCTTTCACACTGAAGCGTTTTTCAGGAGCCACAGCGCTAAAAATAGCGCCTGTATAGCTCCTGAAAAAAGCGGGTCCTTTAACTCCAGTGTGAAAGCCGGAGGGCTTTCACACTGGAGCGGTGTGCTAGCAGGACGGTAAAAAAAGTCCTGCTAGCAGCATATTTGGAGCGGTGAAGGAGCGGTGTATTCACTGCTCCTATACCGCTCCTACCCATTGAAATCAATGGGATACCGCGGTAATACCGCCAGCAAAGCGCCGCTGCAGCGGCGCTTTGCGGGGGTTTTAACCCTTTTCCGACCGCTAGCAGGGGTTAAAACCACCCCGCTAGCGGCCGACTATCGCGGCTAAAACGACTGTAAAGCAGCGCTAAATATAGCGCTGCTTAACCGCCGCCGCCCGCACCGGTGTGAAACCGGTATATTCATAAAACTGACAACTCACACTGCTCTGCAATGCTGTGTCATCCATAAGCCAGGCTGTGCATCTATTAAACCAGCCCTGACAGACACAGCACTGCTGGCTGTATGATCTGTTTTTTTAAATGGCATTGCTGAACACTGGAGTGGCCCCTGCTGCCAGAGACAATCACTGTTGATCACAAATCCATTGCCTTCCTAGCAGCATTGTCATATAAGTAGGAGGGAAACTTGTCCAACCACGCTGTTAAGAAACAAAGGGGTGGATTTGAACAGGACCAAGACCTTTTATAGAATGTGTTGTCATGTAAATCCCTAATTTAGATCTCCTTTTCTTCCCTTGGATCTGAATCTGGTACTTTCAGGTCTTCTTTCTTTTGAACCGATCCAGGATATCCCATATGAGGATCTCGCCTGTAAAGGGGCCTTTTTTTGGTGGCCATTGCCTCCATCAGGCGTCTCCCACTTGGCAGCTATTTCTTGTAAAGATCCTTATATTATCTTTTATAGAAATGAAGTGGTCCTCAGACCCTACTTTTTTCCCCCCCCCCAAGGTGGTCTTTCTCAGAAAAATGTATTTAATTTTTGTCCTTTCTAAAGATCCCAAGAGAAATCCTTCTTCCACTTCACAATAAGTAGGTGGGTCAGGCAGCTTATTTCCAGGGTATATACGCCTTTCCTTTCAAGGCCCACTCCACCACACCTTTAGTGTTTCATATACAGTGGAACCTTGGATTACGGGCATAATCAGTTCCAGGAGTATGCTCTTAATCCAAGGTACTCGCATATCAAATCGATTTTTTTTATTTTTTTTTATTTTTATTTTTTCCCATTGAAGTCAATGGTAACAAAAATAATTAGTTCCGCGTTGACTTCAATGGGATGCAATACCGCATGCGGCCAGAGGCGGGGGGAGTCTCAGAAATGGCCGAAAAGGCCCGAGCACACTTCGGCTGACCTCGGCAAACTCCGGAAAGACTTAGTTCACAAGCCTTTCCGAGGTTTGCCTAGGTCAGCCGACCTGTCCTCGGGCCTGTCCGTGCATTTCCGAACGCTGAAGATCGGCGCTGTTCGGCTCTGGCGCCCCCCCCCCCCCCCCATCTCAGGCCAAAAGCGGTACTGCACACCGCCTGAATCCTGCTCGTTTTGCGAGACAACACTCGCAAACCGAGTTAGGATTTTTAGAAATACAGTGCTCATTTTGGGAAATGCTCGTTAACCTTGTTCCTTGCAAACCGAGGTTTCACTGTACCTTTCAGCATAAAGCATCCAGTTTGTAAGCCTGCAATACCTCCACCAGATCAATCTTCAGGCCTCTGCTGATGTGAGCTTGGGCCTCAAGGTGATTTGAGTGTTTTGTGGTGTGTTTTTACCCTTGTGTCTTGTGGACCTGCTTGCCATTGTTTGCTATAGTGTTGTCCATGCCACAGTTGACAATGGTAGTTTTAACTTGACTGTAAATTCCAGATCTTGAAGTACAGTACAGGAGGACACAAGTCCTTCCTGTCCTCTGTTTTTCTTACTGCTTTCTTCAAATCTGGAGTCTGTCTGGGTGTGGTTATGAGGGTGCACTGAGGAAAGGGGGGGTGGCATTCTGGCAAAGATTCTGCCAGTGCCCAGTAACCTAAAGGTAGTGGCATAGAACTCCAAGATATTGAATTTACAGGCAAGTCAAAATGCCTATATTCTTGATGTTCTTTAACCATTATGTTCACTATATATATATATATATATATATATATATATATATATATATATATATATATATATATATATATATATATATATATATATATATATATATATATATATATATATATATATATATATATATATAATAATAATAATAAAAAATATATATATATAATAATAATTAGTAAGTTATACAGACAAGAGACCATAGTGCCTGAAAGTGCACTCTGCCATTTGCAAACTTGTTTAATGCAGATGCCACAGATGTAGGTGTTTTTTTCCATGTCTGGCTAAAATACTCTGTGGTCTTATTTCTCAGTCCTAGATGGGCATGTGCACATGTGTAGTGTGCACTCCCCCCCCCCCCCCACTCCCCAGCTCAGCATTACTGGGATAATGGAAGAGAATGCACATGCACAGCTTTTGAATCTGGACGTATGCTTACTCCTGTGATGCTGGGAGCAAGCGCTCAACCTCTGTCATGTCCTAGAAATAAGCCAATACATATGAAAATAAGCATTGGGAGTTGTTTGCCCAGGTTTTACAGGTGATGGAAAAGGCATATACATATGACATTTTGCATTAAAGCGGAAGTAAACCCATCGATTTGACAGTTTCAATTTCCTGGCATACCGGAAATGCTAACTGTCACATTTTGTTGTGCTCTTAACCAAACTGTCAAACCATCCAATGGCTGGAGTCATAAAGGATCACATGTGCCGCATCATAGCAGTTGCAGAGTAAAAAAGAGGCCAAGATGGCGGCTTCCTTGGCTGAAAACGATAGGAGGGTTTACTTCCACTTTAAACAATATATTTTTTTTTTACAAAACGCTTGGTGCATTATACATTTCTGGGGTCCCTTGTCTGCACAGGCTGGTTTAATGTGAAGGGTTTTGTTTCCCTTGAATCGCAATTTCACCTATCTTTGTGTTTTGCTCTTGCTCTACTTGCTGCTTTATCAGAAAACTGATGCATGGTACAGGAAGAGTTAAATGGAGGGGCTTTATTGAGCCATACGGTCTAATATAAACTGGGTATGTGTCAGCGAAATTTGGCTGTACGCAGAGCACACAGCCAAATCTCCTGTCTCTAATAATAAACACATTCGTCTTAATGATATAATATCTTACGTATCAACCCACTCATGAAGTAATCAGACATGACCACCTTCTCTCGTCCTCATTTCAGCCTGGCTGCTTCTCAGCAGTCCCCTCTGGTTCCCCATTAGAGACATTACCAGCATTCTTACGTTATCAAATCGGTCAGCATCTCTAAGTTCCCTGAGCCGTGCATCTGCTTTTATTTACATATCAACAGGAAGCCACACCCTGGAGGGTTTGCCTCCAGCTAAACCCCTCCTACACAGTTTGTGACCTCACAGAAAAATGAACACAGGATGTGAATGACCATATAAGGACATGACCAAATAAAGACATGATGCAGAATAAATGAATTCATACAATAACCAATGAATGATGACTACAATTCCTCTGATAGGAATCCTTAATATACATTGTTTCAGAGAACAATGCATACCTGGATTATGCTACCCTTCCTTGTGGATGGAAGGTTATCTGCAAATGCACGCTGCGAATCTCGACTTGTGCTGATCAGACACAGCAGAGACAATGAGCGTACATCGGCCCATAACCAATCCTTACAGAGCAAACATATCCCCTCAGACGATCGTCTGTGCAATACACAGGGGCCCTTTCACTGGCGGACATACGCCCACTCTGCAAACACCTCTCTCTAATCCCAGGAAGTTATCCACTACCTAACGGATCTCAACCAGCGTCAGTCTGCCTCAGTCAGCTCTTTAGAGCGGGCTAGGGAAGAACGAACACAGGGAGACTTATGACAATACATTAAAATACATCTTCATAAAATTTTCCACAACAGCTCCTCCTCTTTGTCATACGATCCCATGTGTCCCTCGATGAAACTTGATCTTTTTACACCTGGAAATAAATCAGTCCTTACAGTCCATAAAAAGGAAAACACGGCTTGACATGTAGACTCTGTTCTTCAGGAGAGATGACATCGTGAGCTGTAGTAATCGCCGGTCAGTCTGGGATCCTGTGTCTTGTTTGTGGGTCGGGCTTCGGGGAATCTCATCGAGGAAGATATGGTCATCTGGTCACGCGTCGAATCAGGCTACAGGAGCACCTCATCACGGCATATAGAAGGAATAGAAACAAAAACAACATGAGTAAATATACCCCTACTTCCTTCAACTATGATCCGCTGCAAAATAAATAATTCACCCCCACAGATTCCCAGACCCTTAAAAGGATTACAACCTCCACTAGCTATAGCTCTGGCTTTGCATTGCAGGGGTCTAAACCTTATCCATATGGGCCTGAACTTTATCACTAGTATCTCCGATCCAGGTATAACAATCTTTACTTATGAATTCACAGAGACCCCCCTTGGACTGTGTGAACTTTCTTGTAGCTTCAACAGTTACATGAAAACATCCCATCCTCAATGGATGAGAAATTGTTCATTCGTTTCATAAGCTCAAGCCCCCACCGTATACAAGCAATTCCCTGCCAGCTGTCCCTGCCATTCTTACCTTTTCTCGCGCCATCAAATCCTCACAATCGTCCGCAACATAAGATGCTGGGACGAGATTCACCAGCACACATGAACCTCTTGCCTTAGGGAAATTACTTTTATAAGCTGTGGATCCGCATTAATACCAAACTAAAGTTGAAGCACACTTGTGGGCTACCTAGTTAACCTGATACCAAAGCTGGCAAGAACCAGAGCTATTGTTAAAATTATAATTAATTTTACCCTCTAGAAATGCATCATTAAATTTTATTGACAAGTGTCTGTTTGGATTTTACTAGTTTGTCAAAACTCCTCACACCAATATGAACATCCTATATATCATGTACCGCTGTCATCACTGGGGCACTAGAGTTCAGTGGAGACTCGGTGTGGACCCAGCCATGTGCCCTGTTCGCTTTCTTAGCTAGTTGGAAAATACACTTTAAAAATATAAATAAACAAAGATACTTTTCATCCTTCTTGTCTTGTTCTTCAGGCTTCTTTACAGCAACCCTGTCACCTGTCACAAACTTAGCTAGAATTAGAGTAGTTAGTATTATTGGTTTGAAAAATTGTCATTCTCACCACTCTCATCCCCCCCTTTTTTCCTCATTACAAAGTGGAGGAAGACACGCAGGGTTTAGAATAGTGTAGAGCCTATGATACTTTTACCTTCTTATACACCTGTACACACACTTTCAGAAACTCCTTGGACCTGAAAAGATACTTTATAAAGAAAAGTTATTACTCTGTCCTTCATAAACAATACAACAATCGTGTTCATTGGTAAATTGTCAATGACATTCCTCAAAACAGATAATAACTAAACCCTCTGTAACCCTTTCACGTTCTTACTAAAATACAACACCTGCGACACGCAAGAGGGCTGCCGCGGTGGGTTCAGACGTCTTCTTGTTACCACATACAAACAATGACAAGACTAAAACATGAGACTAACATTTAGATACAAATGTGGGGGAGATATTTCATAGTTCCCAAATTAAAAATTAAAACCGACCAGATGGAAAGCTGCCTTCACTCTTTTAGCGATAGAAAAAAAAAAAAATACATACAATGGGAAAGACCCTAAAGCATCTCAGAATATTGTATGGACCAGCCACACAAAGTAAAAAATGGGCATGAGAATTTTAACCACAGTTCCTCCTCCTGAGAATCACAAAAGCATGTACTACACATCCATCAACGCACTCACCATTAGATTTCTGAAGCCACAGCTGAACTACTTCCAAAGTTATTTTTTTATTCTGGGGTCTCGTACCTCCAGGCATCAAAAATACCTTCCAAAGGAATACACCTTACTGTACCCTCTGACCATATATGCCAAACTTTAAGGGGTCTCATGTTCAGAGCCCCAAACCCAGATCTCATGTGTTAGTGCAGCTGTCTGACTGGTGTGGAGCCTCATTTTTTTCCTCCAACGCAGGGACCAACATTACCCATGACGATTCGAATCGCTTATGAAGTGTCCCTGCATCCAGGGCACCCTTGCACTAATTTTCGGATCAGTACTGCTTAGTAACCATTTTTACAGTACTGTGACCCAGCGTTCGCCGATTACTAATCATGGCCTCCCAGTGTGCTAGCGTACTAATCCTTACATTTACATGCTCCAACCGATTATCGGCAGCCCTATAAATGTGTTGTCAGACAAACTACAAAACACCATAAAATCCTCCACTGTTCAAAACAATATTATGGCTTCTTTCTGCATCTAGATGTTACAACAATAATGGTGATGCCTCCTGTTGATTCTCTACCCAAACTGTATTACAGTATAAACCTTATAAAAACAACTGAAATTAAAATTTAAAACGCTTTTTCAAACGCCAAGCTCCCCCCACCAACTTCCTGTTGATACATAAAATGCTGAAAAGAACTTCCTGTTGCATGCCCAGCTCTTAAAAAAAAAAAAAAAAACATCAAAACTGGTTTATTTACATATCAATGTTACAGGGGAGGGTTAGCCTAGTGTCATATGCAGGATATACAATACAAGCCTAAAAAACAATGAGTTGCCCTCTGAGAGGGCATCACATACATTTGTAAAATAGAAATAACACACACCGCTGTGTACAAAAACTTCTAGTTTAAAGCTAGTTTCACTATCCACTGAAACCCAGTGCAAAGCAGAGGTTTCAATGAAAACCAAAATTTAATACCGAAAACGCAATGGCTTTACTGAAAAGTATGTAAAAAATACAAAAATAGAATTTGCTTAAAAGAAAATGGTGCTTGGAGAGAAGGCGGCGTCCCAAAGCGCATGGCTACACACACAAATGAAATGGAGCAGTTTCCACTCTGGGATGATTTACGAGCCGAAAAGCACAAAATCCTTTAAAATGTTTCTCCCGGATAAAAGGCTAATGCGGCGTACACATGAAAACAGTCCGATGGGAGCTTTTCATCGGATTTTCCGACCGTGTGTATGCCCAACGGTCTTTTTCTGTCGGAATTTCCGACGGACTTTGGATTGAGAACCTGTTCTCAATTTTTCCGACGGAAAACCTTTCGGATCGGATTTTCCGATCGTGTGTATGCAACTCCGACACGCAAAATTCCGACGCATGCTCGGAAACAATTGGAGGCATGCTCGGAAGCATTAAACTTCCCTTTTGTAGTGCTGTCAAATGTGTTTTATGCCGCTGTGTTATTGACCGTCGGAATTTGGTGTGATCGTGTGTAGGCTACACAGCTTGGGCGGAATTCTGTCGGAATTCCGTTGGAAAAACCGTCAGTTTTTTCCGACGAGAATTCCGATCGTGTGTACGCGGCATAACAAGATCAAATTGCGCCTCTAAATCACCTTTTTAAAACAGGACAGACTGTACTACTTACCTCGCACTAAACGTTGAAATCTGCTGAAGGCTGAACACTGCAGACGCAACAAGATGGCCGACGAAAGCCACAGCACAGCACATGGTAACAGCCAACAAAAGAAAATGGCAGCCAAATGCCGTTGTTTTTCCTGGCAAAACCAACATTTCTTCACTTAGCTACACAAACTTCTCCTCACAAATTTACACATTTGAGATACCAAATGAACACTTAAACCATTTCCCTCTACATACCACTAGGGACCTTGGCCAACCAAACAGCACAAAGTATGTAATCTCGCCGCACAATTGAGAATGCACACATGCTATCCAATGAAACGACAACAAAAGGAAATGGCAGACGAAAGCCAGGCCATGACAAAATGACGCCATTAACGCATGCAAAACAGTTGTTCCCGCCAAAACCATCACAAACTTCCCTACTAGCCAAACCTCCCCACACAAACTGACAAACATGGGACATCAAATTTAACGCATAGACAAACACTTTAGGCTAACTCACATTTAAAAGTGTTACATGAAATAGCACAACTTAAAACATACACTTCTTGTCCCCACCTAAAATTCATATACTCACTGTGGCGTCAGCTTCCATAACAAGCCAGTGAGAAATAGTGATGCTTGCATGTTTGCTCAGAACATCAGAGTTCCCCTCCCACAGGGCATAGCCCGTTCAACACAACATTTTCCTATGGTAATAACCATGGGACAGCCATCCTGGCTGCCCCTCCCCCAAGCCACATGGCACACAATCAGTTAAACGTTCTACAAGAATCATGCAATCTACTTGTCCCATACATAGGTAAAACTCACAATTCATCCATTGCTCACATTTTTTTCCTCATATACTTATTACACAACATACAGTTACTTACACATACACTCGAGCTTGCAAATACAAATCACACACACAGGCATAAGATCAAACTTCCAATATTTCAAAAAAGACGAAAAATTTGTTATTTTCGCTAAGCAGGCCCTACCCAACACATCAGGCAGAGAAAATGTACCCCTTTTGTCTCGGGACAAAATTTTTTTGATGTCCTGGACTGGGTTCTGTTCTCCCCCTTTCTGCCTGTGCAGAGGGGGGCTCTGTTTGCTCCATAAAACCCTGGCCCGCCATTCTGTCAGCGAAATTTTGACTAGAATTCCGCTGATAGGAATCCTTAATATACATTGTTCCAGAGAACAATGCATACCTGGATTATGCTACCCTTTCCTTGTGGATGGAAGGTTATCTGCAGATGCACGCTGTGAATCTTGACATGTGCTGATCGGACACAGCAGAGACAATGCGCGTACATCGGCCCATAACCAATCCTTGCAGAGCAAACACATCCCCTCAGACGATCGTCTGTGCAATGCACAGGGGCCCTTTTACTGGTGGACATACCCCCACTCTGCAAAAACCTCTCTCCAATCCCAGGAAGTTATCCACTACCTAACGGATCTCAACCAGTGTCAGTCTGCCCCAGTCAGCTCCCTAGAGCGGGCTAAGGGAGAACGAACACAGGGAGACTTATGACAATACATTAAAATACATTTTCATAAAATTTTCTACAACAGTATGTCTGGCTTAAGCATCAGTCCATGCTATGGCTTTACCTGGCTACATGTTATGCATACTATGCCTTAAGAGGGCTTTCCAGGTTTTTGCCGCTTACTGTGACATAACATCTATTATCCAACAGATTTGCAATATGCCATCTTACAGGGATTTTGCTTGGTATGGGTTATATAACAAGGCCTATGATGAATGGTACACCATTCCTACTGTGAAACAGAGGTGGATTGCTGATGTTTTGGGGATGTGTGAGCTACAAAGGCGCAGTCAATTTGGTAAAAATTGATGGCAAGATGCATGCAGTATGTTATCCAAAAATAACGGAGGAACATTTGCATTCATCAGCCAGGAGGCTGCGCATGAGACGTACTTGGCCGTTCCAACATGACAATGATTCAAAATGCAAGGCCAAGTCGACTTGCCAATGGCTACAGCTGAATAAAGTGAAGTATCTTGAGTGGCCATCTCAGTCTCCAGACCTCAATATCATTGAGCCACTCTGGGGAGATCTCAAACGTGCAGTTCATGCAAGACGGCCCAAGAATTTACAGGAACTGAAGGCTTTTTGCCAAGAGGCATGGGCATCGTTACCATCTGAGAAGATAAAGAACCTCATCCACAAATACCACAAAATACTTCAAGCTGTCATTGATGTTCAAGGGGGCAATAGACTGTATTAAGAACTGGGGTATGTCAACTTTTGATTAGGGTAATTTGTTGTCATTATGATTTAAAAAGAATAAACACAGTTGATTGATAATAAATGGCTTCAGCCAAACACTAACCATGAGTGAAAGAGAGGTTTTTGTGTTATTCATATTCTCAGAAAAATTGCCAAGAAATCATCAATTCTGCCATGTAAACTTATGAGCACCACTGTGCAATTTTTATCTTCCAATTTCTGAGTGTTTGTATTAAAAAAAAAACATATTTGCATATCAGGAGCAAAAGTGGATATGCTCCATTTTATATCCATTCAGATAACTTTCCCAGTTATCTGAATGGATATGGTTATCTGAATGCCTTTCTGTCCTGCAGGGTGTTTTTTTTTTTTTTTTGACTGGGTTTACTTCCCATTTACGTAATTACTGTTAAACACACGGGCTGAATGTTGGGAGACATCGGCCTGGGTCAAAAAAACAAACGCACACAACAGCTCAGCGGGGGAGATCGCTATATTCAATATTTTTTTTTTTTTTTCGTCCAGCCTCCCCCCAAAAAAACATGTCTACCAGGCTTAACTGCAACCACTCATGCAGGTTATAGTCTTTGATTTCCTGGTACTGTTGTACTGTATCTTTTGTTGTAATTTTGTATTTAAATAATCATTCTGTTATTTGAAGTTTTGATTTGTAAATAACACTTAATGTTTCTCTTTTTTTGTATGTATCCCTAACACTATATTAGCTACGTGTGAGGGTCAGGCGTTTTCCACTAAATTCAATTCCTTGTTGGCACAGTCACTCGCGTATTCCAAATCTATGTAAGTTTATTTTTTTTACATATTTTTTTTTTGTTCATAAAGTTGAGATGCTCATCCATAATTGCAAATCATTATGGAATGCTCCAGATATGATATTGTGAGTGGTTTTACATATGTTAGTTTGTAGTTGACCTTGATTATGCCCCCCACATCCTAAAGTGATATTTTGTGCCATGGTTTTTGTTAGTCGTAACAGCGAACGGACAAGGCAAAGAAAGAAAGTATTAGAAATGGCTGAAGAAGAAAATGTTGATATGATTTCGGATACCAACAGTGAAAAAATACAGATACCAAGAAAATCGAAAGTAGAAAGCTCAAAATCTAGTGGTGAGTTACAGATAATATCCAATTTAAAGTATACCTAAAAGTTCTAAAATGTTGTTGTCTTTTGGTGCTGTAAGTACCTTTTTGTAATGTCTTCAAATAATTTCCTGTGCCTAATATGAAGCCTCCATGGATCCTAGGCCCACTGTAAACACAAGGCCTTGTTATCCCATTTAGACAAGCCCTACCCTTCTTGATACTAAGCCAGTAGAAGCTCTGGCATTCCTCATTGATTTGGTATCTGTGTCACTTATCATTGAAAAATAGGCGCTTTAAGAATTAATCAGGGC
Source organism: Lithobates sylvaticus (assembly GCA_028564925.1). Taxonomy (NCBI): domain Eukaryota; kingdom Metazoa; phylum Chordata; class Amphibia; order Anura; family Ranidae; genus Lithobates; species Lithobates sylvaticus. The sequence continues at coordinate 467,797,547 of CM053026.1, read as the reverse complement.
TCTTTGTGCAGCCTGGGCCTGGTATCTATGGGGCGCTATGGAGTCAGAGAATGGATTGAAAATTAATGCAAGAATACTACCTTGAATTACATTTTTTTTCGTAAGTGTGCATTATGGGACACGAATACATGAAGTATGAAGGGACATGACACAAGATGAATTTTTACTGTATGCCCTTTAATGGGAAACTCTTTGGTGCATCCCCTGGACATCTAATGAAGCCATCGGGTCGAAGAGTACTCTTTTGCCCCAGAATAAAGGAGGCAAAATCTCCATCTTGAAAGTCTTTTTACTCCGAAGCTAAAAAGAGTTCCTTTCATTTCTCTCAAACCTCCATGTCAACGGTAAAGCTTGGAACTCGTTTCATCCGTAAGCCCTGGATCCCCCGAATCTGCATCTCTGTCCCTTGTTAGTGTGGCGACATTTTGTTGGCCTTCGTGGCTTCTGATTCCAAAACATTTCAGAATATTGTATCCAGAGGCTATAAACTGGAATTTCAGTATCTGCCGCCACCTTGCTTCATGATGTCAGACCTGCCAATTTCTCCTCAAAAATTGGCAGTCATATGCTCTGCTTTAGTACAGCTCCTTTTGCAAGCAGGCAAAGTCATTGTCCCAGAATAGGATAGGTTTCAGGGTGTCAATTCTGTTTTGTTCACTGTCCCTAAAGCAAAAGGGGGCATCTGCCCTATACTGGATCTAATGGTTCTCAATAACAGTTTGGAGTATCTGGACCTAATCTCATACACTACTCTGTCCAAGATTTTCCTTCCCTGGGACAAGCTCAAGTCTCTACAATCCCATGTTCAGACAACCGCAGACCAGTAGCCTATCAACCCTCTACTTCTGCATGTAGGTCTGATTGTATCCTCCTTCAAGGCTGTTCTACATGCCCAATTTCATTCAAGATTGTTTCAGTGTAGAACACAAGGGTGCAGTCTCTGGATCATTCCATAAACCTGACAAGCGGCATCAGGCTTACCCTGGTATGGTGGGTCAAATGTTTGGCTCTGAAGTTGGGGAAGATGCTTCTAGTGGATGGTGCTTACAATGGATGCCAGTCTGTTGGACTGTACCCACCCTGTAAAAGGGACTTAGTCATCCAGAGGAAGTTCAGCTTTCAATCATTATTTGGGAACTCAGGGCGGTTCAACGATTTTATTCAAGCAGTATTCCCTCAGATAATGCCATGGTATTGGCTTGCATCAATCAGGGAGGCGCCAGAAATCCCACATCTGAAAGAGAAGTGGATTTAATTCTGGCTTGGGCAGAACTTGTATGTGCCAGTGCTGTCTGCAGGTTTGGTGAACTGGCAGTGATCAACAACTGGGCTCCGGAAATTGTTCTTGTCACCCAGAAGCATTTCAAGACCTCTGTCACAGGTAGAGGGTGCCAGACAGGGAAATCCTGGCTCGCAGGTTTGTCTCCAGCTCCAGGTATCCTCTAGCCTTTGGATTTGACTTGGCTGTTCTTTTTCAATGACCGCTTGTATCTTATTCTTTAGTGAAGGACTTCATACAGAGTGTTGCTTATATTGTGTTCCTCCTGTACAGTGGATATAAAGTCTACACACCCCTGTTAAAATGTCAGGTTTCTGCGATGTAAAAAAAATTAGACCAAGATAAATAATTTCAGAACTTTTTCCACCTTTTTAATATGACCTAAAAACTGTACAACTCAGTTGAACAACAAACTGAAATCTTTAAAATGGTAAAAATAAAATATGGTTGCATAAGTCTGCACACCCTTAAACTAATACTTTGTTGAAGCACGTTTTGATTTTATTACAGCACTCAGTTTTTTTGGGTATGAGTATCAGCATGGCACATCTTGACTTGGCAATATTTGCCCACTCTTCTTTGCAAAAACACTCCAAATCTGTCAGATTGCAAAGACATCTTCTGTGCACAGCCCTCTTCAGATCACCCCACAGACTTTCAAGTGGATTCAGGTCTGGGCTCTGGCTGGACCATTCAAAAGCTTTAGTCTTCTGGTGAAGCCATTCCTTTGTTTATTTGTATGTATGCTTTGGGTCGTTGTCATACTGAAAGATGAAGTTCATGTTCAGCTTTCTAGCAGAAGCCTGAAGGTTTTGTGCCAATATTTTTTTTTATTTAATCCTTTTATTGTAGAATTTTTATTTATTTTTTTACATACAAAAATCAATACTTCACATCTTATCGTGCTTTATTTGTTACTCATACAACAGTTAAGTCGCGTTATCCCTCCCTACCACCCCATTTGATCTGTTGACCTCATATATTTCTGCCTACGCTATTTCTATCATTGCCTGAAAATACGTTTCTGTTTTGAACAATCTCCATTTTTCCCAGGTTGCCCTATAGTTCTCCTTCCGTTCTTTCTCCCCGCTGCTCAGATATTGCATACTATCAATATAATCTACTTGCTGTAACCACTCTCTGATACTTGGTTTCTTTCTACAAAAGTGGTCGTCATTTATTAATTCCGGCATGAGGTTTTTTTAGTCTTGTTGCTAAAACTTTACCGTATCATTTTGTATCAGCGTTTAATAGCGCTATAGGACGGTAATTAGATCAAATAGTTCTGTGCTTACCATGTTTTGGTATAACAGTGATATTTGCCAACAGGGATTCCTTTCTCATTTCCTCACTCTCCCCTATTTTATTTAGATATTTCCTTTCTTCCAATATAAAACTAACATTCCTTGCTATTCCAATAGCGACTCCTTTTGCCCTCTTATTTGGGGAATCAGCGTAGTAACAAGTTGGAATCGCACATGAATATAATCTAACATTGGCGTCCAGGGATATATGTGTCTCCTGTAAGAAGATTATATCTGAAAAGTACCTCTCAACCTCTTTAAGGATAAGGTGTCTTTTTTATGGAGAGTTCAGCCCTCTTACGTTATATGTTATAAACTTAACGTCTACCATTCAACAATTTGCTGCTTTTGCGTATTTCCATAAGTAAATGTAGGTCAGCAGATCCTCTGTCCCTCCCTGCCCACCCCCCCCCCCATTTGATGGAATCCTGACCCTTTGGTCTGGGGCACTTTTTCGGGGACCACCAGGTCCCTATGCTCCCTCTGACCTGAGGTGGAGTTCTGTTTGGCACCGTCCAGACACATCTCACCAATTACCTGTGAGATGGTATCCTGATCAGCCAGGGGTACTAGTCCCCATTTCCCAGCTGTTTAAATATTTGTTTAATTGCTTTCAAAAGCCGCCACACCTTCTCCCTTTCCCCTGTCCCCCTTTTTATCTTTAGTTTCTGCTTGACTGCTTCTGGGCAAGTAAAGTATATCTAGGATTTTACTTATGCCTTATATTTAATTATAACATTTTTGTATACTCCCAAGGGATTTTTATGTGCTGTTTATGTCTACGCCAGTTTTTGTTGTGTTCTTAAGAAAAATTATGGCGCTTGTAGAAAGAAAACCTTCCTAGACAGGAATTATTATTTTTTTTAATATAGATGTTATACCCTGGATTTACTGTAGGAATACATTTTTCGTGTTCAAGAGGGCTTGAAAGTTTTTTCAAATCATATTTCACAACAAGTCTCAGTGTAGCGCAGCAGACCTTATCCGTATGCAGTATTATGTCAAGTATATTCAGAGCTGCGCTATTTTTTTTTTTTTTTCCGCCCGAAAACTTTTTCACAGCATATTTTTCGGCATAGCATATCAATAAGCCATAATATGTAAGATGTACTCACCACTGAGCTTGATTTTCTGGCTTGCATGTAACTTGCCTGTTTGAGTCCAGGTGTGTAAAAAAAAAAAAAAAAAGAAAGGAAGGCTGCTCTCGAATCAGAGCAAATAGTAGGAAAGGGAGAGGGGAGTATGAGTCACCCACAGCCGCTGTTTGCTAGGCTGCTGTTGCTGTATAGTACCCCAAGGGCTTGCTGTGTAGTACAGTTTTTTTTTTTTTCTAGAACGACTCCAGGCGGGCGGGAGGGGGTTGCTTCGTCTGTACCCTCTCTAACTAGTGGGGAGAGAGTGGCCGGCGAGAGGTGAACACCACCAGTTCTCACTGACGAGCGAGCGCTCACAGGCAGATTGAGCCGATCAGCTGGCTCCGCTAGTCGACTCCACCAGCTGGTTTGGCCGGATTTCTCAGAAGGCAGCAGGGGGTGCCCAAAGCCTCGAGCCAGGCAGTCCAGCGAGGCCACTCACCACACAGCGCGCCATCCCGGGAATAGACCGGGGACACTCCGCTCTCAACGACGCAGGTGCATTTGTGACTTTGTGACCTAATGGAGTTTGACAGGTGGTGCTGTCTGTCAACTTGATATGCATTGTTACATTTTTTTCAGCGCTTCACGTTTTTCTACAAGTGAATAGCCTTTTCTGGCTGTATTTTAGACTTGGGGGTGGGGGGCATAATACTGCGCTTAAGCCATCTTTTTTTTTACTGCCCTCTGACTCTGTGTGAAAGAGGCCTAACTGGTAATAGTGAATCCTATAGCTTTAGGTTAGAAGTCCTGCTTTATTTCAGTTCTTCATCAGTCTAGCAACAGAAATGAACCCCTCTTACCATTGAAAATGTTACATTCCACAGCAAACCTAACTATTGTTTAGAAATCAAATGATAGTAAATCTTGATAAAGATGATCCCTGTCTTTTTCATTGATCTGTGACAAAGCCACGTGTTTTTGTGGCACAGTGCGATTTTTTCTTTAGCTTAATATGAGACTCTTGATTAAAAGCAACACACAAGTGCATTGAAGTGCTGTCCTTGAACATCTTCAATTTAGGGAAAGACAGGAAACCAGGAATGAAATTAGCTAGCAGTAACAGATGATGTGTTAAAATGCCTCGTCCATATCTAGCATGCAAATTGTTATCCACATAGCAGACTTCACACTTAAATTAAATACATCAAAGGAGCCACGCTAAATCCAATATACATAAACACTAAGTGCATTATTTCTTCCAGTGTCAACCAGGAGTTCCAGTCCATGTAAGTGTCCACAAAAGAATAGTATTGTAACTATAATTGTGCTCTTTAGTCATCAGTTAAACAACAAAGGAAATTTTAAAGGACTATTAAAGTGGTATTAAAGCTTTGTTTAAAGCGGACCTTCAGTAATTTTTTCAACTTTCCATATATTAAATCTTCAGCCCTTGTTTTTACTTTGGATAGTAAAACCTTTTTTTTTCTTGCCAGTAAATACCTTATACAGCCCACTTCCTGTTTCTTGTCTGGTAAAAAGCCTAGGCTTATGACATCATGCACAGCTTTCTCTCATGAGTTTTCCAGGAAGGGAGGGGGGGATAAGTCATAGGCAGGCCAATAAGAGCTGCATAGCTGGAGGTGTGCCTCTGTGTAAATACAGGAAGTGAACAGGCAGCAGCTTCAGCTGCCCACCGTTAAAATGGTTGCAGACTAAGTGGAGGGAGATTTCTGCAGCATATTTGGCAAGTACAGAATCACAGTATATATAAAATAATATGCAAAGTGGTTGGAGGAAAGCTTCAGAATGGCAAAGATGTTTTTAATGCAAATTATGTGAGCAGACTGCAGTTCCTCTTTAACACAACTATACACAGAAGGTCAAAAGCCTTCAGCCTTTAGAATCACTTTTTAAGATTTATTAATAAAATATTAAGTAATTCATATCTTTTATTTCTTTGCATATCTGCTAGTTTCACACCAAGAGGAGGTGGAGATTGAACCTACAAAGACAGTCTTTGAGGAATCATCTATACAGTCTCAAGCTGTGTAAGTTTTTTATTTATTTTTTTTTATTTTGACAAAGGCTCATTTAAAGTAAACAGTGTGTACAGTTTGGATTATTTTTGCAAAGGATTAGTTACAAATTTCAGCCGTATATTTTTACCTTCTTTTTAGGCCCCCTTCACACTGACAGACTGGTCAGACTATCCATTATTCTCTATGGAGCGGCGAATGTCAGCAAATCTGTGTCCGCTGACACCCGCCGACATCTTATCTGATCCTGTCCACTTAAAACGGACGGATAAGGATCCGTTCTCCATCTGTCCGGCGGATTGAGTGATAGTCGGATGGAAACGGACAGGTGGTCTGTTTCCATCCGATGGCCCATAGAGGACAGCGGGCTGTGTCCATGCCCGCTCTAAATCAGCAGAGCGGATACGGACCTGTCATCCTTCTGCTTTGGGTTATACTTAGTCATGTAAAAGTCATTTGTTTTCATCTGTAGGACATGCTGTTAGGTCTCAGAAATAATAAGCTATGATGTAAATCATTGAAAATTTATCACACCTGATGTATTGACGGCCTATCTTATTTTTTTATATATTAACAAACCAGGAAAGCACAAATACCCCCCAAATGACCCCTTTTTTGGTAGGTAGACAGTCCAAGGTATTTAGTGAGAAGCATGGTGAGTTTTTTTTATTTTTTTTTTTTTTTTTTTTACACAAAATTGTTGCATTATCAAGTTATTTCTCACTCAGCATATGCATGCTTGCAATTGCACCCCAAAATACATTCTACTGCTCCTCCTGAGTATAGCAATACCACATGTGTGAGACTTTTACAAAGACCCAACATCCAAGTAGCACCTCCAGGCGTTCTATCTAGAAGCATAAATTACACATCTAATTTGATGACGACCTTTTTTTTTGACGACCTTTTTTTTTGACGACCTTTTTTTTTGACGACCACTTTTTTTTTTTTTTTTTTTAAGTATAATTCTTTATTCAAAAGATTTTTTTCAATTGTAACCAGCATATACATAATAAAAGAAAAGGAAATAAGCCTATTTTAGAATAAAATAAATAAAGTCAAGACCAACATCACTAAGCAGATATAACAAATAAACCAACAATAGCACTTATTCATAAACTAAAAAAATAATAGGAGGTTGGTACAAATTATTAATTAATACACCACCCTAATGAAAATTCATTATTAAAAAAAAATAAAAAAAAATAGTAACCTCCAACCCGGCGCACCCAACCTAGACTGAAATGCAATCCTACTGGGATGTACATGAAAAGGTCGTCAATGGCCGCCAGATGTCCCTACACGCTGTCATAAATTCCATTGTCCTAAATTTCATCTATCCTAGAGAACCAATGTTTTTCAAAGAGGGCGTATTTGTGGACTTCCACATGTCTGGAATACATGCCCAGGCAGCATTCAGCATTTGCGCTATGAATGTCCTTTTTATGGTGCTGGACGGGCAGCTCATTTAAATGCAAGAGATATCCCAAGGGGTCCGTACCAAGGTCGACTAATGTCAATTGTTTAATCATATTCCTCACTTCATTGCAAAATGATGTAATTAAAGGGCACAGCCAGAAAATATGTAATAGTGTAATAGTATGTAATAGTGTCCCTGTCTTTCTTGCAACGCCAGCATAGCTCATTGATTCTAGGAGGGGATTTTCATTTTGCATATGATCCACACTTAGATGTCTCAAGGAGTGTATCTCATTTATCATTCTCTTATTTAAAGCGATTAAAGGCAGAATTAAATCTTCAATTGTTGGATGTATGGCGCTTAAAACACCCCAATGTCAGATTATACTTTTTTTTTTTTTTTTTCTTCAGTTCATTCATCATATTCAAGAATAGATTACTTTTTCCTTCCACATAAAGATTTGGATAGAGTTCGAGCAACCACGATTGATCCAATTTTGTTTGCCGATCATGGTCCGTTTAGTTTGGATATAGATCTTAACATAGTGGCTACAAAGTCCCTGTCCTGGAGGCTTAACGACACATTGTTAAAGGACCCTACCACCATGATTGAGGTTCTTCAGGGTTTAGGAGAATATTTTAGCCAGAACGATCAACCTAATACGTCTCTGACAGTAATGTGGGAGGCGCATAAATGCTTTATAAGTGGAATTTTTCTTAAACGTGGAGCCAGGATAGATAAAAAAACGAGGCGGTTGGAAACTGCAACGCTACTTTTGAGGATTAGTAAACTTGAGTCCATCCATAAAAAAAACACTCGCTAAGCAGACACAGAAAGAATTACTCTCCCTACGCCAGCAGTATAATCAAAGTGAAGTGAGGGAGAAATTGAGCCAATATAAACAGTCTATTTATGAGTACGGAAAGAAACCGGGTGTTAGCTAGGGTACTAAAAGGGTCACAAACCACATATTACGCAAAGTATGGCCGAGTCCGGCACTAAGCTGTCAGACCCAGCGGCTATAGCCCAGGAATTTCAAAAATTTTATTGGAGGATTTGTAATCTTCAAAACACTCAAACCCAGCAAAGCCCCACCCGGGCAGACTTGATATCTTCCTTTTTGACATTATCGGGTATGCCCTCACTTCCGTTAGAGGTGATTGCAGGGATGGAAGCCCCTATAACAAATAAAGAACTGGCCTCGGCAATAGAATCCTCTAAATCGGGGAAGGCCCCGGCCCAGTTGGGCTAAACCTTACGTACTATAAAACTTTTTAGGACATATTCTCTCATTTTTTACGTGCCTATAATTCCATTTCAGTTAATGGTAAGCTAACAGAGGATGCCTTGAGGGCCCACATTATTGTGATCCCCAAGCAAAATAAAGATCATACTCAATGTGGGAATTATCGGCCTATAGCACTTTTAAATGTTGATGTAAAATTATTCTCAAAAGTCCTAGCGAATAGGTTACTGCCACATTTTCCTCACCTTTTCCACGCAGACCAGGCAGGCTTTATTCCTCAGAGAGGCCAGGCATAATACTATAAGGGCAATAGATTTGATTCACATTGCACACTCGGAGAACCGACCCTTCCTGCTTTTATCAACAGATGCTGAAATGGCATTCGACCGTGTGGATTGGCAATTTCTACAATCCACTCTTATGCCGCGTAAACACGATCGGACTATCTGGCAGACTTAGTCCCGCGGACAATCCGCCGGACTTTCCAGTGGAGGTCCGCCGGACTTTCTGAACGAGCGGACTTGCCCACACACGACCGGACTTTTCTGGCGGACAATCCGCCTGAATTTTGGTGGAGGTCCGCCGGACTTTTGCAATGAATGGGCTTGCCCACCCACGGAGTAAAGTCCGTTCATTTTGAACGTGACTGCAGGTAGACTGGACTTGCGAAGGAAGTCAATGCCGCCGCCTAAGGATAAGGGTCTGATATGGACTTTGGGGGGACCCCCACGCAGTTTTTTCGGCGTAGGGATTCCCCTTTAAATCCATACCAGGTGACGGGGCTAGCAAGGTGTCAATCTCGCCGATGGAGGCGGCGGCATTGACTTCCTTCGCTAGTCCCGTCTACCTGCAGTCACGTTCAAAATTAACGGACTTTACTCCGTGTGTGGGCAAGTCAGTTCATTTCAAAAGTCCTGCGGACTATCACACAGACGGCCGGATTGTCAGGCGGATAATTTTGAGTCAAGCCTTATTTCTAAGTTCGCCGGACTTTTTGGAAGAAAAAGTCAGCCGGAGCCCACACACGGGCGGATAGTCCGATCGTGTGTACGCGGCATTAGACATATTGGCCTGGGGGAATGAATGCAGTCTTGGATTCAGGCACTATACACTGGCTCTACAGCGGCTGTGTTGGTCAATGGGGCACGATCAGAGTATTTCCCATTGTCTAATGGGAAGAGACAGGGCTGTCCCCTTTCTCTTTTAATGTTTGTTAACTTTAGAACCCTTTCTTTGCAAAGTTAGATCAGACCCTTTGATCAACGGACTTCAGGTCTTAAATATGGAGCATAAAATTGCCACATATGCGGATGATCTCCTATTTTTTTCTTATCCGGTGGTTTCATTACCACGTCTACTTCAATGTTTAGCTCAGTATGCAGATATTTCAAATTTTTCTATAAATGACGCTAAATGTGAATCGATGAGTATCCTCCTTTCTAAGGAGTGTATTGCTAACCTACAAGGTGTCTACTGGTTCAAATGGGTTCAGTCCTTTTCTAAATACCTGGGGGTTAAATTGGCCCCCGGATACAGCCTTACTATATAGGACAAATTTCAGCCCATTATTATTGAAAATACGATCACATTTTCAATTAGGGCACTGCTCCCTCAGATTTTATATTTAATGCAAGCGATACCTATTAAATTACCTCAAGCCTTTTTTCTCTCGTGTCGGACATTAACTAAATTTCTCTGGAGCAGTAAAGTCGCTAGAATTTGTTACTCGTTGGTTTTGCCTAAATCGGGGGGGGGTTATTGGTCTGCCTGACTTGATCTCATACTACTGAGCCTTACACCTGTCCAGAGTGGTATCATGGTGCACCCCCTCGCAGACCAATTTGTGGGTGCAAGTGGAACAACATGCCTCATCGATTGCTCTGTCTGCACTCCCATGGGTTGCTCATAAGTATTATCGGGGATTGAAAAGGCATCCTACAATCGGGGCTACCATCGCAGTTTTTGCGAACATACTCTCATCAAAAGACCTTTCTCCCTATCCATCCCCATTAACACTTGTGATTCAGAACCCAGATTTCACGCCTGGGCGAGACAATAAACCGCTTCGGGGGTTGATAGAACTAAGTATATCTAGATGCATGCACTTTGTTACCCAGTGGGGCTGGAAGTCTTTGCAAGATCTTTCTACTCTTTCACATACCTAAAGCGGAATTATATGTTAAGCCACTGACATCCTTTGAGCGCCTATGTGCGGCGGGGGAACATATACCACATATGTGGCCTCCACAAGGTCAAATTCCTTCGTAGACATGCCGATGGGAAGAGGACCTTCAGTTTTTTTTTTTTTTTTTCACAAGGCTGCAAATTAATAGGATTATTTCACTGGCTCACAAATCATCCATAGCAAGCCGGTTTCACAAACAGGTTCTGGCCCTACTTAAACTTTATCCGCAAACCTCTAAGGGACCCATCACACTTTTGAAGGCCCTGGAGCACCAGGACAATGAACGCCCACAAAAGTACCCTATTTTGGAAAGCAAACACCCCAACGTATAATCTGAGGCATAATGAGTCTTTAAACAGTTCATTTTTTATCCCAGAAGTTTTTAGAAAATGTGGAATAAAAATTAAGGTATTTTTTTTTTTATTAATTTTTTTACACAAAGTTGTCCATTTATAAGATAATTCCAACACATAGCATGTACATGGCAAAAATTACACCCCAAAATACATTCTGCTACTCCGGAGTATGGTGATACCATGTGTGAGACTTTTACACAGCTAGGCCACATACAGAGGCCCAACTAGTAGCACCATCAGGCGTTCTAGGATCATAAATTACACAAATTCCTGCCAACCTATCACATTGTTGAAGGCCCTTCATATTTCTAACACATAGCATGTACATACCAATTACAAACCCAAATACATTCTGCTGAGCAAAGGGTAAACAAAAGATTACCTGTGGTTTTAGTAGTGCAGTGGTGCTCAGAAGAGAGCATCAGTCCAGGTAGCAGGCAGGCGCGTGGACAGCGTGTTTTTTTTCTAGCTGTACCACAGGCCAAAGTTTTTTTTTCTTCAGGTGTAGGGTGCGTAAAGTGGGGAATCGAGTATTATAATTGTCCATATAAATGTGATACCCCTTTTGGAAGAGTGGGAATGCCAACTCCCAGACAATTTTCCCACTTATTCCCATGTTCGTTGGCCACTCAGGGGACTGGAGATGGGAGTCTGCCTTCGTACACACGTAAGGCATGCACATATCCAGTGGAGCTTTCACAGAGCTTTTTGCTCTTCAATCCTTACCAGGCCTCTTACTTGGTATATAATTGATTCCCAACAGGCCTGTGAAATGGACCAGGGATTCATCCACAGAGATGTTCTGGTCAGGGATATAAAGTTCAGTAAACCTCTTGGAGAAAAAAAGCAATTATGGGGCGGTTATTATATAATTTATCAAAGTCAGATGGTTTGGGGGGGGACATACTGCGAGTTATCTACTGAAATGCAGGAACTACATGATCATGTCATAGCTGGACCTGGACATCACAGCTGAAAAAATTGGCATCTGGTGGATGGGGTTGGTAGACCAATATGTTTACATTTCATTTTTTCATTGTAAGGCCTAAAAGCTATTTAAGCTCCGCCACTGTTAGGGGTCTCCATTCGAAAGGGTGGGCATAGCTTGAGCTGGGGTTGTTTTCTATAAATTGACGTGCAAAAAGATTGGTTTGATCCACGATGCCTTGAACTAATTCATCAGGGGAAAAAATAAAAATAAAATCGATTTCAGAGAAAACTTTGGTGTTGACCTGCACACCTGACTGTGCTCTGAAAGGGAGGATTGCGGCTGACCCTGTGCTAGAAGGCAGCCACAGTGGGTTTGCCAAGGTATCCAGAAGCTGGGTTTGGGCCCTAATTCTTTGCAGTGAAATTCCATTGCTTTTACTGGGTCTTTCCTTCTGGGGTCTAGCAGCGCTTGTACTGGGCTTTTCCTCTTGGGGTCTAGCACTGTTGGCATTTGCCGATTGGCCATTGGGGTGTCTGGCGCTGCTGGTAGCTGCCTGGTCTTCCGACCATCTTCTTTTGGAACGGACTACTTCCTCCTGTGATTCGGATGCCGATGTACTGCCTTCGATGGGCTCAGATTCTGAACCTGAATCGGAAGCCGAACTGTAACTGGGCCGTGAGAGCTCCCCACTGCTCTCATCGTTCAGACTGTATTTGATATGCCTCTTCTGGAGTGTATACTTTTCTGGACATGGTGGCTGTGTATGACGGGTGACAGTGATGGGCTGCACGACAGGGGCTAATAGTCAGGGCTCTGCTCAGCCCTTCCTTCTCTGAGCTGACCGCTCAGCTGTCGGCTAATTGCCAGCTCCTATCTCTCCACAGTGACTCACCTGTTGATGATATCCTGCTTACTTAAGCCATCCAGCCCAAATGATCTCTGCCTTCGCCTTGGTCCCATCTCTAGAGACACTCTCCTGTGTTCCTGTTAAAGACTTGCTTGGCTGACGTTCCTTCTGGCTCTAGTTCCTGCTTGCTGTTCTAGTACGCTGATCTCTGGCTCCCTGACATTTGGCTTGTCTGACTATCCATTCCGGTTCCTGAACTATGGCTATTTTTTGACTAAGTTTACTCGGTTTACCCCTTTTTTTTTTTTTTTTTTTATTATTAAACAAGTGCGATTTAACTGTACTTCTGTCTCGGTCTGATTTATGGTTTCTGACACTAATGGGCTGCACTGCGGGGACTGGTACTCCTGACGAACAAGCTCAAAGAGATGGGTACTCCTGACAAATGAGCTCACAGACTGGTTCTCCTTATCCGGGAGGGGAGGGGGTGAGAATCTGGGCACAGTATCTTGACAGTAAAACTAACTCGCTATTCCCGGGATCTCCTCCTCACACTGGATTGTTGTGTGAGAGAAGGAGAACCTGGTAACAGCTAGTTACCTGCGGTGTGTTTACATTTGTGACTGGCAGTCACGTGGTAAAGAGCCCATTTCAAGAGCCCGAGGGACAAGCCTCAACCCCGATTGCTGCACGCTCGATCGGCGTGCACGGAGATCTCCAAAGTGATCGGCTGGGACCAGTCCTCTGCTTCTCGCCGCTACTACGGGGCCCCTCGGCTCTTTACCCTAATCGGGGAGGGACTGTGTCCCAAGGGGGCGAGCAGCAGAGGATGTCGTCATATGACGCCCACCCAGGAGTGTTCCTGCAGACGTCATATGACTATAGGCCAGTAGGGAAGTGGTTAAAGAACATGGAGGACCAAGGGTAGACTTGCAAATCTGGGAAACCATTGCTTAATGTTGAAAAGCCCAAGAAGCACTCAAAGATCTGGTTGAGGGCTTCTTCACAGGAATGGGTTGAACCCAATTCTTAGACTTTAAGATGCTTGAATTGTGGTCTGTTTGAGGCACCTATAGATGAGCATTGTCCTGATGACAAAAGAAATGGCTGAGCTTGAATAACATCCAGATAAAGAATGGAAATTTTATTTTTGGTGAATTGTGAGTCAAACAGAGGGATGGCTTTAATTGTGGTTGAGGTGATAGGCAAACAAAACTACCTTGTCCCTATGCAAAACCAGGAAGGCTTTGCTGCAGGATAAGGCTGCAAGTGCTGATCGTGGCCTTGCAGAGGTGACGACTTACAAGGATTATACTATCTTGAGAGAGAACAGAAGGAGAGAGAGGAATGGGTTCAAATGACCTGTTTCTGAAGTGCAGAGGAAACAAAATTCAGATCCAGGGAAATGAACGGGAGGGAGATTCCCTGTATAAAGGTCTCAAGGAATGAGAGGCAGATGGTCGCTAAAACAAGATAGAGCAGAAAGCTGTCCTTTTTGATAGCGGTGAGTGCTAAAATCTTGTTCAAATCCAGCTGTATAAAGAACAGGATTTGTCCCATGGAGAAACTTCTAGGGTGGAATCTCTGAGACTCTCTCACCCAGTGAAAGCAGGCCTTGCAAAAAGTAGGCTTCCTAGCTTTTAATGTCTTTGGAGTTCCCTTTTTTGAGATACCCCTGTCCATCAGGACCTGGGCTTCAATAGCCCTGCTTTTAAAGGCAGCGACTGTGAGGCAGGATGGTAAATTTGTCCTTGAGACAGAAGATCCGGGCAACCTGGTAGAGCAAATGAAAGGTCCGCCAGGGGTTGTACCAGGTCAGAGTACCATATCCACCTGGGTCAATCTGGAGCAATGACGATTTCCTCCATCTCAGTCCTGTAAAGCAGACAATGACTAAGTTTCAAGGGAGGAAAGGCATCAATCAGGTTGTACTGATCCCAACGAGCCACAGCTTCTGCTAGAAGATTCCTGTACCTGGAGAGAAACCTATACAGTTTTTTTTTTTGTTGAACCTAGAGGCCAGGAGGTCCACATTCGGCAACCCCCACCTGTTACACAGGTGCTGGAGCACTCCCCCAAGCCTGGACATTGCTGTTTGAGGAAGTCTGCCTGCCAGTCATCTGTGCCTGAGATATAAACAGTGGACAAGGTTGGAACTTGAAGTTTTGCCTATGACCAAATGTACCTCTCTTGTCACAGCAAGACTTCCTTGTTCATGTACACCACTACCATGGGGTTTTTCTACTGAATTCAGATTGGGTGACACTCCAAGAGGCTGGCATTAATTGTTAGAATCTTCCTAAAGATATGAAGGGGAACTTCTTGATTCAAAATACAGATTTCGAAGCCACCAAGCCAGGAACAATCAAATCGGTCTTACCAGGGACTGGACTGTCTTGTCCTACGATGACACTATGTTGTGTTGTAGAGGTCTGGAGTGAAACTGGGCAATTGACCTTGCCTCCAAGGAGACTGCCATCAGACCCAGAACTGCTCCATCCTGTGTCATTTTCTAGCTTTAATGGCATGTCTTAAAGGACTTTAACTTTGTTAAAACAAGAAAACACTTCACAAAGATCTATTATCCTACCTACCATTGCATGGTGTGAACACAAGCACTTTATTTCCAGAGGATACTCCTTGCCTCACGTTCTGCAGTCAGGGCTTGACCAGATCTTGGTTCTGAACACTCTGAAAGGACAGGTTTCAGCCTTGTCCTTTCTTTTCCAAAAACCTCTGGTACCACTCTCACTTGTCAAACCCTTTATCCAAGGTGTATTTTATATCAGGTCCCTTTTTAATCTTGTTCTCTCTGCCCTGCAGAAACCACCCTTGAACCCTTCAGGGTTATCCCCTTAGACAATCTCTCCTTCAAAGTCGCCGCCTTAGTTGCTATCACGTCTGCTAGACATGTCTCTGGGCTAGAGGCCCTCTCTTGTAAGGAGCCATTCCTCATTCTTCGCAAAGACAAGGTAGCCTTATGCCTAAGGCCATGTTCCCTCCCTGAGTTGGTATTTGTCTTCTACCTCAGCAAAGACATGCAGGTCCATCTTTGTGCCCTAGCCTGAAGGAACCCAAATTAAACTGCTCTTCGCTGCCTGAATATGGTGAGAGCCATCAGGATTTACGTCAAAGCTATGGCTTTTATCAGGAAGATGGACTCACTGTTTGTTCTACCCTCAGAACCTCATCCTGAATAGGAATATTTTGCTTCAAAATCGACCATCACTAGATTAATAAGACAACTCCTATCAAGAGGTTACACTCTAGAAGGAAAAGCTCCTCCATCACTCCTACATGTTCTGGTAGGTGGGAGTTTCCTGGGCATTTAAACATCAATCCTCTGAAGCCTAGCTTTGTAAGGTCAACACCTTGTCTTTTGTTCTACTTTTTTAAAGTTCTACCAGGTTGACATCTAATCTTCTGCAGATACAGCCTTTGACCTCCAAGGTTCTTGCAGCAGCACTCTGAAGTTGGATCTGTTAACTCCTGTTGTCTTTGGGTCTATTGGCACAGTTCTGTTTGCCTAGTAGTTGCTCACCCTCCTCATTCATTGCTTGCGGTTGTCCCAGGGGCTGTGAATAATCAGCCCTCTCCTGTACTGTAGGATTACAATAAAAGGAATTTTGACTTTCTTTTAAATGCCATACCTTAGAGAACAGTAAAGGACACAGGCCACCCTCCATTATTTTCTTATGTTACTATGCATTGTTTGCTACAAAAATGGGGACACATACAGCAGGTAGAGTTATGGGGGGGGGGGGGGGGGGGGGGGGGGGGGGGGGGGGGTGCACCCAGGAGGTGTATCCTCCTAAAGTTTTTCCAGTGTACAATCATCTGAAGGTACAGGCTTATATTCCATTGTCTATGAATATTCCGCCTGTGTTTTATTGAATGCATGTTTTTACATTTGATATTAAAAGCTTAATATTATAGGCATGCCTAAAACCATTGTTTTATAGTGTTAGACAGGCTGTTCGACCCCCCCCCCCCCTCACCTTTCTCAACTGGGGTGCCACCTGAGGGGTGACACGGCATCCTGGTTGAGACAGGTATTCAGATCAGACCGAGCTCTCGCTCCTCTGCTGTAACTGTACATTAACACAGTGGGAGCTCAGTCAGTACCGAGACACGTAGAGCAGTGGAAGGCGGAGGAGCCGTCCTGACCTCTCTGCTTTCCCCGGCAATGCAGTGCTGGTACAGTACTGCGGTTTTTAAAAAGGCTGTATGTGTTTTGTATGTATGCGAGTGTATGTATTTTACTTTTAAT
Source organism: Lithobates sylvaticus (assembly GCA_028564925.1). Classification (NCBI taxonomy): domain Eukaryota; kingdom Metazoa; phylum Chordata; class Amphibia; order Anura; family Ranidae; genus Lithobates; species Lithobates sylvaticus. The sequence goes on along the minus strand of CM053026.1, from coordinate 467,780,597 downwards.
CTTGAATACTGTACTGTCAGAACTGCTTTTAAGGGCTTGTTCTTTATAGTGACGAGAACTGCAGATACTTTGAATTATTCTTGTGGCAATTGTAGAGGGCAGTAGAGGGCATCGCTTTTGAAAACTATTCTCTCACTTCCTGTTTCTTTAGGACTGAAAGTAGATGAAAATCTCCCCACAGGACACAGATGACAAAAAAAATATTGCCAATAGTTTTCCCTACACTTGTCGAAATGAAACATAATAAAACATTTTGGCTTTAGATATACTTGAACATTTCCGACTTTGCTATTGCCGAATGACGGCTACTGCGTGGTCGTCTAGTTCTGGGTCGCCGTCATATAACAGCCTTTTGTGGTCACGCCTGCTCCTGGGCGTGGGTGGCATGCTGTGTGATCGTAGTGTCCTCTGAACACTGCTGATCAGACTGGCTCTTTACCTCAATCAGCTCTTTACCACGTCATCAGCTGTGTGTGCATGAGGAGAGGAAAAGAGCTGATATCCAGCTTCTCTAAAAGGGACATCTACACTGATAATCAGGGCACTGGTTATCCGTGTCCTGATTATCAGTGCTGCCCAACAGTGCCTCCCCATCCATGCCATGCATCAGTGCCGTCTCATCAGTGCAGGCTATCAGTGCAGCCTCATCGGCGCAGATCAATGAAAGAGAAAAATAATTACCTGTTTGCAAAATTTTATAACGAACTATGAAAACATATTTTTTTTTTTGCAAAATGTTCTGTCTTTTTTTTTTTTTTTTTTTTTTTTCGTTAATTTAGCAAAAAATAAACCCAGTGGTGATTAAATACTAACAAAAGAAAGCTCTATTTGTGTGAAAAATGTTGTTTGGGTATTGTTGCATTAACGCACAATTGTCATTCAAAGTGCGACAGCAATGAAAGCTGAATATTGGCATGAGCAGGAAGTGCCCAGTAGGCAAGTGGTTAAAGTGTGCATGTTGTAGGTTTCCTTATGTGACAGTTTTTTTTAGGTATTGCCTAATATAAGTAATATTATGTGATTTTATTGTTAACAGAGGAAACGCCTTGAAAGATGACAAAATAAATAAAACGAAATATTCATTGTGCAGCGATAATAGTTTTGCATCTCGTATTGCCAGATTTGCAAATTGTAAGCCTCCAATAGCAAGGTATGTGTGAAGAATTTTTTGTTATTTTTTTTTAATCTTTGGGCTATCTTAATTTATTGTACTTTTTAATGATTTAAAATTTTTTTTTTTTTTGTAAATGAGAATTGTTATATTGTACAAAGAGGAAAAGGGTAAAATAAAAATTATTGTATGTCACAGAGTTGAGCGGACACCTGGATGTTCGGGTTCGGTCGAACTTCGGAAAAAAGTTTGAGTTCGGGACCGAACTTGACCCGAACTTAACCCCGAACCCCATTGAAGTCAATGGGGACCCTAGGGCGTAGGAGGTTGAGGTGGCCATGGAAGCGGACGAGGTAGCCAACAATGGTTCAAAAATACAACAATGGCTGGGTAAGGCCAGTGATGTGTCGAATTCTGTCCCCCGTCGAATAGTGTCCGCCCTGTACTGCGCTTGCTCAGTACGTAGGACCAGGGGATTTTGAAAAAAAAGTCACACCATCCGGCAGGCGCCGCTTATCTTCTGAGATTTTGTGAATCTCCTTGTCCTCCGTACTGCGCAAGCGATGCGCCTGCGCAGTAAGTGGCCGGACACTATCCGATGGCCAGACAGTTTTTGTCAGAACACCGGTATACATGTCTATTCTGCACAAGGTACGGACAAGTCCTGTGAGATCAATGCCTGGTTCATTTTAATGAACGTGAGCTTGTCCACCTTGGCTCTGGACAGGCGGCTGCGCTTGTCTGTGATAACGCCCCCTGCCGTGCTAAATACACGTTCAGATAATACACTGGCTGCAGGGTAGGCCAGCACCTCCAAGGCGTAATCTCAGGCCAGGTGCCCAATTTGGAGACCCAGAAGTTGAAGGGGGCAGACCTGTCATTCAGTACGTGTAGGCGTGTGCACACATACTGCTCCACCATGTTGGTGAAATGCTGCCTCCTGCTAAGATGTTCCATCTCAGCTGGTGGTGCTGGTTGTTGTGGCGTGCTTTTCCACATTTCGGCCATGCTAACCCTGCCTTCTGAGGTGCTGGCGGTGCCCCGGCTGCGTTGGCGACCTCTTCCTCCTCCTCTGCCTTCGCCTTGTGCTTCCACGGTACCCCCGCTGTCAAATGGGAATGCCACCAGCAGCGCGTCTACCAGCCTGCGCTTGTACTCGCGCATCTTACGATCACGCTTCAGTGAGGTAATTAAGGACGGTACGTTGTCCTTGTAATGGGGACCCAGCAGGGTGGCCACCCAGTAATCAGCCCCAGTTAAAATGTGGGCAACTCGGCGGTCGTTGCGGAGACACTGCAGCATGTAATCGCTCATGTGTGCCAGGCTGCCCAGAGGCAACGAAAAGCTGTCCTCTGGGTGGTGTATCGTCTGTCCTCTGTATCCCCCCAGCCACGCACCAGTGATGGCCATTAGCTGGTCTGGGTGCCACCCTGCTGTGAACATGGTTCCTCCTCATCCTCCAGAACTGTCCCCTTGCTGCCGGACAATTGTGTACCTGGCGTTTGTTTGGAAATGATCCCGGTTCCTCCTCCTCCTTCCCCCTCCCCCTCCTCCTCCCTTCCCCTCCCCCTCCTCTGCCACATCCTCTTCCATCATCGCCCGAAGCGGTTTTTCAAGGAGGTATAGAACTGGGATAGTAACGATGAGAACGGCGTCATCGGCACTGGCCATGTTGGTGGAGTACTCGAAACAGCGCAACAAGGCACACAGGTCTCGCATTGAGGCCCAGTTATTGGTGGTGATGTGGTGCTGTTCCGCAAAGCGACTCACTCACGCGTGCGTGCTGCAGCTGAAACTCCACTATCGCCTGCTGCTGCTCGCACAGTCTGGGCAGCATGTGCAAGGTGGAGTTCCACCTTGTGGGCACGTCACATATGAGGCTGTGAGCTGGAAGGCCGAAGTTACGCTGCAGCGCTGACAGGCTATCAGCAGCAGGGTGAGAACGCCGAAAGTGCGCACAGACGGCCCACACTTTCTGCAGCAGCTCTGGCATATGGGGGTAATTTTTAAGAAACCTCTGGACCACCAAGTTCAGCACATGCGCCAGGCAAGGGATGTGCGTCCAACCGGCTAGGCCCAGAGCTGCTATGAGATTTCGCCCATTATCACACACCACCGGCCCGGGGCTTGAGGCTCACTGCCACCAACCACTCATCGGTCTGTTGTTCCATGTCCCTCCTCAACTCCTGCGCAGTGTGGGGTTTTCCCCCCAAACAGGAAAGTTTTAAAACTGACTGCTGTCGTTTAGCCCTGGCTGTACTGAAGTTGGTGGTGAGGGTGTTACGCTGACCGGATGAGGAGGCGGTAGAGGATGAGGAAGCAGAGTAGGAGGAGTTAGCAACAGGAGGCAAACTGAAGCGCCCTGCAATCCTTGGTGGTGGAAGGACATGCGCCAGACTGCTATCTGCCTCAGGCCCAGCCGCCACTGCATTTACCAAGTGTGCTGTTAGGGAGATATAACGTCCCTGACCATGCTTACTGGTCCACGCATCCGTAGTTAGGTGGACCTTGCCACAGATGGCGTTGCGCAGTGCACACCTGATTTTGTCCCCCACTTGGTTGTGCAGGGAAGGGATGGCTCGCCTGGAAAAGTAGTGGCGGCTGGGCACGACGTACTGTGGGACAGCCAATGCCATCAGGCTTTTAAAACTCTGCGTCTCCACCAGACGGAGTGACAACATTTCAAAGGCGAAGAATTTTGAAATGCTGGCATTCAAGGCCAGGTATGGCGGGTGGCTAGGGGGGTACTTCCTCTTACGCTCCAGTGTTTGGGAGATGGAGAGCTGAACGCTTCCATGGGACATTGTGGAGATGGTTGGTGACCCAGGTGGTAGTCTTGCTGGCAGATCCTCTGTTTGCGGGTTGGCAGGTGCCACTGTCACTACAGAGGTGGATGAAGAGGCCAAGACTGCAGCAGAAGAGGTAGCAGGAGGAGCCAGAGACCTTTCTTGGTTTTTGAGGTGTCTACTCCACTGCAGCTCGTGCTTTGCACTTAGATGCCTGGTCATGCAGGTTGTGCTCAGGTTGAGAACATTTATGCCTCGCTTCAGGCTCTGATGGCACAGCGTGCAAACCACCCGTGTCTTGTCATCAGCACATTGTCTGAAGAACTGCCACGCTAGGGAACTCCTTGGACCTGGCTTTGGTGTGCTCGGTCCCTTGCTGCTTTGGGCAGTAGCAGACGTACTGTCTAGGGGACGGACGCTCAGATTTTGCACCCTACTCCCTCTTCTGCTGTGCTGGTGGCTCTGTGCGACCACCGCCTCTTCCTCCGAACTACACTGGTCACCTGCATGACGTTGATTCCATGTGGGGTCGAGGACCTCATCGTCCTCCACATAATCTTCCACCCAGTCTTTACCCCTGCCCTCCTTGTCGGTCTGCACAATTGCAAAAGCAGCAGCAGTTGGCACCTGTGTTTCGTCATCATCCGAGACGTGCTGCGATGGTCCTCCCATGTACTCATCATGAAACATAAGTGGTTGGGCATCGGTGCACACAATCTTTTCCACTTCTGGGGCAGGGCTAGGTGGATGGCCCTGGGAAACTTTGCTACCAGAGTTATCAAAAAGCAGAAGACTGCTGCATGATTTGGGGCTCAGACTGCTTGGCTGATTTGCAAGGGGGTGAGGTGAAAGACTGATGGACATTGGCTGCAGGTGCCAACTCTGAACTTTCATCGAGAGACTGGGTGGGAGACAATGTGAAGGAACTGGAGGCACTGTCAGCAACCCAATCTACTATCGCCTGTACTTGTCCTGGCCTCAACATTCGTACAGCCTCATTAGGCACGACCAAATACCGCTGCAGGCTCTGTCGCCTACTCGCACCTGTGGAAGGTGTTTCACTTGTGCGTGTAGCTGGCACCGATCGACCACGTCCTCTCCCTGCAACAGGAGCTCCACTAGCAGCACCACAACTGGGGCCACGTCCCTTCTTTAGGATCTTGCCCTAGATGGGTGTTTTTGCAATAGCAGGATACACCCAGAGTATGTAAAGTGTTTATCTCAAAACCTGCAAAAATGCAGAAAATGCTATTAAAAAAATAGTTTTTGCCCTAAAAAAAAATTATTTGAATAGCACAAAAGAAGAAAAATATATAAATTGAATGTCATGCCTGCAGATATGCAGAAAACACTGCTAAATATTTTTTTTGCCCTAAATGGGTGTTTTTGGAAGAGCAGAATACACCCACAGTATGTACAGGGTGTATCTCACAGTAACATATGCAGTGCTGGTGCACTGAGCTTGCAGATAAGTTATATTTTCTCTGGCACTGGGCTCATGGCAGTGTAAAAAGACTGTGCACTGCAACCCAACCAGGTAAATCTATGTAGATCGCTGACTTATTAGAATAGATTTCTGAATCTGGACTCCTAGATAATTCTCTCTCTCTCTCTCTCTCTCTCTCTCTCTCTCTCTCTCTCTCTCTCTCTCCCTCAAAGCAGCCACAGGAACCTTGCCCTACACTCTCTCTTCTCTTAGTGCAGTGTAAAAAGCTTGTGCACTGCACCCACACAACTAAATCTATGTAGATCGCTGACTAATTAGAATAGATTTCATGAATCTGGACTGACTCCTATCATGTAATTCTCTCCCTCACAGCAACAGCAGCCAGGAACCTTGCCCTACCCTGTCTAAAGCAGAGTGACGTGCTGTGTGCCTCTAGCTTACATAGAGACTGAGTCACATGCTGCACTGGCCAATTAGTAGGCATGCCTGTGATGGCTTCTAAGGGCACACCAGTTAAACGAATGTTGATTGGCTGCCCTGCAGCTTTTAAAAATGTGCCATTACATCGTCGAACACCAGATCCGAACCCGAACATACAGTCAATTGTTCAGGTCCGGGACCCAAAAACCCAAAAGTCTGGTAGCCCAAAAGGTTCGCTCAACCCTAGTCACAGGAAGTATCACAGAGGACTTTAAACACATGACTACTGGAGTTATGCTGCCACCTTCAGGTGAATGTACACTTGCCAAAAAAGGCAGGAATCCTTGTCAAGGCATAGGTCCTCCCAGCTCGGCTAAGCCTCAGTTTTGTGCTAGTGTCTGACGATTATGGATGTGCCTCCCTGTTTCTCTATAAAAATATATACACCCTTTTTTTTTTTTGCTCCCCTACATGAGGATTAGACATTGGGGAAGCAAAAATTGTAGGCCGGTCCAGGATGACCTCTCCTCTACCCAGCATGCCTCAGTTCTTTGCTAGTGTCTCAGGAGGATGGACAGCTTTCTTTTTTTCCACTGAAAAAAGTCTATCCAAAATTGGGTAGCCCCCCCCCCCCCCTCCTATTTTATTTTAAAATGTACTCTTCTTTCATTGACTAAAATCAAGATACCTTACTACACTGCTGCTTGATTTGCTGCTACATGTCAGCTGTCCAGATTGACATGCTTGATTGGATGTGTGGGGTCAGCCTGGAATATGACCTAGCACTGGGCTCTTCATTTATGACTGTTCCAGACCTGAGTGTATTGGCAAAAGTTAGCTGTAGAGTGCTTTCCAGGCCCAGAGCCGTGGCATTGCCTCATTGCTTGACTTGTCTCTGAAGACCGACTTTGCAGAGTTGGTTGTTTGGGCTCAGCACTGGGAGGAACCTTGTTTTCATTACTGGGTGCCTTTCAAAATACCTCTACTATAACAGTATCTACCGCAGAACAAGTTAAGCTAATGAGTTACGCATGCTCTCTGTTCTCTTGTTCCTAAAATTTAGTGTAGAGGAAGCATTGTCCAGTTGTGGCTCCTTTTTGCCAAAGTACCATGTGGAACTCCAATCTCTAGTGTGTTGTCTACCCTCCTACAGTGACTTGGCCACTTCCTACAATCTGACACTTATTGGTCACCAATTTATTTTGTCAGATTGCAGTAAATGGTATCAGATAGGTAGTGATGGGCTCATGGCATGTTCAGATCGAGCCCACCAGGAAGCGTTAACATGACAATTATAGGCAGTGAGGCATTTCCCGTCCAGCAGCTACACATACACACGCTGCCTCTGATTGGCGGTGTGCAGTGCCGGCTTCCTGGCAGGCTCAATCCGAACATGCCAGAGCCCATCGTTGCACATAGGCAACGTTAAACTGAGAACTTTTTTCACTTCCTCAGGAGTGGATGGGTCAGTACAGATGTAAATGACCGTTTCCGCTTCCCAGCCCAAGTTGAGACTGAGGAGGCGGACTGACAAATCTCCCGACAGAACAAACACATTTATTCAAAATAAAAACCAAAATAAATCACATGTACATAAGTATTCAGTCTCTGCTCAATACTTTTGTTGAAGCACCTTTGGCACCAATTACAGCCAAGTCTTTTTGAGTATGCTACAAGCTTGGCACACCCATTTTTGGGCAGTTGCACCAATTATTTTTTGCAGGACCTCTCTACCACCATCATGTTGGATGGGGAGCGTCCGTGCACAGCCATTTTCAGATCTCTCCAGAGATGTATAATCGTGTTCAAGTCTTGGCTCTGGCTGGGCTATTCAGAGTCTCATAGCCACTCCTTTGTTATCTTGGCTGTTTGATTAGGTTCATTGTCCTGTTGGAAGATGAACCTTTGCCCTAGTCTGAGATCCAGAGCGCTCTGGAGCAGGTTTTTTATCAAGGATGTCTCCATACATTGCTGCATTCATCTTTCCCTTGATCCTGACTAGTCTCCCAGTTCCTGCCAAAAACATCCCCACTGCATCATGATGCCACCACCATGCTTCACTGTAGGGATGGTATTGGCCAGGTGATTAGCGATGCTTGGTTTTCTCCAGACATGACTTATCGTTCAGGCCGAAGAGTTCAATCTTTCATCAGACCAGAGATTTTTGTTTCTCATGGACTGAGAGTCCTTCAGGTGCCTTTTGGCAAATTCCAGGTTGGCTGTCGTATGCCTTTTACTGAGGAGTGGCTTCCGTCTTGCCACTCTACCATACAGGCCTGAATGGTGAAGTGCTGCAGGGATTGTTGTCCTTCTGGAAGGTTCTCCTCTCTCCACAGAGAAACGCTGGAGCTCTGTCAGAGTGACCATCGTGTTCTTGGTCACCTCACTGACAAAGACCATTCTCCCCTGATCGCTCAGATTGGCCAGGCAGCCAGCTCTAGGAAGAGCCCCGGGGGTTCCAAACTTGTTCCATTTACGGATGCTAGAAGCCACTGTGCTCATTGGGACCTTCAACGCTGCAGACATTTTTCTGTACCCTTCCCCAGATCTGTGCCTCTATGCAAACCTGTCTTGGACGTCTTCAGACAAATCCTTGGACTTCATGGCTTGGTTTGTGCTCTGACATGCACTGTTAACTCTGGGATCTTGTATACAGTGCATCCAGAAATTATTTACAGTGCTTCACTTTTCCACATTTTGTTATTTTACATCCTTATTCCAAAACGGATTAAATTCATTATTTTCCTCAAAATTCTACAAACAATTCCCCATAATGACAACATAAAAAGTTTTGTTTGAAATCTTATGCTGATTTTTTAATTTTTTTTAAAATAAATTTGCAAAGTATTCATAGCCTTTGCCATGACACTCAAACTTGGGCTCAGGTGCATACCGTTTCCACTGATCATCCTTGAGATGTTTCTACAACTTGATTGTCCACCTGTGTTACATTCAGTTGATTGGACATGATTTGGAAAGGCACACACCTGTTTATTTAAGGTCCCACAGTTAACAGTGCATGTCGGAGCACAAACCAATCCATGAAGTCCAAGAAATTGACTGTAAACCTCAGACAGGATTGTATCAAGGCCCAGATCTGGGAAAGGGTACATAAATATTTCTGTAGCATTGAAGGTCCCAATGAGCACAGTGGCCATCATCTGTAAATTGAAGTTTGGAACCACCGGGATTCTTCCTAGAGTGGGCCTCTTGCCAAAACTGAGCGAATGGGAGAAGGGCCTTAGTCAGGGAGGTGACCAAGAACCCGATGGTCACTCTGACAGAGCTCCATCGTTACTCTGTGGTGAGAGGAGACCCTTCCAGAAGAACATCAATCTCTGCAGCACTCCACTAAGCAGGCCTGTATGGTAATTTGGCCAGACGGAAGCCACTCCTCAGTAAAAGGCACATGACCGCCCGCCTAGAGTTTGCCACAAGGCACCAGAAGCCCTTAGACCATGAGAAACAAAATTCTCTGGTCTGATGAAACAAAGATTGAACTCTTTGGCCTGAATGGCAAGCGTCATGTCTGGAGGAAACCAAGCACCGCTCATCACCTGGCCAATACCATCCCTACAGTAGAGCATGGTGGTGGCAGCTTCATGCAGTGTGGATGTTTTTCAGCGACAGGAACTGGGAGACTAGTCAGGATCAAGGGAATGATGAATGGAGCAATGTTCTGAGACATCCTTGATGAAAACATGCTCTAGAGCGCTCTGGACCTCAGATTAGGGCGAAGGTTCATCTTCCAACAGGACAAAGACCCTAAGCACACAGCCAAGATAACAAAGGAGTGGCTACGGGACAACTCTGTGAATGTCCTTGAGTGGCCCAGCCAGAGCCCAGGCTTGAACCCGATTGAACATCTCCAGAGAGATCTGATGGAGCTTGAAAGGTCCTGCAAAGATGAATGGGAGAAACTGCCCAAGCTTGTAGCATCATACTCAAAAAGACTTGAGGCTGTAATTGGTGCCACAGGTGCTTCAACAAAGTATTGCGCGAAGGCTGTGAATACTTGTATTCATGGGATTATTTTCCATTTTTAATTTGAATAAATTTGCAAAGATTTCAAACAAACTTCTTTCACGTTGTCATTTTGGGGTATTGTATGTAGAATTTTGAGGAAAATAATTAATTGAATCCATTTTGGAATAAGGCTGTAACATAAAATGTGGAAAAAGTGAAGCGCTGTGAATACTTAGAGCAGCAGATCTGATTAGGAATGGCAGCTGCTGATATCTCTTTTATATAGGGCATTCTAATTTCCCATGTTGAGCTTTTACTTCACATCCAAACTGCCTGATGTCCGCCATACATGCTACCTTACCACACACATATTTTCAAAAATATAAAATATTCTATAAATAACAATCCATAAAACTACTCTGACTTAAATAAATTATAATTTATTGCTTACTTACTATAATATAGTGCTTAATTTTAATTCCTTGTTCTGACCCACAGAAACTAGTGACGATCCAAAAGGTCTCAGTGACATGCTTGTGGAACTATGGGTTGCAGGAAAGCAAAATGCTTGATTCCTACATCAACACCATCAGTGTTGCTGAGGGGTGTTCACAGGGCTGGATGAAAAGTATTGGTGGTCCGCCCCCAAGCTGACACATCACTTCCACCCTATACCCATGTGGTCCTGGAACTTCTCCCCTAGCCCTGTGAGCACCTCCAGCGGCCGTGATTTTCTATCATCAGCGGCACTGGGACACCTATGCAGATATTGCATTTGACCAGATATGTATTAATGTGAGTTGTAACACTTTTAGTAAATTACCCACTAGATGGTGCTTTTCCTTTTTCTATATACACACACAGGAGCGGTAGGTGAAATCGCATGCGATTCAGACAGGTTTTGTTTAGCCTGTTTGTGCTTGTTGCTGCGCTGCCTACCTTCAGTTGGACTGCTTTTGGGTGTTCCGACATTATTTGAATCCCTGTGTCCCTCAGTGTACAAGAACAAGAAAATAAAATTGTTTTCTTGGAGTCTGAGGGACACGGGTCACACCGACCTTTGTGCATTACCACTAAAAAGGCTTTATTAAAATGGATAAATAATAAATGGAGGAAATCAATGGTTTGGTGGACAAAAAGGCTGAGACAACTGTTCCCCCCTCCCCTGGAGACTTCGATGATGAAGGAATATTAGAAATCTTGGAAGAACTATATGCCGAAGGGGGTAGGGATCCTATGGAGGAGATCCCTCCTTGGAGCTGTGAGGATAGGATCATCAGCACTAACTTTAGACCAAAATCGGGATTCTATCCCCATTGGAACAAGGGCAATTGTATCCCGGCATTCTATGAGGTAGTGATGGGAGCATTTAGGAAAATATGTGAGAACCAGACTCGTAAGTTCAACAAAGGACATGAGGCAGATCTGGACTGGATGGTCCGCTTAATAGCCTGAAGAAAAACTCTGAGATAATCATAAGGAAAGCTGACAAGGGCGGTGGCCTGGTCATACAGGATAAGGACCAGTATGTGGAAGAAGCATCAAGACTCATTGGAGACAAAAGCACCTATGAGAAACTGACTTGGGACCCCACGGCCCTCTATGGTACTGAGCTTAAAACACTTGTAGATAAAGCACTTACCAACAAAGTTATCACCAAGAATGAGTACTATTTCTTGCTTCCTAAACATCCTGTAGTACCCCATTTCTACCATATTCCGAAGATCCACAAGAATATGGAGAAACCCCCGGGTAGACCGATCATAGCTGGAATAGATAGCCTCACTAGTAACTTGGGATGTTACATAGACTATTTCCTTCAAGGTCTTGTCACGAACCTACCATCCTATATTAAAGATTCAGGCCACGCCTTGGAGATCCTTAGTACATACACATGGGAGAGAGGCTACAGATGGCTCTCTTTGGATGTGGCATCTCCGTACACCTCCATACAGCATGAATTCGGGCTAAGAGCAGTGGAGTACTATCTGGCCGACACACGTCTGTACAACCCGATACAAGCCCAGTTTCTATATGACTGCATCGAATTTACGTTAACGCATAACTACTTCACCTTTTATGGATGGATTCTATAGGCAGGTTAAGGGCACAGCAATGGGGGCTAGGTTTGCCCCAAGCTATGCAAATTTGTTCATGGGGTACTGGGAAACCCGTTTGGTGGGAATTTAATCTTGTACTCAAGGTACATTTGATGATATTCTCATCATTTGGGGTGGAACTGATGAGGATCTAGAAGGCTTCTTAAAACATTGCGCAGAGAATCCTTTTGGTATTTCTTTCACACATGTGGTGGACGACTTTTCCTTGGTCTTTTTAGACCTGGAACTACGGTCAGATGATGAAGGGAAAATCTACTCAAAAACCCACTTTAAACCAAGTGCTGGGAATTCTTACCTCCATGCCCGCAGCCATCATCACCCACAATGGACCCTTTGGTCAATTCTGTAGACTGAAGCGCACCTGTACCCTCAAACAGGATTATGAAGAACAAAGTGTGGTCCTCAGAAACAAATTCAAAGAGAAGGGGTTTACGGACGAACATTTAGAAGAAGCCTTCCAGAAGTACCTCGTGCAATATGACAACACTGAGATGGAAGAAATAAGAAAGGTGGAACCTCAGGGGGATGAACTTTTACAGGTTCGGTTTTGCACTAGGTTTAATAACAAAGCCAGTGCAATACAGAAAATTGTTAAAAAGAATTGGAAGATTTTGGAGTCAGACCCAATTCTGAGGACGCATCTCCCTCAGCGTCCGAATATAATTTTCAGGAGACCAAAAGATCTCAAGAGTTTTATTGCCCCAAGCAGGATAAAGAAAACTAGAAATAGCGGTCCTAACAATCCTTGGACGACGTTGTTCGACCAAAAAGGGAATTATAGATGTGGGGTCACTAACTGTGGGAACTGTCTGTACATGCACCACAGAAAGAAAGAACTAATAGGTGCCGATGGCAAATTACACAAGATTAAACAGTTTATCAACTGTGGGACCCCATATGTCATATACGGGCTCTTGTGCCCTTGTGGCCATCTCTATATTGGTCGCACGTCAAGACAGATGAGAACAAGGATGAATGAGCATAGGAGCAATATCTTGACGAAAAAAGACAAATATTCTGTACCCAGGCACTTTAAAGAGGCTCATGGTAGTAGCATAGAAGGTCTTAGAGTTTTTGGCATTGAGGCTATGCCGAATGAGCTTGACAACGGAAAAAAGTACCAGCTATTATGCAAAAGGGAAGCTTATTGGATCTTCACCTTGGACACCATGGCCCCCAAGGGCCTAAACGAAGAAATAGAACTGCATAATCTAGTTTGAGATTCGCAGTTGTGGCAGAGGGACAGTTAGGTCTGGGGTCAGTACATTGAGTATGGAGTCCTTTTTTCCGTATATTGTTTACAGACCTACCTACTGATTTCTGCAGTAATAGAGATTATTAAGCATCTTGAGTATAAGTCCACGCTAGTACGGCACCGCAGCCATAGCCTTTATAATAGGGGCAGAAGGGGTGAGTTGAAGGGCAGCTAGGGAATAATTTAGGCTAAGCCTAGATTTCTGCAGCACTAGTAAGTCTCACATGGGGACTGTTTTGGAGTGGGATAAATGGTCTTGTCATTGAGGTAGAGGTCCTATGAGGCTAGTATGGAAGTGTGCACCGCATTTTGATGTATATTGTTATGTGCATTCATTTATCAGAGTAAGGTTCAGTGTTTAACACATCTAGTCCTGTAAGAGTGGGAGTGTGCTGAGGCTTTGAATTTGTAGAAAGTTTTTTTAAAGTTTTTTTTTTTTTTTTTTTTTTTTTTTTATATATACAGTTTGCCACATTATTGGTTTTTATTTATCATCAACAGTAATACAATATAATACAATATAATTTTATCTATATTTATCAATTTTATTGATATTAGCGATTTTAAACTAAAACTGGTTTTATATCTACATTTGCACATCTACTCTTTACAGGTAGTGACCCGAACACTGAACCTGAATGCCCCTGTTTTCATATTTACATGCAGCATTTTTATTTTTATTTCTATATATATCAATATGCCAATTGCATGTGGGTACTCTTTTATGGTATATGGCCATTGTCAGTGGTATTATTGTATATCATTATGCACACTTTTTGGGTGTATCTAGATAATACGGTGGGGTTGGGTTGGGCGCCTTCATTATCCCCCCTGTTTCTTCATATTAATTCCCCCTTGCATTTTTTTGTTCCAGCACCACACTGCGTGGTTGTCCCCCCCCCCCCCCCTCCTGTTTTGCTGTCTACCCTGTGGCGATCAGCTGGGTCGGGGTGCAGGAGCTCCCTCTATAGTGGCCTGGGGATGTCGGCGGATGCATGGGTGGAGAGTGTGTGCACTGATGCCCCCGCATTAAGCCACAATGTATGTGCGCGCATGCGCGGTAATAGCCCGTATAGTTGATGTGCGCGGGCGCAGTAGAGGCATACATCGCTCTATAGGGTTCCTGGCCGCTGCGTGAGTGAGGCTTGGGCTGACCGGAAGTCGCGGGTGGAGCGCAAACACACCCGCGCTTCCGGGATGTGGTCTATTGTTTGGCCAGTCTGGGAACGAGGCGTGGTTCGACCGGAAGTTGCGGGTGGAGCGCAAATACACCCGCACTTCCGGATCGGAGTCGCCAGCTATTCAGCCACTCGGGAGAACCATTGGACTAATGGGGAACACGCCGGCCAAGGACCTGGGTATGGTAAGCAGACTCCTCATATCTTGAAAAGCCCTGGTGGTTTGGGGATGTCACTGGAGGATCATCGGGACATTGTGTTGGATGTACAGAGGTACCTTTCAAAATAATGTAATTAATCATATACTGAATGGGAGATGGGAGTGCCTATGAGGAGGAGGGGGAGGGGGGAGGGGTCAAGTGCGCGACTACGCCTACCTTCACACCCTATAAAAGGAGAGTAGACAAAAATGGGGGGAGACGAGACCATTGCCCACTTGTAGGCTCTGAGGAAAGGGGTACTCCCCTGAAACGCGTCAGCCATTCACTAGAGGAAGCATCAGATCCTCCCGGTATCTAAGAATCGAGGTTGGAAGTTCATAGCAGTGGACGTGTTCATCCATCCATGTATTTGCCTTTACCGTGTACTCGTTTGTTTTTGTTTTTCTGTTTTTCTTGTTTTCTTAGTGTTTATGAACACCCATTGTTCAGAGGAGGGCTGCAAGATCTTGGACATTACCTTGAGGAATTATACATACTTTTTCACGAACCAAGAGACTAAGACACCAGAGCGCAGGAGAATTTGTTGTGTGGACACGGGTCACACCCCTCTGTGTTTGCTTCATGCTCTCAGTAATGCTTGTGCAAACTGACATGCTCAGGCGCCCATGCGCCGTAGACATCGGCGCCTGTCTTTTGCAAATATCTCCTAAACCGTGTAGGTTTATGAGCTATTTCTTGGACCTACAGGTAAGCATTAATCTAGGCTTACCTGTAGGTCAAAGTGGTCTGTAAGGGTTTACAACCACTTTAACCATTGACTCAACACACCATAAAATGTGTATCACCTCCCGGAATTGCTAGTAAGCAATGGTTGCTAGGCAATGCTGGAACAGAAATCAAATTGATGATGTGGACTATTGGCATCCCTCAACTGTCATTCGCATGACCAGTTTTAAAGTCTAATTTTTTTTATCTCCTGCCTTCTACTAGCGATGCACCGATACTGGTATTGCTATCGATGCCGATACCCAGCGTTTTCACTCGTACTTGTTATAATGCTCCCAAAACCAATACGTTGTGGTACAATTTGTGTCAATATAAAATGAATAGGCACAAATCGCACTGCAAAAAATTGCATGTTCCTGTGTGTGTGTGTGTGTAAATTTATAGAAAGGGAAAGCACCATCTAGTGAGTTTATAAAAAATGTTAGGACTCACATGTCCTGCCAATGATGGAAAATCACGGCCGCAGGAGTTGCTCACAGGGCTGGAAAAGAAGTATAGGCATTCTGCCCCCAAGCTGACATCACTTCTGCCCTATACCCACGGGGTCCTGGAACTTCTCCAGCCCTGTGAGGGCCTCCAGCGGGTGTGATTTTTCTATCATCGGCGGGGACCGTACGCCTATGCAGATTTTGCATTTGACCAGATATCTATTAACCACTTCCGGACCGACCACCCACCGCACATATACTGTACCCGTACGTCGGTCTGTGCATTAGATACAGCAGGCTTATGGGAGCTCGCCCGCAGGTTCGGCGGACTCTATGTCCGCTGGCCACGCGGTAAAGAGAGGCAGGACGGGGATCTGCCTATGTAAACAAGGCGGATCACCATTCTGACGGGGAGGCGAGAGAGATCAGCTGTTCCTAGTGATCAGGAACCGCGATCTCTCTACTCCATCAGTCCTTTACCCTGACAGTAAGCACCTCCCTAGGGAACATTTAACCCTTTGACCACCACTAGTGTTAACCCCTTCCCTGCCAGTGCCATTTCTACAGTGATCAGTGCATTTTAATAGTACTGATCACTATATTGCTGTCACTGGTCACCAAAAAGTGTCACTTGGGGTCATATTTGTCCACTGCAATGTCGCAGTCACGCTAAAAATCGATGATTTCTGCCATTACTAGTAAAAACAACAACAATAATAAAAAAAAGTCCCTAAATCTTTCCCCTCTTTTGTAGATGCTATAAGTTTTGCGCGAACCAATATACGCTTATTGCAAATTTTATTTTTTAATGCCAAAAATATGTACCAGAATACATATTGACCTAAACCGATGAATAAATTTTTTTTTTTTTTGGATATGTGTTATAGCAGAAAGTAAAAAAAAATATATTTTTTTCAAAATTGTCAGTCTATTTTTTTGTTTGGGTACAATGTCGCACGACATTTGTACAATTGTCTGTTAAAGCGGCACAGTGCTGTGTCGCAAAAAATGGCCTGGTCAATAAGGGGATAAAGCCTTCTGGGGCTGAACTGGTTAATGTGAGTAACATTTTTAATAAGCTGCCCACTAGACCTACCCGCTGTTTTTTCCCTTCCTATGCACACACGCACAGGAGAGGTGGGGGAAATCACATGCAATTCAGACAGGAATCGCACCACATATCTGTTTAAATCACATGCAATATTTTTGCAGTGCCATTTGCTCCCATTTGTTTTGTATGAATGCAAATCGCAGTGCAAATATTCGATACTCGTACTCGCCAATAAGAAACGGTATCAGTGCAACCCTACGCTTTACCCCATTCGTTTTGAATTGTGGGCTCAAGATTCCGGAGTTCTTTGGTAGTCTCAGGAGTCACTTCACATCTCTTTTTAGACTATGATGTTCTAGTGAATACAGGGTTTCCTCTTAGATATAGAAGTTTTAGTCCATTGATCATAGGGGTCAGGATTATAGGGCTTAAAACAGAGATTCACCCAAAAGGGTAAGTTCTGCTTTAAGGCTTCCTGCCAGCTCCTGTTTGTGAAATAAAACTTTTGAGAGGAGGGGGGGAGCGGGTACCTGATTTTGACAGGTATCCGCTCCCACTTCTGTTTCCAGTTGCCTTAGGCGATCGGAAGTTCTCCTTCCTGAAGTCTTCTGCAAAACTTGGCAGGTCTCAGAAGACTTTGGGACCTGTCACAGAGCGCAGCGCCGTTCGTGCATGCGTAGTGGGTACCCTGCTGTGACGCTGCTAAGATTCTGGGGCTGCCGAGGGAGAACACGGGGAGATGCCAGCTGGGGTGAATGCACCGATGGATTGTGGGACAGGTGATTGGCTGTTTATTAACCACTTGCTGCCTGCCATATAGCAATATGATGGCGGCAAAGTGGTTTAGTTATCCTGATCGAATGTCATATGACGTGATCAGCATAACAAGCTAGCACACACCTGCGGGGGCGTGCAGCACCGTGATCGGAGGTGCAATGTGTCAGTCTAACACACCGCAACTCTGATCGTGGTATGGAGCCTCTGGCAGAGTGTTCTTACAACGTGATCAGCTGTGGCCAATCACAGCTGATAATCGCGTGAACCAGGAAGTGCTGGTAAACTGCTTTCCTCGGTTCACACTGACAGGCAGAGCCGATCGGCAGCTCTCCCTAATGGGGGGGTCTGCACTGATAATCAGCACATGGATTATCGGTGCAGCCCCCATCAGATGTGCCCATCACCTGCCAGCCTGTGCTCCACAAAGAACGCCTGCCAGTGCTCATAAAAGTGGCAATTGGTGCCACTCAGTAATGCCTATCAGTAGCTCCTCATCAGTGCTGCCTATCCAGTGTCGCCTATCAGTGCCCATCAGGTTTTTTTTTTTTTTTTTTTTTTTTTTCCCCAAAATTGTCTGTCTTTTTTTTTTTGTTTATAGCCCAAAGTTTAAACCGCAGAGGTGATCAAATGCCACCAAAAGAAAGCTCTATTTGCGACAGCACTGAAAGCTGAAAATTTGTCCTGGGCAGGAAGGGGGCAAAGTGCCTGCTATTGAAGTGGTTAAGTCAGCAGCTACAGTTTTTGTAGCTGCTGACTTCATTTTCACTGAAGAGACTGGAGCGCCGCTTTAAGGCCTTCACACTTAGACAAATGAACACCCTTTTTGTTTATGGGTCCCTCTAGTGACCTGTTCCTTCTAGACCACATTAAGTTGTGTGCCTTTCATTCCTATACATCCCTACTTGTTCTACAAGTTTTGACCCTATCAAGTTGATGGTCTCCCTCTGGTCGTGTTTGCAGGCTCCTGTTCTAAAGGACAAACGGACAATATCATATTTAGGTATTGGTCCTTTACTCTGCTCTTGGGCCACATGCAGTCATGCATTGTGGTTGTTGCTGCGCTGCCTACCTTCAGTTGGACTGTGTGACAGACATAGCCGGGACAGAGGCTGTTGGAGAGGACGGAATGAAAGCCTTGCGGTTATGGGCCCTGGCATTTGGGGGAACGGTGCTCTTTGTGAGCTGTATGCCTGGGGACCCCTGAGCTGGTGTTACTTGGATTCAAGCCCCCCAAGACACACAGACTCTGGATATGTATATGCCATATCAGCAATAGACTGAATCATACTGTTGGGGCACAAGCTGTTAGATGCTAATGTCATGAACTCCAGCCACCTGTCTGTTGTGTAAATGAGTCTAGTCTAGCTTGTATGAGTATTCCACACAATGTTGTTGTGCTAATTAACCCTGTGTTGATGTTTATGGTAATGTGTATTGAATAGTCAGTGAGCTAAGAGACGTACCCTGAAAAGTCTTGATCTCTCAGTTAACTAGTCTGGGTCAATGATTAGATAATTAGCTCATGATAATTAGGTTAGGTTTTAGTCATCCGGCTGTATATATTTGTGTGACATCTCAAATAAAAGCTATTCCTGGTGTACTCCAAGACTGGTGTTGTCTAGTTCTTGGGGGTACCTATAGCCAGATCCATTGGACTCATGTTCCAGGACTTAGGAAGCGGTATATAGTTGGAAACACTGAAGCGGTGTGTAGGGACATACCGTCACACACACTGCTTTTGGGTTTTCCGACATTATTTGAATCCCTGTGTCTCTCCAATGTACGAGAATGAGAAAATGGGATTTTTGTAAAATCTTTTTTTCTTGGAGCCTATTGAGGGTCACCAGTCACACCCCTCTGTTTGATTCGTGCTCTCAGTACTGCTTGTACAAACTGAGGCCTGTTGTGTAGAGGAGGGAATATCCCGGTGTGGCTTACAATTGTTTTGTTTGCCAGTGCCCAATCCTCATGTAGGCAGTGACAGTTTTTTTTTTTTGTTTGAGAAACATCAACCTTAACCCCAAATGCAGAATGTACATCCACCTCCTGGGCATGACGCTGAAAACAAGCTGTTGTGATGGATAGGCTGACTGCTTGTATAGTCTGACATTATGGTATTGTGCTATTGCAGTAGAGTAACCATACTACATATGTGCATTTATCTGTTACAGCTAATTAGATTACATAACCTGCAACACAAGTGTAGTTTGTTTGTGTGTCTGTGTGTGTGTGTGTGTATATATGTATGTATGTATATATATATATATATATATATATATATATATATATATATATATATATATATATATATATATATATATATATATATATATATATATAAAAAAATAGAGAAATGTTAACATCTTTTTGTGTGCTTGCATAGCGACACATATATGGCTGTGTTCTTTACTATTTAAAGAAAAAAAATTCTTCATTTGTCTTTTTTTATTGTGACAGGATTGATATCTCTGACCTTCCAGTGACGGATGAAGATGAATTTGTCATTCACGATGACGCAGATTTTGAAAACGATCCTAAAAGTTGCAAAAAGAATGTTGCCTGTGAGATGTTTAATGTAAGTGATTGCTCTACTCCATTTGTTCACTGGATGTGGGGGGGACAGGTCTATAAGGCATGGGTTCCTAAATTTTATATTTAACCACTTTAAGACCAGCCTCGTTTTGGATTTTAGGTGTTTACATGTTTAAAACAGTTTTTTTTGCTAGAAAAAAAACTTAGAACCCCCAAACATTATATATTGTTTTTTTTCTAACACCCTAGAGAATAAAATGGCGGTCGTTGCAATACTTTTTTTCACAAGGTATTTGCGCAGCGGTCTTACAAGCGCACTTTTTTTCTAAAAAATTCACTTTTTTGAATAAAAAAATAAGACAACAGTAATGTTAGTCCAATTTTTTTATATATTGTGAAAGATAATGTTACGCCGAGTAAATTGATACCGAACATGTCACGCTTCAAAATTGCGCCCGCTCGTGGAATGGCATCAAACTTTTACCCTCAAAAATCTCCATAGGCGACGTTTAAAAAATTCTACAGGTTGCATATTTTGCGTTACAGAGGAGGTCTGTGGCTATAATTATTGCTCTCGCTCTACCGATCGCGGCGATACCTCACATGTGTGGTTTGACCACCGTTTTCATATGCGGGCGCTACTCACGTATGCGTTTGCTTCTGCGCACGAGCTCGTCAGGACAGGGCGCTTTAAAAAAAATTTTTTTTGTTTTTCTTATTTATTTTTCTTGATTTTATTTATTTTTACACTGTTTTTTAAAAAAAATTTAATTGGCTCACTTTTATTCCTATTACAAGGAATGTAAACATCCCTTGTAATAGAAAAAAGCATGACAGGTCCTCTTAAATATGAGATCTGGGGTCAAAAAGTCCTCAGATCTCATATTTGGACTTCAATGAAAAAAAAAAAAAATGTAATTTAAAGAAATGACATTTGTAAATTCCCCTTTAAGACGTATGGGCGGAAGTGACGTTTTTGACGTCGCTTCCGCCCTCCTATGGTATAGAGATGAATGGCGGCCATCTTAGCGTCACTCATCTCTATGCACAGGCAGGGAACGGACCCGATCGCCTCCGCCGCTGCCGACGGCTCCGGTAGGGGGGGGGGGGCACCTCTCCCGCCGCCGATAACTGTGATCTCGCGGCGAATCCGCTGCGATGACCACCATTATCGGAATGCCGACCGGCGCCTGAAGAGATGGATATCTCGGATGTGGCAGCAGCTGCTGCCGTTATCGAGATATCCCTCTTCAAAATCAGGACGTATATCGTCGTGCGCCGGTCGGAAAGTGGTTAAGGTCCCAAATTGTTACTGTACTGGGACCCAAGAAGAGAATCATGTCAACAATGTAAAGAAAGCCAGAGAAATACCGTATGTTCAAATAATTGAAAGAAAAAGACACACACACTAGCTGTATTTGTTTCCATTTAAGTATTGGTCTTAGCGTTTCATATAACTTCTTTAAAATTCAAAAAAATAAGTTATGCATACAGCAGTGAATGATGGGTGTAGCCACATTTCATTGACAGTGGGAAGGGCTGTGTAAGGGAGCGCTTGACAAAGGCTGTGAATTCCAGGAACCCATTACATTACTCATATCCTCCCATGACTCAGCTATTGTCAGCACATCCACCCCTCCATTGTAGCAGCCGCTCACTGCCACAGGGGAGCTGGAGCTGCTGAATCACGTGACTGGACAGGACCTGATAAAAAATAGTGACGTGCACAGATCTTTTTTACTCAGGGTATGAAGAATAGGCAAGAAGAGGGGAGAAGGAATGTTTTTAGGAATAATTAGTTTGGCTTTTCTTCCTTCTCTAACTAGAACCTGAGCCTACACATAAGTATCTGAATTGCACCCCAATGCAACTTGCCAATGGACATGTATTATAGTCTGCTGTGTTTAAAGAATTGTACTTGATCCTTTGGTTCAGCATTTAAATAAATGGGTAATTTTAACATAATGCATTGAACAATGCATGGTAATACAGGCTCAATAATGGCAACTGGACCTTGTGCACAGAAAAAGTCTCAGACAAATTTAACCACTTCCATACCACAGGCCGTTATTTGACATCCTTGACTTTCAGTGGAGATATCTGAATGATGCCTGCAGGCATCATTCAGATATCATTCTTTTCTGCTGGTGATTCCCTGCACAGTAAAAACAATCACAGCGGCTGTGCAGCCGCTTGATTGTTTTTACAGGCAGGACTTATTTTGCTCTTATGCCCCATACACACATTACGAACAAATGTTTGATGTGAGCGTGTGTACACAATTCAGAGGCACAAAATTGCATGCATGCTCGGAATCAAGCAGAAGAGCTGCACTGGCTATTGAATTTCATTTTTCTCGGCTCGTCGTACGTGTTGTACGTCACAGCGTTCTTGACGTTCGGAATTTCCGGCAACATTTGTGTGACCGTGTGTATGCAAGACAAGTTTGAGCCAACATCCGTTGAAAAAAAAAATCCACGGTTTTGTTGTGGGAATGTCCATACGTCGGTACGCGGCATTAGGCTTTCTAGCCTAAACTCGCGATCTGGGGACTCATGCCCTATTCCTATTACAAGGGATATTTACATTCCTTGTAATGGAAATAAAAGTGATCAAATAAAAAATGTAAAAGAGAAAGTTTTTAAAAATAAAAAAATTAAATCGCCCCCGTCCCCTTGTGCACGCACGCAGAAGCAAACGCATATGTAGGTCGCGTCTGCATATGTATACAATGTTCAAACCACGCGTGAGGTGTCACCGCAAACGTTGCAGCACAATTCTAGGGCAGGACGACTTCTGTAACTCTAAACTGGTAACCTGTAAAAAAAAAATTTAAGTTTCGCCTATGGAGATTTTTAGGTACCGAAGTTTGGCGCCATTCCACAAGTCTGCGCAATTTTAAAGCTTGACATTAGGTATCTGTTTACAAGGCGTAACACCTTTCCCATTATACAAAAAAATTGGATTTAATTAAATTTTTTTTTTCATGATTGTGCTTTTTTTATTTTCTCACAAAAAAATTGTGTTTGAAAAATACCGTGTGACATAAAACATTGCAATGCCTGCCATTTTTATTCCCTAGGGTCTGCTAAAATGCCTGATAAAAGAGGCATGCCAGTAGGGAAGTGGTTAAAACTGACACAATTCTACCTCGGCACTATAGTTTTTAAAACTGTCTACTTCTCACTTGCTCTTGCCCTTACCTCCTGCACTTCTTATTTAGGCCCCATGCACACGAGACGCTGTTAAACGCGCGTTCAGAGGCAGTTGGACACTTTTTTCAACTGCCCCTGAACGCATGCAATGTTATCCTATGTGTTCATGTACACAGTCTCGTTTTTTTCCAGTTTTTATGCAGTTTCGTTTAACCTCGTTTTTCCAGAAGCAAAAAAATGGGTTCAGACACTTTGCTTTTCCACGTTTCAGACGCTAAATGCGGCACCCGCGTTTAGCAGCGTTTGCGTTTATAAGCGTTTTAAAGGAACCCAATTTTTTGGACCAGAAAACTCAGAAATATGATGGTAAACCATAAATACTAAAATAATTGGTTTAAAATGTCGTAATTACTTTAGATAGTTCATATATACTCACTGATGCAAATCCATACAAAAACTAAATTTTTTTTTAGGTGGCTTAGACAATTAGAAATGCCTCCACTTCTTTGCCCCAACCCTTCATCCAATTTCTAATCTAATCAGTGACTCCACCTAGTCTGACCAAAGCATAGCAATGTCTTTTTTTCACAAAGAAAAACCTGCATGCCAATGTCTAGTCAGCCCCAACCCCCCACTATGTTTGTGAAATATCCAACGGACATTCGCTGTGCCATCAACAGATGGGTCCAATATCGGCGAGCTCTCACGCAATTTGTGACGGCGTTGCTGCCTCATCAAGAGCAACATCAGGAGCATTTCCTGACATATATTCAATATGGGATCCATTTCAAAAAAAAAAAAAAAAAAACACAGAGAAACAAATGCAAGTGTACAACTGATCTCTCTGCTGCTGCTCACTCTAAACAAAATGGCAGAAATAGTTAATAATGCATGCTTTCTGAGCTTGGGGAGGGTCTATATGATATTTTTACAAAGGCTCATAGACGCAAACGCGGTAAAACGCAGCTAAACATGGCATTAAAACCCGGCAAAATGCGCGTTTTTAAATGCAGGTTTCTGCTTTTTAAAACATGCATTCAGCAGAGTTTGCACCTGCGTCTCGTGTGCATGGGACCTTACTGTTAACCTCGGGGGGGGGGGGGGGGACCTGCAGGGGGTTTTAACCTTTGTGTATATGGGAATAACTTGTGTGCTGCTATGTGAATAAATAAAAAGTTCAAAGAAAGTGAGCAAAAAAAATACCTCATTAAAAAGTGAAAAAGTGAAAATCCAATATGTGCTTGAATACAACATGTAGTCACCACCACCACCTTTAAGTGAATTGGTCACTCACCTCAGGAAAAGACCTATCCGGTCTAATCAAGCCTTGTTTTAAACATAGGAAAATCCTCTGTAATCTTTTTATATTTAATGATTTCTCCAATAGTGCTTTAATAAATAGTGCTCTTCCATCTAATAGGTAACTACAGGAAAAAAGGCAGCTGAAGTCACCTGGCTTGCCAATTGGATAGTGAAAAAGTATTAGCACATAAATTATGTTTTCTCTGTGATCTCTGCCTAGTGTCACCTTCCAGGGGATTTTCACTTTTCAGTGAGAGGGATTTTTTGCTCACTTTCTTTTAGCTTTTTATTAAAAAAAAAAAAAAAATTCTGGATTTTTTTTATATGCTCATGGACTTATGAATGCATTTGTATGGACTTAAATAATACTTTTATGGATTCACATGTGGAATATACAATATTTGCATATTAATTTTTTTTTTTTTTTTATCAATTTGAAGGTTGATGATTGAAGCGCACCATTGTCTGTTTTTTTTTTTTTAAGGGTTTTAACCATTCCCACTCTTTTATAAAAATAAAAAATGTCTTAAAGTATATTTTGACTTGCAGTCAAATTTGAGAAAATTTGTTTTCCCTTTCAGAACCTACCAAAAAAATTATAATGTTTTATTAAAAAATATTCCTTACCATGTAAATGTTTCTCAGAAGCAGGCCACCACAGCAGACTGCAGGCATTTCTGAGCAATTCCAGATCAAATCTTTCCCAATAGAAAGGCTGAGGATAGTTTGTTTTTTGCTAGTGTCTAAAGGTGATGGTCATGTTTGTGCAGTCTCCTGTGCAAATAAGTGAAAAGCTATAATTTTCTGTATTTTTACCTATGTTTTTTCAACACTTTAGAGGGTCGTTACCTGGAACCCACACTCATTCAGGGACTGCCTGTAACGTTGCCGGTCAGTACTGAACCACCATTTTGGATGTGGGAGTGGGCACAGTGAGTGCCGGCTCTATGGGATGGTGGGTCACCGCAGGACAGTGTGTTGAAAGTTACTGACTACAGGTCGCTGAAGTCGGGTTGTTCATGCAGGTCACAGCAAAGAGCTCCTTGGATACAGTTGACTACCTTGCTGGACCAATTTGGCACTGCGCTGCTTTAACTGGTAATTGCGTGGTCATGCAACGCTGTACCCAAATGAAATATGTGTAATTTTTTCCCCACAAATAGAGCTTACTTTTGGTGGTATTTGTTTACCACTGGGATTTTTATTTTTTGCGATCTGAATAAAAAAAGACCAAAAAATTTGAAAAATAAATGATATTCTCTACTTTCTGGTATATATTAAAAAAATATTAAAAATCCATTAACCACTTGCCGACCGCCCCATGTAGATATACGTCGGCAGAATGGCACGTACAGGCAGAACCACGTACCTGTACGTGCCATTCTTCAGGCGGTTGGGGGGTCCGATCGGACCCCCCTCCGCCGGCGGGGACGGTCGGCATCGCTTCAGGAGCGATCCGGGACGAGGGGACGGCCAGTGGTTTCTGGCCACCCCCTCGCGATCGCTCCTGGCGAATGAAAAGCTTCCCCTTCCTGTCTATTGTATAGACAGGAAGGCGGAAGTGATGTCACGCTCGGTGCGCCGGTCTATGTGACCGGAACGCCGAGCAGAGAAGATGTAAAGGTTAGTGCACAAACAGTACACTGACACCAGTACACATAGGCCCACACTCCACCCCCCTGTCACCCCCAGATCACCCCCCAGATCACCCCCCCCCCCCCCAGTCACAGTGTCACTGATTGCAGTGATCATTTATTTACTGATCACTGCATTTAGTGTCAGTGTGACTGTAATAACTGTCAGGGCAGTTAGTTTTAGGTCCTAGGTAGCCCCCTACCCCCCCCTAATAAAGGTTTAACCCCCTGATTGCCCCTAGTTAACCCCTTCACCCCCTTTTGCCAGTGTCACTAAGCGATCGTTTTTCTGATCGCTGCATTGTGTCGCTAGGTAACCATTTTTTTTTTTTATTTTAACCGCCATGTTTTATATAGGTTCATAAATAGTTTTATAGGTCAGGTACCCCCATATTACAACCTAAATAAAGGTTTTAACCCCCTGATTGCCCCTAGAGTTAACCCTTTCACCAGTAATCACCGTATAACTGTCACTGGTGACGCTGGTTAGCCAGTTAGTTATTTCGTTATTTAGGTTCCCCGTCAGGTTTTTATATAGCGTCAGGTACCCCCATATATTACCTAATAAAGGTTTAACCCCCTGATTGCCCCTAGTTAACCCTTTCACCCCCTTTTGCCAGTGTCACTAAGCGATCGTTTTTCTGATCGCTGCATTAGTGTCGCTAGGTAACCAGTTTTTTTTTTTTAGGTTAACCGCCATGTTTATATAGGTTCATAAATAGGTTTATAGGTCAGGTACCCCCATATTACAACCTAAATAAAGGTTTTAACCCCCTGATTGCCCCTAGAGTTAACCCTTTCACCAGTGATCACCGTATAAAATGTCACTGGTGACGCTGGTTAGCCAGTTAGTTATTTCGTTATTTAGGTTCCCCGTCAGGTTTTTATATAGCGTCAGGTACCCCCATATATTACCTAATAAAGGTTTAACCCCCTGATTGCCCCTAGTTAACCCTTTCACCCCCTTTTGCCAGTGTCACTAAGCGATCGTTTTTCTGATCGCTGCATTAGTGTCGCTAGGTAACCAGTTTTTTTTTTGTATTACTGTTACGGGTGACGCTGGTTAGTTAGCTTGTTTTTTATACTGTCAGGGCACCCGCCATTTATTACCCAATAACGGTTTAACCCCCTGATCGCCCGGCGGGTGATATCAATTAGGTTTTAGGGTCAAATAAGGTCTGCGTCGCCCCAGGTTAGTGCCAGTACCGCAAACACCCACGCGCAAAGCATACACCTCCCTTAGTGGTATAGTATCTGAACAGATCAATATCTGATCTGATCAGATCTATACTAGCGTCCCAGCAGTTTAGGGTTCCAAAAAAACGCATTGTTAGCGGGATCAGCCCAGATACCTGCTAGCACCTGCGTTTTCCCCCTCCGCCCAGCCCAGCCCAGCCCACCCAAGTGCAGTATCGATCGATCACTGTCACTTACAAAACACTAAGCACACATAACTGCAGTGTTCGCAGAGTCAGGCCTGATCCCTGCGATCGCTAACATTTTTTTTTGTGGTAGCGTTTTGATTCAGTCGCTAACAGTCAGGAGCTTTTTTACCTGTGAATCTCAAAAAAATAAAAAAAACAAAAATAGTTGTCGTTTTATTGTTCTCTCTCTCTCTCTATTGTTGCTCTTTTTTTACTCCATTCTATTCTGCAATGTTTTATTATGTTTTGTCATGCTTGCTTTTCAGGTATGTAATTTTGTTTACTGTGTTTTAGTGTTAAGCATTTTTTTGTTTTCAGGTGCGCCATTCAGTTGCAGCGCGGATTTATTTATCTTGACAGCAACAGCGTTTGCTCCCACGATACATAAAGCCGCGACTCCAACGCTGTAGGAGGTGATTTCACCACCACAGTTAAAAAAAAGAGCATATGTGCCGAAGCATGGGGGCAGCAGGGGGGGCGGAGGAGCGATTGGCTCCTAATGCCACGTACATACGGTCGAAATTCCGACCGTGTGTACACGGCATAACTTTTGCGGGAGGATGCCCCCATGCATCGGCATATATAAATGGTGCATGTATGCCCATCATTAGAAGTGGGTGGATGAAGGGAGGTATTCTAATGGTGGGCATACCCACCAATCAATCTCTTTTTTTCGTTCAGCCAAGAGGCTGCATGAAAAAAAAAAGATTACAATATATGTCCAGTATGTTGCTGGACTTTGAATGGTTATACCAGAATGATGCCTGCAGGTTTAGGTATCATCTTGGTATCATTCTTTTCAGCCAGTGATCGGCTTTCATGTAAAAGCAATTCTAGCGGGTAATTAGCCTCTAGACTGCTTTTACAAGCAGTGGGAGGGAATGTCCCCCCTCCCGGATATAAACCGCGCCATTGGGAAATTGGGAAAGCATTTTATCACACCAATCTTGGTGTGGTCAGATGCTTTGAGGGCAGAGGAAAGATCTAGGGTCTAATAGACCCCAATTTTTTCAAAAAAAGAGTACCTGTCACTGCCTATTGCTATCATAGGGGATATTTACATTCCCTGAGATAACAATAAAAATCATAACAAAGAAAAAAAATGGAAGGAACAGTTTAAAAATAGAATAAAAAAGCTAAATAAATAAAAAAAAAACTAAAAAAAAAAAAAAAAAAAAGCACCCCTGCCCCCCCTTCTCTTGCGCAAAGGCGTACACAAGCGTTGGTCTGGCGTCATATGTAAACAGCAATTGCACCATGCATGTGAGGTATCACCGCGAAGGTCAGATCGAGGGCAGTAATTTTAGCAGTAGACCTCCTCCGTGAATCTAATGTGGTATCATGTAAAGGCTTTTAAAGGCTTTTAAAAATGTATGTAGTTTGTCGCCACTGCGTGTTTGTGCGCAATTTTAAAGCATGTCGTGTTTGGTATCCATGTACTCGGCCTAAGATCATATTTTTTATTTCATCAAAAATTTGAGCAATATAGTGTGTTTTAGTGCATTAAAATAAAAAAAAGTGTATTTTTTCCACAAAAAATGCGTTTGAAAAATCGCTGCGCAAATACTGTGTGGAAAAAAAAAATGCAACACCCACCATTTTAATCTGTAGGGCCTTTGCTTTAACAATATATATAGTGTTTGGGGGTTCAACGTAATTTTCTTGCAAAAAAAAAATATGTTTTCATGTAAACAAAAAGTGTCAGAAAGGGCTTTGTCTTCAAGTGGTTAGAAGAGTGGGTGACGTGTGACATAGGCTTCTAAATGTTGTGCATAAAATGCCAGGACAGTTCAAACCCCCCCCAAATGACCCCATTTTGGAAAGTAGACACCCCAAGCTATTTGCTGAGAGCAATGTTGAGCCCATTAAATATTTTTTTTTTTGTCCTAAGAGATTGAATAATGAAAAAAAAAAAATATATATATTTTTTTTACAAAAAGTTGTCACTAAATGATATATTGCTCAAACATGTCATGGGCATATGTGGAAATACACCCCAAAATACATTCTGTTGCTTCTCCTGAGTACGGGGATACCACATGTGTGGGACTTTTTGGGAGCCTAGCTGCGTACGGAACCCCAAAAACCAAGCACCGCCTTCAGGCTTTCTAAGGGAGTAATTTTTTTATTTCACTTCTCACTGCCAATCACAGTTTCGGAGGCCATGGAATGCCCAGATGGCATAAAACCCCCCAAAATGACCCCATTTTGGAAAGTAGACACCCCAAGCTATTTGCTGAGAGGTATTGTGAGTATTTTGCAGATGTCGCTTTTTGTCACAAAGTTTTGAAAATTGAAAAAAGAAAAAAAAAAAATTTTTTTCTTTACTTTCTTCATTTTCAAAAACAAATGAGAGCTGTAAAATACTCACCATGCCTCTCAACAAATAGCTTGGGGTGTCTACTTTCCAAAATGGGGTCATTTGGGGGGGTTTTGTGCTATTTTGGCATTTTATGGCCTTCGAAACTGTGATAGGTAGTGAGGAGTGAAATCAAAAATTTGCACCCTTAGAAATCCTGAAGGCGGTGCTTGAGTTTCGGGGCCCCGTACGCGGCTAGGCTCCCAAAAAGTCCCACACATGTGGTATCCCCATACTCAGGAGAAGCAGCAAAATGTATTTTGGGGTGCAATTCCACATATAACTATGGCATGTGTGAGCAATATATCATTTAGTGACAACTTTTTGAAGAAAAAAAAAATTTATTTTTTATTTTTGTCTTTATTCAATCACTTGGGACTAAAAAAAAAAATATTCAATGGGCTCAACATGCCTCTCAGCAAATAGCTTGGGTGTCTACTTTCCAAAATGGGGTCATTTGGGGGGGTTTTGTACTTCTCTGCCATTTTAGCACCTCAAGAAATGAAATAGGCAGTCATAAATTAAAAGCGGTGTAAATTCCAGAAAATGTACTCTAGTTTGTAGACGCTATAACTTTTTGCGCAAACCAATAAATATACGCTTATTGGCATTTTTTACTAAAGACATGTGGCTGAATACATTTTGGCCCAAATGTTTGACTAAAATTGAGTTTATTAGATTTTTCTTATAACAAAAAGTAGAAAATCTCTTTTTTTTTCAAAATTTTCGCTCTTTTTCCGTTTATATCGCAAAAAAAATAAAAATCACAGAGGCAATCAAATACCATCAAAAGAAAGCTCTATTTGTGGGAAGAAAAGGACGCAAATTTCGTTTCGTTACAAAATTGCATGACCGCACAATTACCAGTTAAAGTAGTGCAGTGCGAAATTGAAAAAAGACCTCTGGTCCTTAAGCTGACAATTGGTCCGGGGCTGAAGTGGTTAAACTGATTTTTTTTTTTATCATACATTTAGGCCAAAATGTATTCACCCATGTCTTTGGTATAAAAAATTTTCAATAAGCGTATAGTTATTGGTTCGCGCAAAAGTTATAGCGTCTACATAGTTACATACATAGTAGGTGAGGTTGAAAAAAGTCCATCAAGTCCAACCTATGTGTGTGATTATATGTCGGTATTACATTGTATATCCCTGTATGTTGCGGTCGTTCAGGTGCTTATCTAATAGTTTCTTGAAACTATCAATGCCCCCTGCTGAGACCACTGCCTGTGGAAGGGAATTCCACATCCTTGCTGCTCTTACAGTAAAGAACCCTCTATGTAGTTTAACCACTTGCCTACAGGGCACTTTCACCCCCTTCCTGACCAGACCAATTTTCAGCTTTCAGCGCTCTCACACTTTGACAAGTACTCAGTCATGCAACACTGTACCCAAATTAATTCCTCCTTGCGTCCTTTTTTTCACACAAATAGAGCTTTCAATTAGTGGTATTTAATCACTAGTGGGTTTTTTATTTTTTGTGCTATAAATGAAAAAATACTGAAAATTTGGTGAAAAAAATGCATTTTTTTTTTGTTTGTCATAAAATTTTGCAAATTAGTAATATTTCTTCATACATTTTGGCCAAAATGTATATGGCTACATTTCTTTGGTAAAAATAACCCTAATTAGTGTATATTATTTAGTTTTTGTGAAAGTTAGAGTCTACAAGCTATGGTGCAAATCCTTGAAAATTGATCACACCTGATGTACTGAAGACCTATCTCATTTCTTGAATATGTGGAAAAAGAAATGAAATTGCATTTTTTTTCCCCCACAAAGTTGTCCATTTTTAAGATATTTCCAACACATAGCATGTACATAGCAAAAATGACACCCCAAAAATACATTCTGCTATTCCTCCTGAGTATGGCGATACCACATGTGTGAGACTTTTACACAGCCTGGCCACATACAGAGGCCCGCCAGTGAATTAGCACCTTCAGGCGTTCTACAAGCATAAATTACACATCTCATTTCTCAACCACCTATTACACTTTCGAAGGCCCTGGAGCCCCAGGACAATGGAAACGCCCAGAAAATGACCCTATTTTGGAAAGCAGACACCCCAATGTATAATCTATGAGACATAATTAGTCTTTTGAGCTGTTTATTTTATCCCAGAAGTTTTTGGAAAATGTGGGGAAAAAAATGAAAACGCATTTTTTTTCCCCCACAAAGTTGTCCAATTTTAAGATATTTCCAACGCATATCATGTAAATAGCAAAAATGACACCTCCAAAATACATTCTGCTACTCCTGAGTATGTCGATTCCACATGTGTGAGACTTTTACACAGCCTGGCCACATACAGAGGCCCACCATTGAAGTAGCACCTTCAGGCGTTCTACAAGCATAAATTACACTTCTAATTTCCTGACAATCTATTATTTCTGAAGGCCCTTATATTTCTAACACATAGCATTTACATACCAAAAAATACACTCCAAAATAAATTCTATTGAGCAAAGGGTAAAAAAAAAGTACTGCCTGTGTTTTTTGTAGTGTCCCCAGAGGAGGGATTTGGTCCAGGCAGCAGGCATGTATGTGCTTAGCAACAATAGTAATTATTCAGGCAGCAGGTAGGAATATTGTCTATAGTCAGCACAAGGATTTTGTCAGCACAGCCAAAGCATTTGTCCATAGAAAAGTGTTACATTTGTCCAGGCAGAGACAGCCAGCACAGCCATAATATTGGTCCTGGTACACCGTTACCTGCCTACACTCATTGTACTACTCCTCAGCCCTTCATAAAAAATACTGCCTCTTGCTACAGCTAATTATTTCCATAGTCCAGGTAGCAGGCAGAGGTGTGGTCAGTTTATGCTGCAGGCAGGGAGATAGCGGCAGTAAGTCAGCAGCAGACTAAGGGTCGCAATCAGGTAAGACCTGTGGACAGGGGCACAGGGGTAGAGGCTTCGACCCACCCAAATCTCTATGAAGCCTCCGGACTCCAGACCCTAATCCCGAAATTACGAAACCCAGAGACAACAAAAAAATAGTTTTCTCCATCCGGAAACACATTTCTGGAGCACCCTGTGTACTACAGTAGCAGGGCAACAGATCAGTCCAAGCAGTAGGCAGAAGCGTAGTTGATAAAACAGGCCAGGGTAATTTCACGTGGAAGCAGTCCAAACGGTTGGCAGAGGCATAGTCAAAAAACAGGCCAGGGTCAGTTCACGTGGAAGGCAGTGGCATGGTTATTTGAGGAAGCATGGGGAATGGTCAGCACAGATGTTGAAAATGGGGAAATGGTTAAGAATATAGGCTAATATTTTAGGGATGTGTGATATAGTCTGAAGCATGTACCAATGCAAAGGCCGGGTTCGGAGGGACACTGGACACAATGGTAGCTGGTATCACTTCTAAATCCATTTTTTCTGCTTACTCAACATCTTTTTTGGCGTCTTCGGCTTGCTTCAGATGGTGGAATGTGGTCCGGGAAGTGGCGCTCATGAAGTCGGCTAACAGCATCAGAGCGAAGGTTTTCGGGGGGCGGGTCTTTGAAGGTAGATGAGGGACGTGACAACTTCTATGAATTTTAGGAAGTGGGCAGGGCTTTCTGTGGATTTGGTGTGAATTATGTAGGCATTATAAATGGCCAAATAAATTAAATAGAGTGCTACTTTCTTGTACCAGAAACGGGACCTCCTTATTGCTAAGTAGGGCTGAAGCATTTGGTTCTTGAAATCCACCCCCCCATGTACAGATTGTACTCTTGTACACATGTTGGCTTTACAATGGGACCTTGTCTTCTCTGTAGTGTCAACATGGATGGTGGACATCATGTACACATTCCTGGTATCCTTCCACTTCAAGGCCAGCACTTCATTGCATCGCAAGGTTGCTCTTTCTCCCCTCCAATTTCTTATTTACTATCGCTTGTGGGAAGCCCTTCCTATTCTTTCTGGAGGTTCCACAGGCAAGGGTTTCTGCAATGTATAGGTGTTTGAAAAGGGGCAGGCTGGTGTAGAAGTTATCCAGGTATATGTGGTAACCTTTCTTTAGCAGTGGGTATG
Organism: Lithobates sylvaticus; assembly: GCA_028564925.1. Classification (NCBI taxonomy): domain Eukaryota; kingdom Metazoa; phylum Chordata; class Amphibia; order Anura; family Ranidae; genus Lithobates; species Lithobates sylvaticus. The sequence goes on along the minus strand of CM053026.1, from coordinate 467,746,687 downwards.
CCAGGTCCCATACAATTTTACCAGTTGTGCCCATGTAGGCCGGGCACTCAGGGGGCTGGAGCTGGGAATCTCTTCCTTCGTATATGCGGAACGCATACAGATATCCCGTGACTCTCTCGCAGAGCTTATAAAATTTCACTCCGTTTGCTAGGAATGTATTGTTTTATTCCTAGCCGGCCTGAAAAGGGTACCAGGGACTCATCTACCCATATGTGCTTTTCGGGGACATGGAGTTCTGCAAATCGTTGGGAAAAGAAATTAATGAGTGGGCAAATTTTATATAATTTGGATGATTGCGGGGAGGGCACTGGATGTTGTCCCTGAAATTAAAGTGCATTATCATCCTGTATCGGGACCTGGACATTACAAAAGAATAAATGGGCATGTGGTGGATGGGGTGAGTGGACCAATAGGCATGTTCTTTAATTTTTTTTGTTGTAAGCCCCATGTTTATGGTGAGGCCCATAAACACTTTGAACTCCTCCAGAGTCAAACTTCTCCACTCAAATGGACGGGCGTATGATGATTGGGGGTTGTTTGCAATATGCTGCTGGGCATATAAATTGGTCTGGTCCACAATGAGCTGCAGCAAAGTGTTGGGCAAAAATAAATGAAAACAATCAATTGCAGAAAATTTTTGGGTATTGGCCTGCACACCTGGCTGTGCGGTGAAAGGGAGGATTCTTGTTGATCCTGAGTTGGAAGGCAGCCATGTTGGATTGGCAAGACCATCTGGGAGGTATGTATCGGCCCTGGCTCTTGGGGGGACGTGGCACTCCAGTGCTGGTAGTTGGGGGATTTGAAGTTCAATGCTGAATTTGAATCTGATGAGAACTCCCCGCTGCTCTCATCAGTCATGGCGAGGATCTGGAACACCTCACTTGTATAGAACCTTTTGGACATTCTTTCTGATGGGCTGACAAATGACGGTCAGTGATGAGTGACGTATGGCGGTCACTGGTGGGTGACGGATGGCGGTCCCTGGTGGGTGATGGGTGACGTGTGACGGTCACTGGTGGGTGATGGGTGACAGTCACTGATGGCAGTCTCTGATGGTGACTGATAGGTGACAGATGAGGGTCACGGATGGGTCACTGATGGCGGTCACTGGCGATGGTCACTGATTGGTGACAGGTGCACCACTGACGGCAATCTGACGGTGACAGGTGCACTTTGTGGGCACTGATAGGTGACAGATGAGGGTCACTGATGGCGGTCACTTATGACGGTCACTGGCGATTGTCACTGATGGGTGACAGGTGCACCGCTGAAGGCAATCTTTGACGGTGACAGGTGCACTTTGTGGGCACTGATGGGTGACAGGTGCACTTTGTGGGCACTGGTGGGTGACAGGTGCACTTTGTGGACACTGATATGGTGACTGTTGGGTGACAGCTGTAATGGGGGGGCGATGTGACAGGTCCTCCTTTTTTTTTTTTTTTTTTGTGTTGGTGCAGTAAACTACAGTACACGCATAGATCGGTAACTCACTGCTCCTGTCTCTTCTCTCCTCACACTGGTAACAGTGTGTGAGGAGAGAAGAGCCGGTACCAGCTAGTAACCGGTTATCCTAAAGTTCCACTTTAAGATTAAAAAAAGTTTTAAGCTGAACACAGTACAAGCTGGGGTCTGTAGCTAGTTTGACCAGATTCCACTCTTTGTGCTTCGTTCTTCTTTGGGAGAAGTCGGATAGAAATGTAAGATGGACCTGAATTCTTGAAGAAATGCATTAAGGCAAATGTCATGTTTGCTTTTTTTACCATTTCAATACTGGGCACTTTCGCCCCCTTCCTTCCCAGATCAATTTTCAGCTTTCAGCGCTCTCGCACTTTTAATGACAATTGCGCGGTCATGCTACGCTGTACCGAAATTACATATTTTTTATATTTTTGTTCGCACAAATAGAGCTTTCTTTTGTTTTGCGATATAAGTGAAAAAAAGAGCGGAAATTTGGAAAAAAAAAACAATATTTTCTTTATTCGATTTTAAAAGAAATCCAATAAAATCTAATTTTGTCATAAATTGAAGCCAAAATGTATTCTGCTACATGTTTTTTGTAAAAAAAAAATCCTGTTAAGTGTATAATAATTGGTTTGTGTGATCACGGACAGATGTATGCAAATGATCATGTACAGATGTGCGCAGGTGATCACGGACATATGTGTGCAAATGATGGGGACATGTGATTTTACTGTTATATGTGTGGGGGAGATGTGTTTTGGGGATCATTACTATGTGGGGACATGTGTTTTGGGGACATGTGTGTGTACTTTGTGTGTTTTACATTGTGGGGACACTAGGTTGGTGATCAGTGAGTAAAAAGCTGTAAAAAATAGCTCATACTCACTGATCACCAGCCAGCTGCAAAGATCCGCTCTCCTCACCGATAACTTCCGTGTGAGGAGAGGAGAGCCAATCGCCCTGGCAACCGGCTCTCTGTTTACATCTCATGATGGCTGTGATTGGACACGGCTGTCATGTGATCAGGAGGGCCAATCAAAGAGCCCTCCTGCCGATCTGAGATGCGACGTGTCCAGGTCACATCCTGAACATCCACTCAGAAGGAGAGAGTGCCCACCTGGCCGTACATATTCAGTGGCCGGGTGGGAAGTGGTTAAATAGTGTTGGTAAATTATTTAAGAGGTTATGTTGCTAAGAAGGAAGGAGAAAGTTTGGGAGATTGCTGTAAAACACCTTTAGCCTAGGTTCACACTAGATGCGGTGCGGATTTACTGCGAAATCGCTACGGATGCAGCACCGTATCTAAATCGCAACCCATCCATGCGAACCGAATGTGAAGTGTATGTTAACAACACCCCACAATTGGTTTGCAAGATGCAGTGCAATTTGCAGAATCGTATCGCATGGGTGTGCACCAGTTTGGTTCAAATGCGATGCGATTTGAGCCATACAATTCCATGGCTCAAATCCTACCTCAGAGCCGCCGCATATAAATCACACAGGAATTTGCTGCGTTTCCTGTGCAATTTACATGCAGTGTGAAACCTGGTTTAGGATACAGCTGAATACCAGCCTGTTTTGTCAGGAAAAACCTTGGTATTTCATGCTAATACCTTGCCTATCCATTACAGCCTCTTTCCTTTTTCTGTTGTCCAGTGTAGCTACCTATTATATTGAAGGGACTATATGAAAGGTGTCATGGCAGGGTTTTGTGGCAAGAACTGAAACTACCTGGAAGAATTGGAGCCTGTTAGAATGGTCTAAAGATTAGACCATAAAAGGAAGTTTCAGAAAGGTGTAATAGGTTTGTGTAGGTACCTGTACATGCCCCCCCCTTTTATATATTTATATATATATATATATATATATATATGCAACATTTTGACCTCCTTTTCCCCAGTGACAGTCTCTTTAAAACTTATTTGCCACCTCCCTCACTCCTCTGCTACATTTGGCACCTTATGGGGGGAAGGAGGTACCTGGCTTTGACAGGTACCCGCTCCCACTTCTGGCTGACGGCTGACTTTGTAGTGGCGAAGTCACCCGAAAGTTCTGCCCCCCTCCCCTCTATCCCCCGCCACCGGGCCAATTGCAAAGCGCAGCGTGCTTTGTGCATTTGCGGTATAGAACCGGATGTAAAACTGCAAGGCTAAACTGCAGATTTCCCTTACCCAAGAAGGCAGCGGCAGCACCCGAAAGCTGATTGAAACAATCAGCTCAGGTGAAGACACTGCTGGATTCGTGGACAGGTAAGTGTCCTAATGTTAAAAGTCAGCAGCTACAGTATTTGTAGCCTGGAGCTCCTCTTTAAAATTATCACATCTAATACAACAGTACCTCAGAACATTAGCAATAAAACAATTACAGCATTGTTCTAATCAAAAATTTCCTCCTAAATAGTCTACCTTTACCAAAGAAATAAAGAGTGACGATGCTACAGATTCCAGGAAGAGTAACAATGATGGAAGAGCTTCATCTTCTCCGTTAACAGGTAATTCATTTTATTTCCCATTCATTTAAAGAACCAGGATTCATAATCAATTAAGTTATACTGCTGCTTACAGTGGGGCTTGTGGCTTTTAGGAGCTGTGTCCTTCCTGCTGTATGGAGATATTAATGGTCTTCAATGTAAGGTTCTTTTGTTACAAATCATTGAGAAATCTGTTCTGAAGAAGCTAATAAGTGAAACGCGTCAACCAACTCTATGATATCATCTGGATTGAATGAGGGCTCAGCCACCGAGGGTGTCCTGTGTGAGTGTCAGTGAAGCTTCCTACATCACCTACAGAGACCCGAGGCTGGGTAAAAAGCCACAAGCCCCACTGATCTCCTTAAACAAGAGATCTTAGGATCTGGTAAGTCTTTTTAGCGGTGGAGGATCTTCCTTTCTATACCATCTCACTATTTTCCTGGGTGATAGAGAGTGTTGTCACCATGTAGTAGAGCTGCACGATTCTGGCTAAAATGAGAATCGCAATTTTTTTTTTGCTTAGAAGATAGATCACGATTCTCGCGGTGTAACATCATCTTTCACATTAAGGCCCCTTTCACACTGGGGCGGTTTTCAGGCGGTACGGCGCTAAAAATAGCGCCTGTATACCGCCTGAAAAAACCGGCCCCATTCACTCCAGTGTGAAAGCCGGCGGGCTTTCACACTGGAGCGGTGCGCTAGCAGGACCGCAACAAAAGTCCTGCTAGCAGCATCTTTGGAGCGGTGAAGGAGCGGTGTGTTCACCGCTCCTATACCGCTCCTTCCCATTGAAATCAATGGGAAACCGCGGGGATACCGCCCGCAAAACCGCCGCTGCAGCGGCGCTTTGCGGAGGTTTTTAACCCTTTTGCGGCCGCTAGCGGGGGTTAAAACCACCCCGCTAGCGGCCGCATACCGCGGGTAAAGCGATGGTAAGCAGCGCTAAATATAGCGCTGCTTTACCGTCGCCGCCCCGCACCGCTCAGGTGTGAAAGGGGCCTAAAACAAAAAAAATTGTGCCAACTTTACTGTTTTTTTATTTATTTATTAAAAAAAGTGTATTTTTTCCCAAAAAATTGCATTTGAAAGACTGCCTGGCAAATACAGTTTGACATAAAATATTGCAGCAATTGCCATTTTATTCCCTAGGGTCTCTGCTAAAAATGTTATATATATATATATATATATAATATATATAGTGTGTGTGTGTGTGGGGGGTTCCAAGTAATTTTCTAGCAAAAAATATTGATTTTAACTTTAGAAAGAAATGTCAGAAAAAGATTTAGACTTTAAGTGGTTAAACTTCCTGCATTTACACATTGTTGAAAGCTTGGCAGACTGCCCAGATTATTTGTTTACACAATAAGTTCTATCCCTTTGATCTAAGAAGTAAGAGTTAGTTACAATGTTACAAGTTGGAAAGTTGCTTCAGTTAAGACAGGAGATCTGACTTGGAGGGCAACTTCCATTGAAATCAATGGGTACAAGTCGCCTAGCCCCCAGAAGTCTGATTGAAGTAGTACAGGAAGTCTGAGCAACATCAGTAGTGTGCAGACGGGGGCGGCTCTCATTCACTTACATTGATTCATTTTGTTGCGTGACTTGGGACGACTTCAAGTCGGATCCATAGTTGCCCCTGTGTGAATGGACTCTAAGCAGATAATCTCTCCACTTGTTTATATGAAAGAATCGCCTACTCTCAGCAGGAGAGATCATGGGGGGGTGAATCGAGATTGCATTTTTTTTTTTTTTTTAACGATTAATCGTACAGCTCTACTATGTAGGCAAATTACTGAAGACCTGCCATTGGAATAATCTGTCCTGCTTTATGGGACTGTCATATGAACATTCTTTGAGTCATTGCATGAGGATTTTTTCTGGACATTCTACATTCAATTTTTTAACTGTGTATATTTTTTGCTCACTTATGTTTGAATATTTTTTTATATTCACTGACTCATTTTATTTGAGTTATCTATAACTGAAATTAATTTATTCAGCCCACGTTTAGCAGCGCAGCTAACTTTTTTGCTTTTTTTTATCTGTTTGTGTCTCCCATTTTTGGTTGCAGCAGCTATTTTTCTTTTCTTTTATTATTTTTATTACACTTATTGAAGTTTTCACAATACTAACTGTCTTTCAGACAGCGCAGTAATTCACATTATTATAACCTCATAGGACAGTACCCAATAGTCCAAGGGTCCGAGATAAAAGGATGTCTATATGTATACATTCATGAGTTTATACGTCATTGGGTCAGTCAGGGCAGCCACCAAGAGAACCAAAAGCGGGTTCCAGTAAGCTAGAATGAAATAACAAGGAAGAGGGGCTCCTCTGAATATATCCATCATAAATCTAATTTATTAAAACCGCAATATCCACTCACATAGGGGAAAAAGGATGTTGCATTCGTATCCTGTATGCTGGGCTGAGGAGATGGTGTGGGACTGCAGGTCACAGCAGATCCAGTCAGGCTAGCATCACATCAGATCCGGGCAGGAAGGGGTGGGATGGCTGAGTACAGCGTTGTCTCCTTCAGTGGTCCAGGTTACTTGTATCACAATCTGGTGAGAGCAAAATGTCCATCACACATGGATCAGGGTTCCAATGATAGTATGGGGGTTGAGATGCAAAGCGCCAGTGCTGGGGGTTAGCCTCGCTGTGTCTCCATAGTAATCGTTCCGCCTCTGAGATGTAAAGAGACACGGCCGTGTATTCAGGATGGGAAAGAGGCTTGGGGAGCAAATACAGCGCGCCGCCCGGCAATGAGGTCACCAACATGCAACGCATTTCAGAACAGGCAGGCCATTGGTCGAGGAGCGGCCGCGTTTCTTTTATCAAGCATGCTTGAGGGGTTTAAAGAAGACAGAAAAAAGGGGGTGAGGAGAAACCGGAGAAGGGAGGGGGTAAAAAGGGGGAGGAGTAGGGACACCCTGGGCTTGTGTCAGCCTAGGAAAATGTGGCTACATACATGGGAGGTAATTTGAGATGGGGGGGGGGGGGGGGAGTGGTCTAGCCAAACCAGTAGGAATTTGTCATGCGTGACGTTAACCGCTGCAGCCCCGGAAGGTTTGGCTGCTTAATGACCAGGCCATTTTTTGCGATTCGGCACTGCGTCGCTTTAACGGACAAGTGCGTGGTCGTGCAGTGCTTCACCCAAACAAAATTGATGTCCCTTTTTTTTTTCCAACCACAAATAGTTTTATTTTGGTAGTATTTGATCATCTCTTCGATTTTTATTTGCGCTATAAACAAAAAATGAGCGACAATTTTGAAAACAAAATGCAATATTTTTTACTTTTTGCTATAATATTCCCATCTTTTTTTAAATTATTTTTTTATTATTAACCACTTCAACACCGCCCATAGTCATATGACGCCCACAAGGTGGATCTACCATCCTGGGTGGGCGTCATATGACGTCCTCGGATTCCCGGCCGCCTGGGGGGCGCGCGCGCGCGCCCGCGGCATCGCTCGGGACCCGGTGCGAGTGCCCGGCGGCCGCGATGTCCGCCGGGCACCCGCGATTGCCCGTTAAAACAACGCACACGTAAACACACAGCTCCACGTCCTGTCAGCGGGGAGGAGACCGATCATGTGATCCCAGTACAGAGGAACACATGATCGGTCTCCTCCCCTTAAGTCCCCTCCCCCTACAGTTAGAATCATTCCTATAGGGACACATATTAACCCCTCCAGCGCCCTCTAGTGTTAACCCCTTCCCTGCCAGTCACATTTACACAGTAATCATTGCAATTTTATAGCAACGATCGCTGTGTAAATGTGAATGGTTCCAAAAATGTGTCAAAAGTGTCCGAAGTGTCCGCCGCAATGTCGCAGTCACGAAAAAAAAAATCGCAGATCGCCGCCATTACTAGTAAAAAAAAAAAAAAAAAAAAATTCAATAAATCTATCCCCTATTTTGTAGACGCTATAACTTTTGCGCAAACCGTTCAATATACGCTTATTGCGATTTTTTTTACCAAAAATATGTAGAAGAATACGTATCGGCCTAAACTGAGGAAAAAAATAGTTTTTTTTAAAAAAAAATGGGATATTTATTATAGCAAAAAGTAAAAAAATTTGTGTTTTTTTTCAAAATTGTCGCTCTTCTTTTGTTTATAGCGCAAAAAATAAAAACCGCAGGCGATCAAATACCACCAAAAGAAAGCTCTATTTGTGGGAAAAAAAAAAGGACGTCAATTTTGTTTGGGTGTAACGTCGCACGACCGCGCAATTGTTAGTTAAAGCGACGCAGTGCCGAATCGCAAAAAGTGCTCTGGTAAGGAAGGGTGTTTAAAAGCCCTGTATTGAAGCGGTTAAAAAGCAAATTTTTTCTCAGTTTAGGCCGATATGTATTTTTCGTATATTGGTTCGCGCAAAAATTTATAGAGTCTACAACATAGGGCATAGATTTATAGAATTTTTATTATTTTTTTTACTAGTAATTACTGCGATCTGCGATTTTTATCGGGACTGCGACATGGCAGACTCATCGGCCACTTTTGACACAATTTTGGGACCATTGGCATTTATACAGCGATCAGTGCTATAACAATGCGCTGATTACAGTAATAATTTCAATGGCAGGGGAGGGGTTAACACTAGGGGGCGATTAAAGGGTTAACTGTCCCCTCTCTGTGTTCTAACTGAAGGGGGGAGAGGACTGTCTAGGGGAGATGACAGATCGCTGTTCATACTTTGTATGAACAGACGATTAGTCTGTTCTCTCCTCAGAGAACCGGGATCTGTGTGTTTACACACACAGAACCCGGTTCTCGGTGTGTCACGAGTGATCATTGGAGCCCGGCAGTCATCGTGCCCACCGGCACTCGCATCGGCTCCAGGGGCGAGCAGCGGGCTCGTGCCCCTTGTGGCCTTTTGCATAACGTTGTTTTGCCCAGCCGTGCCATACTGCCGCAGTAAAACTGCGGCGGCTGGTTGGCAAGTGGTTAAGGATCACGGTCAGCTTTTCGTTATTAAGTATTCCATGGACTCGACTCTTGACTTCCTTAAAACTGAGGACAGGCTTTTCCATGATCCCACGGTAGTTTGCTTATTCGCCATTAAGATACGTGTAATGAGGGTGCATTTCCAGCGAGTGGCATCTGCAGTTTGTTCATGTAAGAGTGCTTCCCAGGGATCCTTCGCATCCATCCCCTCCACAGGTTGATATGAAGGACCGTATTGACCGTGGTGTATACCCATATCCAAAAGCTCCGCACTTTAGGACAGGTCCACCATATGTTCTTCATGTCGCCCAAGTCCTGGCAACCTTGGAAACAGTGTGCCGGATATGTAGGGAGACATTTAGCGATCCTTGCCAGTGTGAAATACCAATGGGACATGACTTGGCGAGTATATTGTAAGACGATTTAAAGAGGACTTCCCACATCCTACGCCAGTCCTCCGGGATGGAGCAGAGCCAAGGCCTTGTTCCCACCTGGAACATTATGAGGGAGTTTGCATGGCGGTATTGTTTCATATAGAAGTGTAAAGCAATGAAACCGAGGCCCTGGGTTGTAGGGCGAGTTAGGCATCAAAAGCAGTGGGTAAAGAGCGAGTGTTCATTTTCTTTAGTCGGAGATTTCAAAAAGTGGTGGATTTTCTGTTTTTGCCATGACTCGCATTATGTGCTTTCTGTTCATTTTTTTTCATATTTTGTATACATTATGTTAATCCAGTTAAAATCATTGCTGGTGACGCCACATATTTTTTATTTTTTTGAAAGCACCATTCATCTAGTCACCTCAGTAACTGCACACGAATGATCAGATGATGCATAGTTTTTTTTTTTTTTTTTAATGAAAGGCAAATCCACTTTGCACTTGGAAGTGCAGTCACTCTAAATCCAAGGGGTAGATATGAAATGAGGGGAAGCTCTGCTCATTTTATTATCCAATCATGTGCAAGCTAAAATGCTGTTTTTTATTTTCCTTGCATGTCCCCCTCGGTATCACAAAAGTGAGTACACGTAATGGCGGCAATCTGCGCTTTTTAGCGGGACTGCGACATTGCGGCGGACAGATTAAACACTTTTGACACCATTGACATTTATACAGCGATCGGTTCTATAAAAATGCACTGATTACTATGTGTAAATGTCACTGGCAGTGAAGGGGTTTACACTAGGGGTGATCAAGGGGTTAAATGTGTTCCCTCAGCATGTTCTAGCTGTAGGGGGGATGAGACTGACTGGAGGAGGAGACATCGCTGTTCGTAATTACTACGAACAGCAGATCTTTCTCTCTCCCCTGTCAGAACGGGGATTTGTGTATTTTTACATACACGCATATCCCTGTTCTGGCTCTCGTGCCCACGGTCATTGCGACTGCTGGCCTCGTGCATTGGGTCCCCCGATGTGCGCCAGGCGCGCGCGACTGCTACGGCTCTTAAAGGTGCCAACGTACCCATATGGGGTTTCGGCACCGCTGCCAACCTGCCGCAGTATATCTGCGTGAACAGGTCGGCTAGTGGTTAAGGATTCTGTTAGGGCTGCAACTAACAATCGTTTTCATAATCAATTCATTGGCCGATTTTATTGTTTCGGGTTAATCGGACATTAAAAAAAAAGTGTGGTGTATAATATAGTTAATATGTAAAGTTAAAAAAAAAAAAAAGGGCAATTTATTCTTAAATCTCTCTATGCAGTGGTAAATCTAAATAAACTATATGGCTAGGGAGCAAAATCTCTAATCCACTCTGAGAATAACAGACAGAAGAGATATACTGCAATATTATTAGAGGTTGAATCTGGTAAATATCGTCAGACTCCGATTACATTTTTTATGTAAAGAAAAAAACATTAGACTTTTTTGCGGATTTTCAGACAGAACTTTAAAATATCATGGTGACTTGATAAAAGCTACCTGCGCCTGCTGTCACTTATGCTGGCCAACCAAAAACAATGTCTTCCTTCAAAAAAAAAATTTTATTTTAAGAATAGAAAATTGAACAATCGTTGGTGTGGTTAAATCGATGTTCGTTTTCAACGAAAATTCGCAGGAGCAAAATAGAAAACTTCTTGGTCAAAGTAATTTTCAGACAGTGTATGTGGTTTTCGTTCAGAAATTACATTCATTAACCTCTTGCTTACTGGGCACTTAAACCCCCCTCCTGGCCAGACCAATTTTCAGCTTTCAGCGTTGTCACACTTTGAATAACAATTGCGCAGTCATGCTACACTGTACTCAAATTACATTTTTATCATTTTTTTTCACACAAATAGAGCTTTCTTTTGGTGCGATTTATTTTTTTGCTAAACCATTTGGGTTTTTATTTTTTGCTAAACAAACAAAAAAAAAGTTTCATAGTTTTTGTTATAAAAGTTTGCAAACGGGTAATTTTTCTCCTTCACTGATATTCGCTGATGGGCTGCACTGATGGGCACATAAGGCAACACTGTTGGGTACTGGTAGGTGGCACTGGTAGACAGCACTGGTAATGACGCACTGGTGATTTTATAGGTTGCGCTGGTGGGCACTGGTTGGTAGCGCTGGTTGGCACTGGTTGGTAGCGCTGGTGGACATTGGAAGGTGACGCTGGTGGGCACTGGTAGGTGATGCTGGTGACACCTCCACGATCGGGACGATCCACCCAACAAATCAAGTCTGCGCTGTAGCCGTCTTTCGGCTATAGCGCGGATGGCAAGTGGTTAAAAGCTGAATGTTAAAAGCAAGTGAACTTTTCAAAACAACATTCTTTCATTCAGTGAATGTACAAAATTTTTTTGTATGAATATTCTCGTCCAAAAATCGATGCGTGTATGGCCAGCATAAGGCTCGGGTCACACCTATGCAGTTTGTTTTGATCCGTTTCTGCAGTGGTTTTTGCTGTGCATTTTGTGTTTTTGCAAACGCAATTTTTAGTTGTTTTGGCCCTAGATTCTGTTGATCAATGTTTTGAAACCCTATTGAAGGCATCCTTTTCTTTTGCTGGTCCTGTCTTACACAACCAGCCATTTTGGCTATGTCTGTTTGTCAGATTGTTGCGAACTGGACTAAAATAATAGAGAACATGATTCTACATATGCTTTCAGCGCTGCTATTTTGTGTTGATAGTGTAGGATGACACTTCTCTGTTGAATTTTGTGGTTAAATACTTGATCTGTTTTCCTGCTAGTAAAAGATCTTTTCCTTATGCCTTTTGCTGGAGAACACCTGGGGAGAAAGTACCGTACTTCCTCAAAAATTAAATAAAACAACCTAAGCCCACTACTTCTATAGCTACTACTGCCTCTTACTAAAAGGGTAATTTTGCTTTTTCTAGGCATCCTCTAAGTCAAAGGCAAGTCCCTCTTTAGGACTTGCAAGCCTTGGACATCAAAACCCTCCAAAATTGCCCGGAGGTACAGGTTGAGGTTCTCAACAATATGGTCATACAGAAGTCTTTGACTGTTGCTCAGGTGCTGTTCCACGCAATGTGCCTTTTCTGGTCACAAATATTTCATGTTCATTTTACAGTCAGATTATACATGTCTTCTGTTTAACTTTCTATGGGTACCCATGCAAAATTATATCTGGTTCTTCTCATGTGTGCTGTAACCCTTCTGACACTCTGATCGCATACATCTGCTCCCCTTGACCTATTATGGCCCCTTAAAGTTCCTAACATGGAATGTTAGAGGGTTGCGAGCTAAGACCAAACACACCGCAATCCTATACCATCTCAACGCAATGCAGGCTGATGTGATAGTCTTGTTGGAAACATGTTACTGGTCAGCTGCAACTTGCTCTTAAAGTGGTTGTATACCCTTATGTTACATTTTTACCTACAGGTAAGCCTATAATTACTTACCTGTAGGAAAAATGAAAATCTCCTAAACCTCAACGGTTTAGGAGATATTCACTATGCATGCAGCTGCTGACATCAGTGGCACATGCACTGTGACGCATGCACATGTGACGTTGCCGGCCCTTGCCGTAAAGAAGACTCCCACGCACATGCGCAGTAGTGACATCGTCATGGCTCCGACCACTCACAGCACCGGAGCCGCATATACAACCGCGTTAAAAAGCCCTGTGTGGGCTTGGGTATACCAGGCCTGTTCTCATTCCAGAGGAGTAGCAATTCCCGTTGCTAAAAATATAGAATTCCAGCTCCTGACATTGCGATTGGACTCTCAGGGCAGGTATATCTTCTTACATGCTATGCTGGGTGGGATTTAACTACTGTTGCTGGCATATTATGTAGTAGTCTCCCCACGTTTCAATTCCCTGTCCTGCATGATGGCTTAACGTTTATGGTGCAATACCTGACATGTCTGGCTGGGGGGCTTCAATATGATGATATATCCCTTTTTTTGACAAACTGGGGCCATGATGCTTCTAACCCATGCCCGCCTACTTAAAAGCTGGGTTCTACCCAAAAGTGGAACTTCTGCTTATCTGACTCCTCCCCTCCGGTGCCATATTTGGCACCTTTCAGGTGTACCTGATTTTGACAAGTACCCTGTCCCCACTTCTGTCAGTCCTCGTCAGAAGTTCGGCATGCTCCTCTTCCCTTCTCCTCCTGCTGCCGGGCCAGTAAGAGCGCAGCATGCTTCGTGCATGCACAGTAGGGACTCGGCGGTTCCCTTACCTGCAATGGCGGCAGCACCCCCGACAGTATGTGTAGCTGCTGATTTTTCATTTTTGGAGGTGTGTGTGTGCGCGCGCGCGTAACACCGCTTTAAGGAGATTTGGTAGACTGTTAGTGGAATTTCCCCTGATTGATACGTGGAGGCATAGACATCCCACCTCCCGGAGGTATTCTTGCTTTTCCGCCCCCACTCCACTATGTCACGCATAGATTACATTTTAGTGTCTACTCCCTTGCTGACAAATTTAGTGGATGTGGGATTTGGGGCTTGAGTACTGTCTGGTCACTATAACAAAGTTATTGTTTACCACTGGGGTGTTAATGAAACCTAATATTTTCAGAAAAAAAAAGTGCAAGCCAGACGTTTAGCTTCTCCATTTTGAAAAAGCTAAGCAGCAGAACTTTTTATTGAAACAGCGGATTTTCGAACATGGGGAGCGTGCGGGCAAGTTACTCGCCTATTTGGCACACCTAGATCACAAACCACCAGTAGGTGGTCTCTCTGCAAGATGCATCATGCCAACGCATAGCTGACCCTGACTTTGTGGCTATAGAATTTCATACTTTGCTGACTTATACACCTCCACAGGCCACTATTCTCATGATGACTTAGTCACCTTACAAGCGGTTCAGTTCCCCTCCCTGACTCCCTCCCTGACTCCCTCCCAAATCAGCCAACTGGAAGCCCCCTTCTCCAATGATGATATTGATGAGGTTATCCCACATCTAGCTACAGCTAAGGCCTCTGGATCAGATGGACTCCCAGTGGAATTTAACACCCAGCTTTGGGAGGTTTTAGTCCCTAGATTGCGAGAAGTATTTAACCATTTGATACCTGCTCTATAGCCGAAAGATGGCTACAGCGTGGGCTTAAATTACCAGGACGACGTACATGGGCATCCTGCCGAGCTTGCGCTTCCTGAGTCCTTGGGACTCTGCCGATCCCGGCCCTTTACCACGTGATCAGCTGTCAGACAATGACAGCTGATCACATAAGGTAAACAGAAGCCAGTTACCAGCTTCTGTAAAGGGGACATCGGCCCCACACAGTGACCGCCAGTGCTTCTAACCAGTGTCACCTACCAGTACTTTAAGGCCTCATTCAATCCAGGTGCCGATGTGGCCTGTAAATTGAATATCCACCTTAATTCATATTGGAGGAGGCGTTGATTGTGTCCACCTTCACTCGAGAGGAGGCGATTTCAATAAAGTCCTAGGAAAAATATCCTAGGAATTGAATTGGGATGTACCAAGGCCATGTGCCGGCCAATAGTTACCCCAGGGTCCCATTTGCGAATAGTAGCTACATGCTGATATATTCTCTTCCAAAATTCATTAATCGTCTTCCCGACATGGTAGCAACCACATTCACATGTGAGTAGGTATACCACGCCGGGAGTTTTACAGTTGATATAGTGCCTAGGACGTAAAGGATGTCCATTAGTCAAGTCTATATCTTTACGCCTGTCCATGTATTGACAATATGGACATCCTCCACATGAGAAAGTACCCAATGTCTTACAAGAATCCCCTTTGTGTGCTTTGTATTCACTTGTAAGACATTGGGTGTGGAGGATGTCCATATGGTCAATACATAGACTGGCCCACAGATCCTCCGCCAGGATTGATCTAGCCTTTGGGAACAATCTCTTGCTAACCTATGTGAAAGATGTAACCTATTTGGCTGGAGGCCACTGATCACAACCCTCTTGCTGTTACCCTGACTTTTGTGTCGGGAGGGGCATCTCACCCAGATGGTTGCAAAATGAGCAAGTTTCGGTCCAGTTGGCAGTGGCCTTACAATTGGTCTTCCAACGATGATACAGCGGACCCTCATATTGTATGGGATGCCTTTAAGGCAGTGACGCAGGGGGGAATATATTTCAGCCATCAAAACAGCGCGGACACAGGATAATGAGGAGACAGAGCTTTTGCAGGAACGGGAGAGTGCGAAGGTTCATGCGGAGGCCCCTATGGGGGCTTTGCTAGAAGCGAGGCGTTCTCTATCCATTCATTTCACGGGACAAGCTCGCGCAAGGATGGCAAAGGGCTCAGACAGTCTTTGCGGAGGGGGATAAGAATGGGAAACTCTTGGCCATGCTGGTTGCTGATTATCATCCACTTACCAGCATTCCAGTTATTAGAGATCAGGGGGGTTTGATTGATGAACCCGGACATATTATGCAGGAGTTTGTCAGGTATTACTCCTCTCTATACTCCCCCCCCCATCTCTTCTTATGACCTCTCAGCCTTATGCCGCATACACACGGTCGGAATTCTCGTTGGAAAAAGCTCTGATGGTTTTCCCGTCGTAATTCCGAACTGTCTTGCCTACACACGGTCACACCAAATTCCGACGGTCAATAACACCACGCCTTAAACGTTGGAC
>CM053026.1:467630788-467725788 GCA_028564925.1 Lithobates sylvaticus | reverse complement strand
ACGTATGGTGATTTTTGGACACCATCGTTTTTGACGATGTCGCAGGCACACTCAATTTTAAAACATGGAATGTTAGGTATCTATTTACTCAATGCAACCTCATCTTTTATATTTTACCCAAAAATTTGTATTATATGGCATGGTTTTGCACTAAAATTTATTTTATATTTTTTCTGGAGAATTTGCGTTTATTAACCGCCTCGCACAATTGAGGCGTGCATTTTATTGCATCTGGCATGTTGCATGGAATAAGTCTATGATCATACTGACCCATGCCCTGAAAAGCAATCAATCCTTGGTGTCGTCAGGTGTTTTTTTTTTTTTGAGATGTGTGACAATCTAAAAAGAATGCGGCTGTGATTTGAATGGTTAAGTTTTTGCAGAGCTTTGCATTTGCTGCAAGTGAATAGCCTTTTTAGGCTGTATTTTAGACTTTGGGTGTGGGGACGTAAAAACAGAGATTAAGCCATCTGTTTTTACTGCCCCCTGGCTGCTTGTGTGAAAGAGGTACAACTGTCATCCTTTGCAATAGTGAATTCTGTAGCTTTAAAATATATTTAGTAATTTTCTCACAGATCTGATCAATAGATGCCAACTGTGGTTCTGCTTTCTTATTAGTGGATTATAAAATATTGCAACAAATTTTTGTAAGTCCAGCTTTATGTCAGTTCTACGGCAGTCTAACAGCAGAAATGCTGTGAAAATTCACACTTTCACAGCAAACTATGTATTTTGATGAAGATGATCCCTGTCTTTTCATAGATCTGTGACAAAACCATGCAAAAAAAAAAAAAAAATGATCCTGTTCCCTTAAGCATGTTATACAACACAGTGCTTGTGCTGTGAAATTTGGCCCCTGCATCACCTAAAAAAAACCCTGACTGATCCTGCCTGGCTATGCCCTCTTCCCCTGTAATCTGACCACAGTTTATCATGGCTGCTGAGTCCTGAAACCGGGGTCAGTTTATGTGCCTCCATCATCCGCAGCTCTCTGCTCTCCTACCACCCCTCCCTGCCTCTCAGCTCCATCCACTTCCCAGCCCTTCACTCCTGCTGCTATTATAACACAATAACCTTGCAACAATCCCCTCTGCTATGTTAAATAATGTCCCTAGTGCATTTGTTTTTTGTTTTTTAAATGCCGCTTTGTACCTCATTTCAGAGTGCCGATCAGCACTCACGTGACCTCTCTCCTCCAGCTAGCTGACGTCAGCGGGAGTTTCTCGACCCCATCCGCTTTGCTGTCAGTTCGAGAGGAGAGAGCTGACGGTCACGTGAGCGCCGATGGGCGCCCTGAAATGGAAGCGGCATTTAAAAAAAAAAAAGAAAGAAAAATGCACTGGGGACATTAACATAGCAGAGGGGATTATTGCAAGGTTATTATGTGGCTTAACAACCACTTTAATATGTAACTCATGATTAAAAGCAACACACACAAGTGCATTGGAATGCTGTCTTTGAACAGCTTCAATTTAGGGAAAGACTGGAAACCAATAATGAAATCAGCTAGCAGTAACAGGCTATGTGTTAAAATACCTTGTCCATATCTAGCATGTGAATTGTTATCCACATAGCAAGTTTTCAGACTTCTCACTTAAAATAAATGTATCAAGGGATCCACGCTACATACAGTATACATAAACACATTAGTCCAGTGTTATCCATGAGTGTCAGTCCATATAAGTGTCCACAAAAGAATAATGTTATAACTATAACTGTGCTCTTTAGTCATCAGTTAAACACTCCAAGATCGGGATGTGCTCTCCCCACCACCATACAAATACACTCACCAAAGCGGCAAGACCCCAAAGAGGTCTTTATCGCGTAATAGGTTTCCTCCAATGGTCACGAAAATCAGAATCACTCTGCTGCGCCTCAAAGCACTTTGCACATCGTGTGCATCCTCAGGAAGTCAGCAGCGCCATCTTACCAAAGGTTTAAATACCCCAAGTTCCCAATCTCTCCTCCCAGTGTAAAACTGGGTACTGGAAATGCTAAACCCATCATTTTGTCATTTGGAAAAGATGCCCAAACCCAACTCGGTTTAAATAGCGGTGTAATAATTGCTGGATGAACTTTTTTTTGCCAATGAAGGAAATGAAAGTAGTATTAAAGCTTTGTTTAAAAAGAAAAAAAAAAAAAATGTTATAGTTACCTGCCCTGTGCCTTGGTTTTGCCCAGAGCGCAGCTCCCATCCTCTTCTTTTCGGGTCCCCTGCTGGCGCTCCATGCTCCTCCCTTTTGAGTAGTGCAGAGAAAGCTGCTTGCCTTGGGGGGCACTGCTGTGTGCTCGCTCCCGAGCCACTGCTCTATGCCTCCATAAGACACTGAGCAAATGAAGAGGGAGAGTCCTAGGATGGGCTAGCTAAAAAAAACCTTCTGCCTTTAGAACCACTTTAAGATTTATTAATAAAATATTTGAAATAATTAATATCTTTCTTTTGTGTGCATATCTGCTAGTTTCACACCAGATGGAGGTGGAGATTGAACCTACCAAGACAGTCTCTAAGCAATCAATTGTGCAGTCCCAAACAGTGTAAGTTGCGTTTTTATTTATTTTTATACAAAGGCTTAATTAAAGTAAACAATGTATGTAGTTTCGATTATTTCTCAAATATTCTCTACAAAATTCAGATGTATCTTTTTACTTTCTTTAGGCCCCTTTTCACACTGGCAGACCGAGTAGACCAGACCATCCATTGTCATCTCTGCTCGCCTGCTCATTGGGAATCAGTGGAGCGATCCCCTGCGGAGCAGGCAGATTCTCTGGTAGACTCCGCCAGTGTGAATGGGCCTTATATAGCCTTGTAGGTATGAAAGATGTTTCATATTTGGGGGTGTTTTGTTTTTCAGTTTCTTTCATACAGTCTTGCAAAAGTCATACAGCCTTGCAAAAGTATTCACCCCCTTGGCATTTTTCGTGTTTTGTTGCCTCACAACCTGGAATTAACATGAATTGTTTGAGGATTTGCATCATTTAACTTTGAAGATTATTTTTTTACTTTTTTATTATTGTGAAGCAAACAACAAATCGGACAAAATAGCAGAAAAAGTCAATGTGCATAACTTTTCACCCCCCTAAAAGCAATACTTTGTAGAGCCACCTTTTGCGGCTAGCACAGCTCCAAGTCGCTTTGGATAAGTCTCTATGAGCTTGCCACATCTTACCACTGGGATTTTTGCCCATTCCTCCTTGCAAAACTGCCCCAGCTCCTTTTAAAGGTTGCTGTTCACAAGCGCAAAACATCCAACTTGAAGTCTGACCATAGATTTTCTATTGGATTGAGGTCTGGGCTTTGACTAGGCTTTTCCAACACATATACATGTTTCCCCTTAAACCACTAAAGTGTTGCTTTAGTAGTGTGTTTGGGGTCATCGTCCTGCTGAAAGGTGAACCTCTGCCTTAGCCTCAAATCGCACACAGCGTGGAGTGGTACAGGTTTTGCTCAAGAATATCCCTGTATTTAGCACCATCCATCTTTCCCTCAACTCTGACCAGTTTCCCTGTCCCGACTGCTGAAAAACATCCCCACAGCATGACGCTGCTACCATCATGTTTCACTGTGGGGATGGTGTTCTTTGGGTGATGTGATGTGTTGGGTTTGTGCCAGACATTCAATTCAATTTTAGTCTCTTCAGACCAGAGCACCTTCCTCCATACATTTTGGGAGTCTCCCAAATGCCTTTTTGCAAACTCAAAACGTGCCATTTTGTTTTTTCTGAAAGTAATGGCTTTCTTCTGGCTACTCTGCCATAAAGCCCAACTCTATGGAGCGTACGGCTTATTGTCGTCCTATGTACAGATACTCCAGTCTCTGCTGTGGAACTCTGCAGCTCCTCCAGGGTTACCTTTAAGTCTCTGTGCTGCCTCTCTGACTAATGCCCTCCTTGCCTGACTTGTACTTCTCAACAACATTGTCCCTTACTTGTTTGGAGAGTTCCTTGGTCTTCATGGCAGTGTTTGGTTAGCGCTGTCTCTTGCTTAGGTGTTGCAGCCTCTGGGGCCTTTCAAAAAGGTGTGTATATGTAATGACAAATCATGTGACACTTAGATTGCACTAATTATGTGACTTCTAAAGGTAATTGGTTGCACCAGAGCTTTTTATGCGCTTCATAACAAAGGGGGTGAATACATACGCACATGCTAATTGTCAGTTTTTTATTTCTGAAAATAGTTTTATGTATATATTTTTCTAATTTTACTTCACCAACTTAGACTATTGTGTTCTGATCCATCACATATAATTCACATTAAAAAAACATTGAACTAAAGGCTGTAATGTAACAAAATGGGAATAAAGCCAAGGGGGTGAATTCTTTTGCAAGGCACTGTATGTTCTCTGGTTGACCTTACTCTAAATTACTTACTAAAACACATTTCCCAGCCAAGTGACATTGACCTATGTCATGTGTAAGGGAGTTGTATAACTTTAAATTTAGTGAGGTTTATTTTATTATAATGAACTTTTTGCATGCGTTCACCCTTGCTGCGTTAACCAATTAAATGAGGCAGAAGTTTTTTTTTTTTTTATTGTAATGCATTAAGATAAAAAATCTTTTGTATGTAGCAGCCATTCAGCACCCCCTAATTACTTACCTGAGCCCCATCCCTCTCCAGCGATTTCCACTAATGTCTAAGCCATCCCGAATACTTCTCCTGATTGGCTGAGAATCAGTCAGCCAGCCAATCAGGGGAGAGAGGGGGCAGGGCCAGGTCGGGGCTCCATGTCTGAATGAACACACAGAGCTGTGACTCGGCTCCAGTGCCCCCATAGAAAGCTGCTGACTGTGGGGCACTCAATAGGAAGGAGAGGCCAGGAGCAGGAAAGAGGGACCTGAGAAGAGGAGGATCCTGGTTGCTCGGTACAAAACCAGCTGCACAGAGGAGGTAAGTATGACATGTTTGTTTTTTATTTTTATTTTTTTAACGAGACTGTACAATCACTAAAAAAAAAAATTAAAAGTCAGCCGCTACAAATACTGCAGCTGCTGACTTTTAATAATCGGACACTTACCTGTTCCAGGGTCCAGCGATGCGGGGGGTCGAAGCTCCGTTCGCCCCCCAATCCACTCGGCGCGCCGTGATTGGTCGCACAATCACCTGGGACCTGTCCCAGATGACTGACAGGAGGGAGCCCTTCCTGCGCTGAGGGGAAGAGATGTCACCAGCCCAGGCACCGAATGAGGCAGGCTACGAGGGAACCCCTAGCAACAGGCATTTAGAGTTGAGTAAAAAAAAAAAAAAATTTTTTTTATTTTCTTTTAAGGGGGAAACGCCACTTTACAGACCAGGCCTTTTTCTTACTTTGTTGCTTACAAGTTAAAAACTTTTTATTGCACTGTATTTGCGCAGTGGTCTTTTTAACACAATTTGTATTTTTATTTTTTAAATACTCGTTCGTTAATAAAAAAAGACAAAAAAAAACAGCCCTATTTTTTGGTATAATGTGAAAGATGATGTTTCGCCGAGTAAATTGATACGTAACTTGTCACGCTTTAAAATTGCGTGCAATCGTGGAATGGCGACAAACTACAGTACCTAAAAATTTCTATAGGCAACACTTTAATAAATGTTAGCGGTTACCAGTCTAGCGCTACAGAGGAGGGCTAGTGCTAGAATTATTGCTCTCGCTCTGATTGCGATATGTCACGTGTGGTTTAAACAATGATTACATTTGCGGGCGCGACTTGTGTATGCGTTCACTTCTACACACGAGCACAGAGGGATGGGGGTGTTAAATTTAGTGTTTCTTCTTATTTATTTTTTACACTGTCCTTTTTAAATTATTATTTTTTTTTTTTAATAATTTTTTTGCTGTCACAAAGAATGTAAACATCCCTTGTGACAGCAATAGTCACGTGTCTGTTTTTCTTTATCGTACATCACGTGGCACAGAGCATCCATAAGTTACTGTCTGGGTTATACGCCACCTATAGGTGAATGGACATTGGACCCTACAGATCGGATCCTTGAAATAGGAAAGATACCAAAGGTTTTCCGACAGGATGCTTTACGGGTCCAAGGTGGACCCCAAAATATGTAGGGGTACCCGGTCCTTGAAGGTCCAGGAGAGACCAGACCCACCTTGATGGGTGGAGGTTGGTTATCTGGCTATGCTAGCAGTATCCTGCGGCAGGATTGGTAAGTATTTAAAAAAAAAATCTTGTGCAATTTAAACAAGCTGCCCACTAGGTGGCAGTGCTGCTGTGTCCAGGCAGGATGTTGCATTCCTGGCATGTTTCCCCATACTTCACATTCTCTGAGCCGCTCAGTAAACCCGACAGGTGGTGGAGAGCTCTCTCTCGGCCCACACAGCAGGTCTCGCATCCGGTGCCAGCAGCCTTTTCCCCTCCTCAGAAGTAGGCATTGGCCAGGAAACACTAGCGTAGAAATGACTTGCCGAGGGCATGCATGGCAAACCTGCACGTGGAGCAGGCGGGCGTGACTTGGATGCGGCAGACGTGCACGGAAGAAACAGCAGACGTGCACGGAAGAAACAGCAGACGTGCACGGAAGAAACAGCAGACGTGCACGGAGGAAACAGCAGACGTGCACGGAAGAAACAGCAGACGTGCACGGAGGAAACGAGCATGCACGTGGATGCCGTACAGGCACAGAGATGCTGAGACACCCATAATATTTGAGGCGTTCCCTGCACGTGAACTGTGAGGGGGCACAGAGCAGCATGCTGTTGGGCACGTGAGTCACTATAGCGTGCGGATACAGGCATTAACCAACACTGCTACTGAGTTGTAGGCTGAGCTGTAATAGCTGCTATGAGCTGGGTTACAGGTCAGCTTTAGAACTAAGTGCACAGGGAGTTTTTTTGTACTTCAATATTTGGCTGGTGTAATTACTTCCCCAAAGAGGAGAGGGGGGGCACAGCAGGAAGAGGCGTGAGTACGCCATTGTCAGGCTTGGAGGAGTCTAGTCGTGCTTCCACTTTATTAACTTCCCCTGAAAGGCCAGAGGCTAGTGGCCAATCTGAGCCATTATGTTTATCAGGCATTGTGGCTACTTACAGTGCCTCTGCCTCAGCATACGTCACAAAGGACGATTTGACATTGACTTTAGCTGGCCTGGAAGGTAAAATAGTCGGTATGATTGCCTCTTTCCCAGCGGGTGGGGGTGGGGGGGCACCCCCTGTAGTGGAACAAGATTGGGCATGGGATGTGGAAGAAGTGACTTTTAAATGACCTGGAGGAAGGTCATACAGAGGATTCCTCTTCTGAAGAGTCAGGTTCTGAGAAGCCATTTTTCGACCTCTCAGTCCCAGATATTGTTGGTTCAGTCCCTGATAGTTGGTCCAGTCTGGGTTTAAATTGCCTAAATTGGAAGTGTCCGACGCTTCCTTCTCCTCATAGGGTTCTTTGCAGCCTCCGCAGAGATCTCAGGCTTTTCCCTTGCACCCGCTATTGGTGCAAATAGTATATACTGACTGGGATCACCCTAATAGCGTTTTTGTTCCTCCTAAAATATTTTTTCTTTTATATGCTATGGAGGAAAAGTTTACAAAGAAGTGGAGTATGCCAACGGTCGATGCTGCTATTTCTTCTGTATATAAAAATTTGACCTGTCCAGTAGACAATGCCCAAGTTTTTAACGATCCAGCGGATAAGAAGTTGGAATCTTTACTAAAGGCCTTGTTTGCTATTGCTGGGTTAGCAGCGCAATCGGCTGTGGCGGCTATAGGAATTTGTCAATCTTTTCAAGGACCAGTTCTGACGGTTAGTCAAGAGTATTCCTGCTCAGGGGGAATCTGCTGAAGAATGGGCAGATTTACCACACGCCTTGTGCTTTGCGGTAGATGCCCTTAAAGATTCTATACAGCAGGTTTCACGTTTTGCTCTTCTATCTGTGCACATGCGCAGAATCGTTCGGCTAAAAAGTTGGTCAACAGAGCTACCTTGCAAAAAGTTATTGGCTGGATTCCCATTTCATGCGGAGTGTTTATTTGGTGATGATCTGATTACGTATTTCCAAAAGATTTCAGGGGGGAAAAGTGCTCTCTTACCAGTTAAAAGAAAGAATAAGCGTCCATCCTTTAAAGTTTCTAGCACTCCAGCGCCTAGTATGTCATCTCCCAGGCAGTTTTGACGGCCTCAGCCTTCCGGGTCAAGAAATAAGCCACAAGGACAGGGGCAGAAAAGACCCTGGATCCAGAGGCCTACTAAGCCAGGCTCTAAGTCCACTGTATGAAGGGGTGCCCCCACTCATTCGGGTAGGGGGGAAGACTTCTACATTTCTCAGATGCCTGGAAAGCAGAGATTCAGGACAAGTGGGTCATTTCCACAGTGTCACAGGGGTACAAACTGGAGTTTAAACCCGATTCATGAAATTTGGGCACATATATCTGTAGTGTTTACTTCTCTATCTCCAAAGCCCTGAGTCCCGTGTCTTTCTGCTGCATCTGTTAACATGATAACTTCTGACAAGTTCTCCGACACAGGAGATAAAAGCAGCTGAAAATTTGTGTCGGGTGGATGCTATAAATAGATTAGCAGAGAGATGATCTACTCATGGTACAGCTCTGCAAGTATCTTCGTTCCTCTGCCTATGTGGGGGGGGGGGGGGGTGCGCCTTTCCTCCAATTAGCTGTCGCAGTGTATGCCTAGACTGCCCTCCCACTGCTGGAACAGGAAGTGAAAATTCTAACACGATGTGTGCTTTCTAAAGAACATGGCAAGCTGAAGACCACAGATATACATGTAAAACTTAAGTAGGGAGATTTGTTTCAATCCTGTGTATTATCTAAGGCTGTTCACTTCACTGGGTATAAGTGATGGTTTACATCCACTTTAGCCCCCCCCCCCCCCCCCCCCCCCCCCCCCCCCCCCCCCCTCTGTTTCTAAAATCCAGTGTACCTATAGATCTGTTAAAGGAAAGATCTTTCTTCCAGGCACTGGACCACAGGTCACGAGGGGTAATTGTAGAAGTTCAGGCCTACGAGAGGTTTAAGGGTTTCTATTCAAATTATTTCACAGTTTCAAAACTGAACGGAGATCTGAGACCCATTCTAGATCTCAAGGCTCTGAATCAATTTCTAAACATTCGCATGTAATCAATTCATTCAGTCATTGCTTCTCTGAGGGGAGAGTCATTTTTGGCATTACTAGACATCAAAGATGCATACCTGCATGTGCCAATTTTTCAGCCCCATCAGAGGTTTCTGCGATTTGCAGTGGAAGATGGTCTTTTCGGGTTAGCCACAGCTCCTGGGGTATTTACAAAAATTCTGGCTCCGGTGTTAACAAGGCTAAAGAGCGCAAGGTATAATAGTAGGATACCTGGACAATCTATTACTCGTAGATCAATCGGGTTCAGGCATGGGCCGGAATGTGGCCAGGGCAGTTCATATTTTGGAACACCTGGTTTTGTTTCTAAACCTAGAGAAGTCAGCCTTACAACCGGTTCAAAGTCAAAAGATTCCACTCTTTACTCCTTTGCATGAGGTTAATGGAAAAATGGTGGGTTAGTTTGAAGCAGCTCCCTATGCACAATTCCATTACAGACCGTTGCAGAACAGTATTCTGTCCACTTGGAACAAGAGGTGTCCAGGCTGTTTTATAGTTTTAGATGGAGAGGTGAGGTGTTGAACAGCCTTTCTCAACTGGGTTTGCCAATTGAGGTTGTCGGGTGCCACCGCATCCTGGTTGAGAAAGGTATTCAGATCAGACCGAGCTCTTGCTCCTCTGACGAACTGTACATTAGCACAGTGGGAGCTCGATCAGGATCGAGACATGTAGAGCAGTGGAAGCAGAAGCATCTTCCGGAGTCCTGACATCTCTGCTTCCCCCAGCAGTGCAGTACTGGTTCATTACTGCAGTTGTTAAAAAGGCTGTGTGTGTGTGTGTGTGTGTGTATTTACTTTTAATCTTGACCCCTAATCCTGTACTATCAGAACTGCTTTTAAGGTCTCGTTCATTAGTGGCAAGAACTGCAAATCCTTTGAATTATTCTAGTGGCAATTGTTAGAGGGCATTTTTCTCACTTTGCAGAAGTATTCTCTCACTTCCGGTTGTTACTATAGGAATGAAAGTAGATAATCTCCTAACAGGACACAGATGACAAAAAAAAAAAAAAAAAAACTGGCAGGTGTTTTCCCTACACGAAAATGAAACAAAATGAAACATTTTGGCTTTAGATCTACTTTAACCACTTGGCGACTGCGCTATAGCTGAATGGCGGCTATAGCGCGGTGGTCTAGTTCTGGATCACAGCTGATCATGGAGGTAAACGGATGCCGGTTACCGGCACTCGTTTCCTCATGCTGAGGAGGAGAAGAGAGCCAATAAACGGCTTCTCTAAAAGGGACATCTACACTGATAATCAGGGCACTGATTATCAGTGCAGTCCCACCAGTGCTGCCAATCTGTGCCCATATGTACCCACCAGTGCAGCCTCATCAGTGTTCATCTGTACGCATCGGTGCCACATCTGTGAAAAAAGCCTACATTTTCTGTCTTTTTAGTTTATTTAGCAAAAAAAAACAGTGGTGAGTAAAAATGCCACCAAACGAAAGCTCCATTTGTGTGCAAAATTGGGTACAGCATTGCATGAACGCGCAATTGTCATTCAAAGTGCGACAGCCTGAAATTTGGCCTGGGCAGGAAGGGGGTAAATGTGCCCAGTAGGCAAGTGATTAAAGTGTGCATGTTGTAGGTTTCCTACATGACTGTTTTCTTTAAACATTGTCCATCGTAAGTAATGATATTGATGTGCTTTTATTGTTCACAGAAGAAACACTTTTAAAGATGACAAAACATATAAATGGAAAGATTCATTGTGTAAAGATACTAATAGCTTTGCATCTCAGTTAGCGAGAATTGTAAATATTCAGCCTCCATTAACAAGGTATGTGTAAAGAATTATATTTTTTTTCTTGAATCTGTGGGCTTGCGTTAACTTACCTTACTGTACTTTTTTTTTTTTGCAAATGAGAAGATGGTTATATTTTACAAAGAGGAAAAGGGGTACATTTAGTATAATTGTACGTCACAGGATGCAGCACAGGTGACTTTATACACATGACTACTTGCGTTATCCTGCCACCTTCAGGTGAATGTACACTTGCCAAAAAAAGGCCGAAATTCTTGTCAAGGCTTAAGTCCCCCCAGCTCAGCTAAGCCTCAAATTTTGTGCTAGTGCCTAAAGATGATGCCCTCCTGTATCTGTATATTATTTTTATTTTTTTTGCTGCCTATATGAGGATTAGACATTGGGGAAACAAACATTTTAAAAAACAGTCCAGTGCTAATAGGTATTCCAAGGTGTCAAGTAACAGATGTCAGATAAAATGGTAGTGTGAAAGGCATATATGGTATCCCAAAACCGCTGCCTTTCTCAGATTGGGTAATCCGAAAGGAACTACATCCGCAAAGGGGCCCCTAAAACGCATTAGCTGTACCTGTGTTCGTCCATGCACTGTGTTTTTATGGCCTTTTTTCAGTTGCATTTTGTGAGTACCCACTTTTGTACAAAGATGTCTTATTATTACATTATCTCTGTTAATGCACTAGGTGTGTGCGCCTTCCATTTCTGTTTTTCTTGTAAAACAAAAATTATAGGCCTGTTTAGGATAACCCCTCCACTACCTAGCATGCCTCCAGTTTTTTGCTAGTGTCTCAGGAGGATGGACCGCTTTCTTTTTTTCCCTCTCTGCTTAAAGTATCCAAATTTTATTTATTTTACACTTTCATTGACTTTAATCAATTTTCCTTACTACACTGCTACATGTCAGCTATCCAGATTGACATGCTGGATTGGATATGTGGGGTCAGCCTGGAATATAACTTTCTAGCACTGGGCTCTTCATTTATGACTGTTCCAGACCTGAGTGTATTGGCAAAAGTTAGCTGTAGAGTGCTTTCCAGGCCCAGAGCCGTGGCATTTCCTCATTGCTTGACTTGTCTCTGAAGACCAACTTTGCTGAGTTGGCTGTTTGGGCTCAGCACTGGGAGGAACCTTGTTTTCATTACTGGGTGCCTTTGAAAATACCTCTACTACCACAGAATCTACCACGGAACAAGTTAATTCTACAGGACTATTCATTGACGTCATCCACTGTGTGGAGTCTCGCATGCTCTGTTCTCTTGTTTCTGATATTTAGTGTAGAGGAAGCATTGTCCAGTTGTGGCTCCTGCTTGCCGAAGTATTATGTGGAACTCCAATATATAGTGTGTTGTCTGCCCTCCTACAGTGACTTGGCCACTTCCTGCAATCTGACCCTCATTGGTCACCAATTTTTTGTCAGATTGCAGTAAATGGTATCAGGTAGGCAGCGTAAAACAAAAACTTTTTTCACTTCCTCAGCATTGGATGGTCAGTACAGATGTAAAGGACCATCTCTGCTCCCCAGCTTATGTTGAGAACCAGGAGACGGACTGATAAATCTCCAGACAGAACAAATTACATGTCTCTCGGCAAGCATATATATGTTTGTGGCTTTTTCTTGCCAAATGTATGCAGTATATATCAGATCAGACGAGAGCAGCACATCTGATTGGCACTGATGGCTAATATCTCTCCTTTTATAGGGCATTCCAATTTCCCATGTTGCACTTTTACTTGTCATACAAACTGCCTGATGTCCACCATACATGCTATCTTACCACTCATAAATTAACTAAAATATTATATAAACAATCCATAAAACTACTCTGACTTAAATTATAATATATTGCTTACTTACTATAATATAGTGTTTTACTTTTAATTCCTTAATTTGACCCCCATGAACTAGTGAAGTTCCTAAAGGTCTCGCAGTGACATGCTTGTGGAACCATGGGTTGCAGGAAAGAGAATTGCAACATCAACACCATCGGTGTTGCTGAGAGTTGTTCACAGGGTTGGAGGAAAAGTATTGGTGGTCCCAAGCTGGCACATCACTTCCGTCCTATACCCACGTACGTGGTCCTGGAACTTTTCCTCCGGCCCTGTGAGCCCTGTTAGTGGCTGTGATTTTCTATCATCGGCTGCACTGGGAGACCTATGCAAATTTTGTATTTGACAAGATATGTATTAATGCGAGTTGTAACACTTTTAATAAACTACCCACTAGATGGGACTTTTCCCTTTCTATACACACACAGGAGCGGTGGGGGAGATTGCATGCAATTTGGCCAGGCTTTGTTTAGTTAAGCTTGTTTGTGGCAGTTGCTGTGCTGCCAACTTTGAGTTGGTCGGCTTTTGGGTGTTCTGATTCCCTGTGTACCTCAATGTGCGAGAACGAGAGAATAGGATTTTTGTACTCGCTGTAAAATCGTTTTCTTGGAGTCTAAGGGACACAGGCCACACCCCTCTGTGTTTGCTTCATGCTCCCAGTACTGCTTGTACAAACTAAAGCATTTTGTGTAGGGGGGGGATATCCTGGGGTGCAGAAACAATCTCGGTAGGTAAACTAGAATGTTCACCCCCTAAAGGTGGCTACCTCTAGGGATTATAACAGAGTAGACCAGGTTTATTCAAAAATATAACATTTATTTTTCATACATCATGGGACACAGTTAGGCTAATATTCATTACCTGCTGGTTATACTACATCTCCTCCAGGTGAATGGACACTGGTAGACCAAAGTTCTTTAGACAGGAAGTGATCCCCTATATAACCCCTCCCAAACAGTAAGTACTTTGTTTTTTTTACCAGTGTTTGCAAGGTGGATGGCGCGGTTGTTTGAGCTTTCTGAGCTCCAGGTCTGTAGTCCCACAAACGGTTCTTAAATGAATTAGGGGATTGACTGATCGGATTCCATTTGACACAGGCTCTATATGCTTAGATAAATGGTACCCGAGCCTCGCAAAGAAGACTCAAGATCCTGCACGGTTTTGCCTGTAATGCGGCCTCCGGGGCACTGGACCCTGCGAAGTGGAGTTCTGGACACCACATTCCTGCAGGGTGCTGTGCAGGTCCAAGGGAGTGGACCCTAAACATGAAAAGGGTACCCAGTGCTTGAAGGTCCTCAAGTGACAGGAACCCGCCGTGTTGGGTAAAGATTAGGCTCTTAGTTTATAAGCTGCCCTGCACTTGGACGGGTAAGTGAAACCCGTTTATTACTTATTGTTGGGTGTTCCAGTGATTGTTACAATCAGTCAAACTAGCTAGAGGCTGGACACCTGTGTGCGGTGACCAATAGGGGGGAGTTTTGGGCTAGCTGTGGGTGTTTGCAAAGTGTACTTTTTTATTTATTTTTCCTTGTGTCTGGCTGTTTTTTCCCTGTATAATGGCGCACGACGGTTCACCATGGCGCACATGCGTTCACAAAATCGCTGCTGGGCTTAGCAGTTTGTTTGGCGGCCATGGTGCACGAGGCTTTGCCGCACATGCGCCGTAGCCTTTATCTGGGCATAAGAAGATTTGCGTCATACGCGAATACAGTAACGCCTGTTCGCCGGGACCCCGCACGCACAGAGCGTTCCAGCGCACAACCATCTTATTTAAGCTGTGTATGTCAAGCATGCAGTGCTTCCAGAAGGCAGCTGTGGGGCACAGAGCAGGCTCATAACCAGGCATTTGCAGTGGTTAATTTCTCCTTACCCGGGTAACATGAGTCACCAGGTGTTGCTTGGCAGGCTAATGATGCTTAGCAGGATTGTTGCATAGGGGCTTGGTGAGCCTTATTAAAGCTTCTCCCTTCTGAGGTGTTTTAATACTACACCCAGGTACTTTCTTTTTGTGGCTAGTAAATGTCTTCAAAAAAGGAGCGGGGCTAACACTACAGGGAAGGGCACACCTATGTCATCAGTTCCTAATGAACCTAGTCGTATCCCTAGTGTTGGTTCCCCTGAAGAACCAGAGGCTTCCGGGCAATCTGAGCCGCTGCACCTATATGGTATTGTGCCTACAGTCAACGCTGCTGCTTCACCCTTTATTACCAAGGATGAACTGTCCTCAGCCCTAGCCAGATTAGAGCACAGGATTGCTGGCATGATTAACTCCATCCCGCAGGGCGGCATAAAGCGTGGCAGATCCCCCCTCCCCAGAGCCTCCTAGTCTGGAGCAGGAATGGGTTGAGGATGGAGGGGAGCTAAAATTTCAGTATTCTGTGGAGGGCCTAGTGGATGAGTCTGCTTCCGAGCAATCTGGACAAGAAGATATCTAGTTGCATAGATGAGGTTGAAAAAAAGACTCAAGCCCATCTAGTTCAACCTATGTGTGTGATTATATGTCAGTATTACATTGTAGCGGTCGTTCAGGTGCTCATCTTATAGTTTTTTTAAACTATCGATGCTCCCCGCTGAGACCATCGCCTGCAGAAGGGGGTCACCAGTACGGTATTTATAAACTGAAATCATATCCCCTCTCAAGCATCTCTTTTCCAGAGAGAATGAGTTCAGTGCTTGCAACCTTTCCTCATGACTAATATCCTCCAGACCCTTTATTAGCTTAGTTGCCCTTCTTTGTACTCGCTCAATTTTCAGTACATCCTTCCTGAGGACTGGTGCCCAGAGCTGGACAGCATACTCTAGGTGCGGCCGGACCAGAATCTTGTAGAGCGGGGGATTATCATTTTATTTCTGGAGTCGATCCCCTTTTTAATGCATGCAAATATTCGGTTTGCTTTGTTAGCAGCAGCTTGGCATTGCTGAGCCTATCATCTACTAGGACCCACAGGTCCTTTTCCTTCCTAGATTCCCCCAGAGGTCCCCCAGTGTATAGATTGCATTTATATTTTTGCCACCCAAATGCATTATTTTACATTTTTCTACATTACTCATTTGCCATGTAGTTGCCCACCCCATTAATTTGTTCAGATCTTTTTGCAAGGTTTTCACATCCTGCGGAGAAGTCATTACCCTGCTTAGCTTAGTATCATTTTCAAATACAGAGATTGAACTGTTTACCCCATCCTCCAGGTCGTTTATGAACAAAATAAATAGGATTGGTCCCAGCACAGAACCCTGGGGGACCCCACTACCCACCTCTGACCATTCCGAGTACTCCCCATTTATCACCACCCTCTGAACTCGCCCTTGTAGCTAGTTTTCAATCCATGTACACACCCTATGGTCCATGCCAACGGACTTTATTTTGTACAGTAAACGTTTGTGGGGAAATGCGTCAAATGCTTTTGCAAAATCCAGATACACAATGTCTATGGGCCTTCCTTTATCTAGATGGCAACGCACCTCCTCATTGAAGGTTAATAGATTGGTTTGGCAAGAACAATGATTCTTCATGAATCCATGCTGGTTACTGCTAATGATACTGTTCTCGTTACTAAAATCTTGTATATAGTCCCTTATCATCCCCTCCCAGAGCTAGCATACTATTGATGTTAGGCTAACTGGTCTGTAATTCTCAGGGATGTATTTTGGGCCCTTTTTAAATATTGGTGCTACATTGGCTTTTCTACAATCAGCTGGTACCATTTCAGTCAGTAGACTGTCAGTAAAAATTAGGAACAATGGTCTGCCAATTACTTGACTGAGTAGCCCAAGGACCCTCGGATGCAAGCCTTCTGGTCCCAGTGATTTATTAATGTTGAGTTTCCCAAGTCTAATTTTAATTCTGTCCTCTGTTAACATGGAGGTGCTTCCTGTGATGTGTCATGAGGATAAACACTGCAGTTTTGGTTACTGAAGCCCCCTGATTCCCTCGTAAAGACTGAGGAGAAGAATAAATTCAATACCTTTTGCCATCTCCCCATCCTTTGTAACCAGATGTCCTTCCTCATTCTTTATGGGACCAATATGGTCTGTCCTCCCTTTTTTACTGTTTACATACTTACATCTCCTCTAATTCTCTTGGCCAAAATTTTGGGACCAATATGGTCTGTCCTCCCTTTTTTACTGTTTAAAATTTTCCTTTGTGTAGTTGATACCATTCTGCTGGGAAACCGTCAAGACCCGGTGACTTCACACGTTTTTGAAAGAGGTAGATAGCCGCCAGATCTCTCCTTTAGAAGGGTTGTCCAGTGTCTCGGTCGTTCTAGGTACAGGAAGCATTGGAACGGAGCTCAGGTAATCATCTAAGTCATGATGCTGTGTTTGCATCTGGTTATAAGCTGTAGAACTCTACAATGTATTCAGAATCGTCAATTAGTCACTTACAATCGTTCCGTTGGAACTTTTCATTGATAGTACTGAGTTGGCGTGTAAAGTGGCTTGGCTAAAATAGCCAGCAAAACTCCTAGATTTGCAATTTGCGCTTGTTACGTCAGTTGAGGATAGCTTATATTGTCTGGTCTTATCTTGCCATATCTGATAGGTATTAAGGTATCGTGTTTTGAATTACTCTTTCCCTCTATGCTCTGGTTTCCTGCAGCTCTTAAGTTCATAGTTCAGGTCCCTGGTCTAAATACTTAAAGAATTTCTTGGGATTTTTTTTGCTCTCCTCCGCTATGGGTCTTTCATGTTCTATCTTAGCTGCCCTAATTGCACCCTTAGATTTCTTGTTCCGTTCTTTATAAAGTCTGAATGCTGATGAGACTGTCCCGGATTTGGATCCAATTTGACCTGTACAATATGCGCTGCAGCTTTTTTCGTCACAAGGATGGCTACTCCTCGTGAGTAGGTGGAGTAGTCAGCGTGTAGTACCAGCATTACATTTGCTTTCTTAAGGGCCATCACCCTAGATCCCTGCAGGTGGGTTTCCTGCAGGAATATAATGTGAGGCTTGTATCTTTTTAGAAAATCAAAGATCAGAGATCTCTTGATTTTTGAGTTCATGCCCCTTACATTCCATGATATAAGTTTTATCTTACCCGCCATGGTATATAGACCAAGATAGTATCAGGAGTCCTAGGAATGCAGACTGTCCCGGAGGCGTCAGGTGCACTTCCAGATCTTCACCACTCACCACACCCCCCCCTCCCCACCCACCCTGCACACATACCCAAACCTTTGTGTGCCTGGATCCCATAACAGAACTATTGCTTTAGGGGGGGGTTACAGGTCTCTGTTACTCATGTGAGTCCCGCTGGGTGTAGGTAAAAAAAAACACACCTACACAAGTCTCTCAGCTTTGCATATAAGTGGGAGAGAGAGAAATAAAAAAATAAATAAAAAAAAGGGGGGTGTAGAGGGTGTAACACCAAAAATCTTCGATAAGTTCCAGGAGGATATAAGGGAGAAAAAAAAGGGGGGGGGAAAACAAATGGGGGGGGGGGAGGGAAAGGAGCGGGAAAGGGGGAAAAAGAAAAAAAAATTACACAACCCAAGGTGGGTTTCTTCTTCTTTGTCTTCTTCTTTAAATCCTCCTTTCTCCCGTATATTCGGATGGATATCAGGTAAGGCAGGTAGGAAGAGGAAATACGGCTAGACTTCTCTTTAGGTAATGAAGTGTCTGCAGTCTCTCATAAGGATTGTGAGTTCGCAGTTATAACAGTGCACATCAGTTGCAATTCACAGCAATCTTCTCCAGTAATGTTAGCATTAATGTCAGTTCCCAGCTGCTGGGCTACAGCGCCCTCTGGTGTCCAACCAACGTGATGCTTCCACGGGTAAGTTGAAAAAGTAAGCTTTGCCATTATCAACAACTCTCAGCTTTGCCGGGTATAACATACTGTAAGGCATCTGCATGTCTCTGAGTCGTTTCTTAACATGGACAAAACTGGCCCTCTGTTTCTGGGTAGCAGCTGAGAAGTCAGGGTATATGGAGATGCGATTCCCATTGTACATCAATTCACCCTCTGTCCGGGAAGCACGCAGTATATTCTCTCTGTCTCTGAAGTGGAGGATTTTTGCAATCATTGGGCGAGGGTGGGCTCCTGGTGCAGGTGGTTTGGATGGGATCCTGTGGGCCCTCTCTATCGCAAACAAACGGGAGAATGTGGTATCAGGTAGTGCGTCTTGCAGCCAGAGTTCTAAAAAGTCTTCTGGTTGCTTTCCTTCACTTTTCTCAGGAAAACCTACGAAGCGGAGATTGTTCCTCCTCTGTCTGTCTTCCATGTCTCCGAGCTTCTCAGTATGGGCTCCAATCTCCCTGTGTAGGTCCTGCACTTTATTTTCCATAGGCCTCACCACATCTTCTAAGTCACTGACCCTCTGTTCAGCTTCTGAGGCCCGATCCCTGATCGTCTGCATATCTTGCTTAATAAATGACATTTCAGCCCTCATGCCATCAATGTGTTCTGTCAGGGTGGTTTGGCAGGTGTAAATGGCCTCCATAATCTGCGTCAGTGATGGCTCCCCAGTGTTCTCGGCCTGGTCCTGATCAGCTTCACCCATAGCACTTACCCTTCGGTCTGGGGGGTAGTGGGCCTACCTGCTCTGATTGTGCGGGCGAGTCCTTCTCCAGATTTCTCCGTGTGCCTCTCGGGCCTTGCTTGTCTGCCTCGTGTCGGACGCCATCTTGGGATCCCCAAGCACAACGGGGCAGACGATCCACGGCTGAATCCTATCTTAGCTGCCCTAATTGCAGAATAGTGCCACAGACACTCGGGGTGTGTGAAGGATCTCGTGTCTCAGCCGGAGCTCCCGCAAAGCGCTGTTCACATGTCCGCCGCTAGCTCGGCCCCCCCCTTTTTTTACTGTTTACATACTTAAAGAATTTCTTGGGATTTTTTTTGCTCTCCTCCGCTATGGGTCTTTCATGTTCTATCTTAGCTGCCCTAATTGCACCCTTAGATTTCTTGTTCCGTTCTTTATAAAGTCTGAATGCTGATGATGATCCCTCAACCTTGTATTTTTTAAAGGCCTTCTCCTTTTATATGCATTTTTACTTTACTTTAAATTCAGTGTCTTTGTATTCTCCTTATGTTTCCTATTCGTGTGATTTATACTGAAGCCAATTGACTTGTGATTGCTGTTTCCTAAATTGCCCCGTATTGATCAGGTCTGTATTGTTGGTAATCAGTAGATCCAGTAATGCTTTATTTCCAGTTGGTGTGTCTACCATCTGAACCATTAAATTGTCCTGCAAGACATTTAGGAACTGGCGAGCCTTAGACGAATTTGTGGTTCCCTCCACCCAGTCTGGATAATTAAAATCCCCCATTATGATAACACTTCCCATTCTTGCTGCTAATCCAACTTGTGATAGGAGATCTGTCTCCCGCTCCTCCCTCAGGTTAGGGGGCCTATAGCATACTCCCAGTAATATTTTTCCCTTAGCTTCATCCCTTTGGAGTTCTACCCATAAGGATTCCACCTCCTCCCTAGCTTCCTTAGTGATGTCATCTCTCACATTCACTTGTACATTATTCATGATATATAGGCATACCTCTCCTCCTTTTTTACCCTCTCTATCCTTGAGATAAACGGTATACCCTTGAATTGTTGCCAGCCAATCATGAGAGCTGTTGATGTCTGCCTCTCAGTTGCAGAAGTCTTTGATCCTGGCTCTTACCGAAATGGTTCGTTCTGCCTTTAAGTTGCCTCTTGCAGAGGTTACTGAGCTCCCTGGTCCTCTTTGGAATCCCTGAGGCCTTTTCATGCCTCACAGGCTTTCCCCTTACACCCTCTGTTGGAACAGGTGGTGTATACTGATTGGGAACATCCTGACAGGATTTTTATATCCCATGGATGAAAAGTTTAACAAGTGGAGCATGCCAGACGTAGATGCAGCAGTCTCTTCCTTAAACAAGAACTTAACTTGTCTGGTAGATAACGCACAGGGCTTGAAAGACCCTGTTGACAAGAAAACTGGAGTCATTATAAGCTTCCTTTTCTTTGGCCAGTTCAGCCAGCTGTTGCAGCAATTGGTATCTGACAGTCCGTGAAGGATCAGATCAGATGGCCTGACAGGCCTAACCGGGAGGATAATCTGGCTAAAAATAAGACAGATATTCCTTGAGCGCTGTGTTTTGCTGTCGACGCTTTAACCACCTGAGATCCAGGCCAATTCTGACATTTCTCTCCTACATGTAAAATTCCAAATTTTTTTGCTAGAAAATTACATAGAACCCCCAAACATTATATATGTTTTTTTAGCAAAGACCCTAAAGAATACAGTGGCCGTCGTTGCAACTTTTTATCTCGCACAGTATTTGCGCAGCAATTTTTCGAACGCGTTTTTTTCAGAAAAAAAACAGTTTCCTGCTTTAAAAAAAAACAAAACAGTAAAGTTAGCCCAATTTTTTTGCATAATGTGAAAGATGAAGATACGCCGAGTAAATAGATACCCAACATGTCACGCTTCAAAATTGCATGCGCTTGTGGAATGGCGCCAAACTTTGGTATTTAAAAATCCCCATAGTCGACGCTTTAACATTTTTTACTGGTTACATATTTTGAGTTGCAGAGGAGGTCTAGGGCTAGAATTATTGCTCTCGCTCTAACGTTCGCGGCGATACCTCACATGTGTGGTTTGAACACCGTTTTCATATGTGGGCGGGACTTACGTATGCGTTCGCTTCTGCGTACGAGCTCGCGGGGACAGGGCGCTTTAAATTTTTTTTTCTTTTCTTTTTATTGTTCATTTTACTTTATTTTTTTAGTTCAACAACTTTAAAAAAAAAAAAAAAAAATTTGATTACTTTTATTCCTATTACAAGGAATGTAAACATCCCTTGTAATAGGAATATTACATGATCGGACCTATTTACAGTGAGATATGGGGTCAATAAGACCCCACATCTCACCTCTAGGCTGGGAAGCCTAAAATCAACAAAAAAAAAAAAAAAAAAAAAAAAAAACGATCACCGCTTCCCAGCGGAGGCGGCGCCGTTTTTTGAATGCAGAGGCCGGGCGTGACGTCATAACATCGCGCCCGGCCTCCGAACGATCATAGAGACTCCGGCGACCATCTGGTCCGCCGGAAATCTCTATGATCATCATCCGGTGCCGGCGGATCCCGAGTCCGACTCACCGATGGAAGCGGTGA
This sequence comes from Lithobates sylvaticus, assembly GCA_028564925.1. Lineage (NCBI taxonomy): Eukaryota > Metazoa > Chordata > Amphibia > Anura > Ranidae > Lithobates > Lithobates sylvaticus. The sequence goes on along the minus strand of CM053026.1, from coordinate 467,704,025 downwards.
GTCGGTAGAAGCACCGGAGGGCGGCGGGAGGGGGGGGCGGGCCCTCCCGCCGCCCGTAAGAACGATCAAGCGGCGGAACAGCCGCTATGATCGTTCTTATGGTGCAGGGAATCGCCGGCTGAAACCGGCAATATCTGAATGATGTCTGTAGCTACAGGCATCATTCAGATATACCCCTGAGACCAAAAAGACGTCATATGATGTACTCTGGGTCTCAGGTGGTTAAAGGATTCAATACAGCAGGTTTCTCGTTTGGCTCTCTTGTCTGTACATATGTGCAGACTTTTGTGGCTTAAGAACTGGTTAGCTGAGCTTCCTTGTAAAAAGTTATTAGCAGGTTTCCCGTTTCATGGGGAACGTTTATTCGATGATCATTTGGACAAATGTATCCAAAAGATTTCCGGAGGGAAGAGTTCTCTACTACCTGTGAAGAAAAGCACAAGGCGTCCCTTGTTTAAAACCTCAGGGACTGCTTCCTCAAATGTCTCATCGCCAAGGCAGTTCTGCCACCAACAGGGCGCTAGGGCCAGGGGCAAGCCGCAAGATCAGGGCCAGAAAAGGCCCTGGGACCAAAGTACTTCTAAACCCAGCACCAAGCCAACCTTTTGAGGCTGCTGCACTTTGCGGACATTTGGAGAACAACAATTCAGGATGAGTGGGTCACCTCAACTATATAACGCGGTTACAAGCTGAAGTTGCGGGGTGTTCCCCCCTCAGAGGGTTTTAAGATCCAGTGTTCCCTCGGATCCTCCAAAAAGTCTTATTGCTTCAGGCACTACATCATTTAGTGCATCAAGGAGTGATTGCAGAGGTTCCTGTTCCCGAAAGGGGCACAGGGTTTTACCAGAACCTGTTTACGGTTCAAAAACCAGACAGGGACACAAGGCCCATTTTGGACCTAAGATCCCTGAACAAGTGTCTGATACAGTCCTTTCGGATGGAGTCTGTCCGCTCAGTAGTAGCCTCACTCCAGATGGGAGACTTTCTAGCCTCCATCGATATAAAAGACGCGTATTTACACGTACCTATATTTCAGCCTCATCAGAGGTTCCTGCGATTTGCAGTAGAGGAACTTCATTTTCAGTTTGTGGCTCTACCCTTCAGGCTTGCTACAGCTCCCCGGTGTTCACAAAGGTCCTAGCACCAGTACTGGGTCTTTTGGACATTTTGGCCAATAAATTCATAGGTTCCTAGTGAGACTCGCAGGTAAAAACGCACCTAGTTGTCGGGGACTACTTGAACCGCTACAAAAAATGTAAATGGCTAGTGCTTCCAGAGATCTAACTCTGCGGTTTTGTGTGCTGTGTATTGTAAGTGACAGTGATCTATTGATACTGCACTTGTTTGGCTGGGCGGAGGGGCTAAAGGCAGGTGTCGGGGCTGATCCTGCTAATGCTGCTTTATGAGAACACTATACTATTGGGGACGCTAGTATAGTTATCAGATCAAAGATATTGATCTGTTCAGACACTATACTAGTATTAAAGGTATATATATAGTGTGTGTGTTAGTGTTACTGACAATCAAAGGGTTAAAATCTGATGCTGTCTGGGATTGACGCAAACACTAACTGCTGACGCTAACTGGCATCACCTGTGACACTAATATTGATCAGAAAAAAAAGATATGTACACGTGACACTGTGACAGGGAGTAAAAGAGTTAATTGGGGGTGATCAGGGAGTTAAATCTTTATTAGGGAATATATGGTGGGTACCCTAAGACGGGGGTGTGATATATGTGCCCATGTGTCCTGGTGTCAGTGTAGTGCTTGTGTACTCACTGTTGATGCTGAACTGAAAAGGGCTCCAGGAGGGGAGATTACATAATTTTCTGTGCCTGTGTTTACATTACACAGGCACAGGAAGTTCTGTCATTTGCCAGAACCGATCAGCAGGTCCAGGCCATAAGTCATAAAAAGAGAGAAAGGGTTTGGGTGAAGCATGCAGCTGGAGAGCTCTCCAGCTGCATGCCTCACCCAAAGTCCCAAACCCGTTCTCTCTTTTTTTGCTGCGCAAAACCCGGGATGGAGGTACCTCTGATTTCTTCTTCAGAGGCCTCATTTAAAGTCCCAAATTTTTTTCCTTTTTTATCCAGGCCACAAATCATTGGCCTGGACCTGGCGGTTCTGTAACGTATGTGATTGCTGCGGGGTCGGCGGGTGCGCACCTACCCGCAGGCACGAGCGATGTACAGGAATGTCGATTTAATAAATTCCTGTATTTAATAAACCTGGTCTACTTCACTTTAGTCTTTAGAGGTAGCCACTTTTAGGCAGTGAACATTCTAGTTTACCTTCCGATATGTTTTTTGCTGTACTTTATAGGGGTGCAACGGATCAAAAAACTCACGGATCGGATCGATCCTCGGATCAGGAGTCACGGATCGGATCATTTTCGGATCAGCAAATAATTGAATTTGCAAAAACCTGTGAAAATTCCGCCACATATAGTCCCCACTGTAATATCCACGTCATCTCCCCCACTGTAATATCCACATCCTCTCCCCACTGTAGTATTGGCTGGGTATCGCAGAGTATTGGCTGGGTATCGCAGAGTATTGGCTGGGTATCGCAGAGTATTGGCTGGGTATCGCAGAGTATTGCAGGGTTTACAAGTGATCGCTCCGTCATTTGACGGAGCGATCACATTAAAAACAGTGGCCGGGTGTACCAAGATGGCCGCCGTTCCGTTTTTTTTTTTTTTTGAAACTTACGGCGCTGCAGCCGTTCATCTCCTCCTCCTCACATGCTGTCTCTGTGTGAGGAGGGGCAGCGGCGCTGAGAGATGATCTCATATGTTTACATATGAGATCATCTCTCATTGGCCAGGGCGATCACGCTGTAAACGGCCGCTGTGATTGGCCGTTTACAGCGATCTGTGATTGGCCGCGTCCGAGGGACACGGTCAACACAGAATTTCCCTGCTGCGCGCTCGTGAGCGCGCACAGGGAACGAGGAAAGGGGAGGCCGTCTTACGACGTCCTCCCGGGATTTCACATCCGCGCGGTGGCCGTCATTCGGCTACGGCCGGATGTGAAGTGGTTAAACAATGTCCCCCCCCCCCCCCCCCAATAAAATGCAGCTTATTACAAGCATAAAAAACATAGTCAGCAATGCATATCAGATATCCCTGATGATTTGTGCCAAGCTCACCACCGATCAAAGTTCCTCCAAACAGACCGCTGTGATGAGTCCCGGGATGACGCTAATCGTGTCGTGCTGATGGGTTGCGACATGATTAGCGTCATCCCGGGACTCATCACAGCAGTCTGTTTGGAGGAACTTTGATCTGTTATGAGCTTGGCACAAATCATCAGTAATAATGTGCTGCTGACTATTTTTTTTAATGGGCTGCATTTTATTGGGGGGGGGGGGGATCGTTTAGTAGTGGGGAAGTGGTGTGGTACCTGCTTTTAGAAGTTGCAGAATTGGCCAGGCAAGGAGTCCAGCGTGACTGCTCCGGAATCCAGTCACATGGGCTCCTGTGGCATGTGGAATGAATGAACTTGCGGCTGGGGGTGACGTCAGCGCGCAGCTCGTCGCCGCCGGGTGTACCAAGATGGCCGCCCGCTCCATAGCTAGGCCGAAGCCGCGGCCTTTACTAAAGGCCGCGGACCGCTCCGCGGATCGCGAGGGGTGCCGATCCGGACAGGCCGATCCGTACGGATCACGGATCGGTCACGATCCGTTGCACCCCTAGTACTTTAAGGCTAGGTAGGACTACACACACTGGGGTTGATTTAGTAAAGGCAAATCCACTTTGCAGTACAAGTGCAATTGAAAGTGCAGTCGCTTTAGATCTGCGGGAAGATCTGAAATGAGTGGAAGCTCTACTGATTTTATCATCCAATCATGAAAATAAAAAACAGCCTTTTTGCTTGTACCTTGCATTTCCCCCTCAGATCTACAGCGACTGCACTTCTATGTGCACTTGCAGTGTAAAGTGGATTTGCCTTTAGTAAATAAACCCCAAAGTGTGTAATACAGATTCCAGTTATTTGACTGCTCCCCATTGTTTAATAACTTTTTGTCTTGAATATCCTGGGCTGGCCTACAATTGTTTTGTTTGCCTGTGCCCAATCCCCATGTAGGCAGCAGTATAACCCTAGAGTATCTGAACCTTCAAACCCCTCAAGTTTTTTTTGTTTGAGAAAGATCAGCCCTTCATTCTTAATGCCAAATGCAGAATCTACATTCACCTCCTGGGCATTACGCTGAAAACAGAAGCTGTTGTGATGAATGGATAGGCTGAGTGCTTGTATAGTCTGACACAGGCTGGTCTTGCACTATTGCAGTTGGGCAACCATACTACTTGTACATTTATCTGTTATAGCCTATTAGATTACATATTATGCAATACAAGTGGTAGTTGCTTAGAGAATATGAATATAAAAGTATTAGGGGTACACTGAATGGAAATTTTGGTGCTGAAACTGCACAATGCGCTTTACCCAAAAAGACAGTTTTTTTTAAATATTTATATTTTTATATATAATTGTATTGTATTATATTTAACTTTAATTTAATATAAACTTAAATTAATATGAATTTATTGTTTGCCATTATTGGCACTTTTAGTGCAAGAAAGGTCAAGAAAAATACCATCTCTTGTATCATGTCTGCAATCTTCTACTTAAACACACTGCTTATAGTATTAGCAAAATTTCCGTTTGGTGCACCTCTAGCAGACATGATACAGGAGATGGTCAGAGACTGCAGACATGATACAAGAGATCAATCCAGCCTCACCAGTGCCTGTCGGATGCAGCTGAATTTTAGTTACCCAGCAGCAAGAACAATGTCCCGCCTCCTGTGATCACATCACACTTATTCAATGTCCTTCCATTGGATCAGTGTGCCGTCTTTCACAGGAGGTGGGACATTGTTACTGCGGCTGCCCACACAGTTCAGCTCCGTGACACACGGAGATCATGCTTCGAGGGGGGGGACTGGGGCGCGCCAGTTTGACAGCCTGGGAAGGACCCAGCCCCCTTTTCGGCACTCCATTATCAACATTTTTCTTCTTTCGACCGATGACTCTAAAAACTGTTTTCAGCCGATAATTTTTGTGGCCGAAATGCACCACTAATTATATATATATATATATATATATATATATATATATATATATATATATATATATATATATATATATATATATATATATATATATATATATATATATATATATATATATTTGGTGGTGTATTTTTTTTCTTATACACACACACACACACACTATAAATAGATGGATAGAAGTGTTAACATATTTTTGTGTGACACATATATACATGGCTGTTTGTTTTCTTCACCATTAAAAGAAGAAAAAATACTTAAATTTGCCTTTTTTTTTTTTTTTTTGATAGAATGGATGACACTGACCTTCCAGTAGTGGATGAAGATGAATTTGTCATTCATGAGACTACATATTTGGAAATTGATCCTAAAAGTAGCAAAAAAAAAACAAAAAATCCTAATGACAGCAAAAAAAATAAAGAAACTGGAAAGAATGCTGAACGTGAGGTGTTAAATGTAAGTGACTGCTCTTCTCTATTTGTTCACTGGAGGCTGGGGGGGGGGGGGGGGGGGGGTGCAGGCCTCGAAGGCAACGGTTCTTGAACTTTTTATCTAAGGCAGGGGTCTCAAACTGGCGGCCCTCCAGCTGTTGCAAAAACAAAATTTTTACTCTAAGGACCCAAAGTTTGAGACCCCTGATCTAAGGACCCAAATTGTTACTGCACTTGGATCTTGGAAGAGAAAAAACTGAGCATGGTACAAGTTGGGGTTTGTGGCAAACTTGTTAGTTTGACCAGATTCCACTCTCTGTGCTTCGTCTAGCTTTGGGAGAAGTAAGATGGATCTGAATTCTTGAAGAAATGCATTAAGGCAAATGTCACGTTTGCTTTTTTTTAATAGTGTTCGCAAATTGTTAGATTCGGTTGCCAAGAGGAAAGGGAGACTGCTGCAAACACCTTTAGGATACAGCTGAATCCCAGGCTGTTTTGTCAGACAAAACCATGGCATTTCCAGTTAATACTAAAACTTTCCTATCCATTACTGCATCTTTCCTTTCTCTGTTGTCCAGTGTAGCTACCCACTATATTGAAGGGACTATATGAAAGGTTTTGTGGCAAGAGCTGAAACTACTTGGGAGAATTGTAGCATGTAGGAACGGTCTTAAGATTAGGCCATAAAAGGAAGTTTCAGAAAGGGGTAACAGGTTTGTGTAGGTACCTGTAGATGCTTTTATTTTTTTTCATTTTTTTTATACCTGTAACACTTTGACCTCCTATTGCCCAGTGACAGTCTCTTTAAAATTATCACATGTAATTCAACAGGACCTCAGAACATTACCAAGAAAACAATTAAAGCATTGTTTTAATGAAATGATTCCCTCTTTAATAGGTTACTTATACCAGTGCAAGGACGAGTGACAATAATGCTACAGATTTAAGGAAGAGTCACAATGATGAAAGAGATTCATCGTCTCCATCAGGTAATTAATTTTCTTTCCTGTTCACACAAAAATGGAACTTCTGCTTTTCGGAACCCCCCCCTCCGGTGTCACATTTGGCACCTTTCAGGAGGAGGGGGGTGCAGATACCTGTGTAATACAGGTATTTGCACCCACTTCCGGGCATAGATCACCACAGTGACCTACGCCACTTCCCGTTACCCCCAACTGTCTGCTGGGAGACAAACAGGTCCCAGAGACAGCAGGAACCATTTGGATTGCGCAGCGCAACTCGCGCATGCGCAGTAGGGAACCAGGAAGTGAAGCCGCAAGGCTTCACTTCTTGATTCCCTTACAGAAGATGGCGGCAGCATCCGAGGACCAAGGGATGGTTTGGTCTTCGTCCTTACTTTTAAAAGTCAGCAGCTACAGTATTTGTGTGACTTTAAAAAAACTTTAAAAAAAAAATTTGGCGGACCTCCACTTTAAAAGAGCCAGGATTCACAGTCATTGAGTTATACTGCTGTTTAAAGGAGGATTTGGGCACTGGCAGCTAAATGAAGTTTCAAGCCTGGTAGACCCCTGTAGGTCCCAGCTTGCCTCAGTTTTTTTTTGCTAGTGTCCTAAAATTCAAGTCTTTTCTTTGTCAAGGGAAGGTTACCTACAGCGGGAAAAATAAGGCATTAACCGATTAAAGACCGGCCGCCATTGTTTAACGGCGGCACAATGGCTCTCCTGTGGGAATCGCCATAGGTGTATGATGGCTCGTGCAGGCTCAGTCGCGGGTGGTGCGCGCTCGCTCCCGCTGCACACCACGGGAGCGTGCCTGCGGGTCGCAAGCACTTGATGTCTTTCGGCTATTTATAGCTCTGATCGCTGTGTAAATGTCACTGGTCCCAAAAAAGTGTCAGATTCTTCCACTGCAATGACGCAGTTACGATAAAAATCGCAGATCACTGCCATTACTAGTAAAAAAATAATCAAAATGGCATAAATCTATTCCCTATTTTGTAGACGCTATCATTTTTGCGCAAACCAATCAATATATGCTTATTGCAATTTTTTATTTTTTTTCCCTTTACCAAAAATATCTAGAAGAATTTATATTGGCTTAAACTGATGAAGAAATTTGTTTTAAAAAAAAAAGAAATGGGATATTTATTATAGTAAAAAATATTGTGTTTTTTTTTTTTTTTTCAAAATTGACGCTCTTTTTTTGTTTATAGAGCAAAAAATCAATACCGCAGGGGTGATCAAATGCCACCAAAAGAAAGCTCTATTTGTGAGGAAAAAAGGACGTCAATTTTGTTTTGGTACAGCGTCGCACTACTGCCCAATTGTCAGTTAAAGCGACCCAGTGCCGAATCGCAAAAAATGCTCTGGTCATTAAAGGGGTAAATCCTTCCGGTGGGTGAAGTGGTTAAACACGTCGCCATTTTTCTAGGTAAATATATTTCTAAAGGTGCTATTGACATGCAATTTTCACCACGTGTTTGTAACAACCCATGCAATCCATATATACAAAAAAAACCAAAAAAATCAGTTCAGAAATTAAGTTATGTGTAATAAAACTGAATGGCACAGGAAAAATTTAGTGAAATGTATTTATTACTCCTGTATGGAGAAACTAGTCGCATGCATTGCTCAAGTGTGATTTTGTCCCTTTCTATCACACAGTTTTCAAATGTTGAAGTTTTCGTGGGCCTCTTCTATGAACTATGATCTTTTTAGTTTCCATAGATTTTCTATTAGATTCAAGTCAGGTGATTGGCTGGACCATTCTAGCAGCTTTATTTTCTTTCTTTATTCCAATTGAGAGCTTTGCTTTGTGTTTGGGATCATTGTCTTGCTGAAATGTCCACCCTTGTTTAAAATTCATCTTCCTGGTATATGGCAGCAGAGTTTTATCAAGACTGTCTTGGTACATTTTTCCATTCATCCTTCCTTCAATAATATGAAGTTTGTAAGTACTGTATGCTGAAAAACAGCCCCACACACCATCATGTTCCAACCTCCAAACTTCACTGTTGGTATGGTGTTTTTGGGGTGATGTGCAGTCCGATTGGACCTCCAATCATGGTGTGTATTATGGCATCCAAAGAGTTAAATTTTGGTCTCATCTGACCAGACTACATTCTCCCAGTACTTCAGACTAGTCTAAATAGTGTGCAGCAAACTTTTTAAATGAGCTTCAACATGCTTTTTCTTCAGCAATGGAGTCTTGTGTGGTGAGCATGCATACAGGCCATGGCGGGTTGAGTGCATTACTTATGGTTTTCTTTGAAACCATTGTGCCTGCTAATTCCAGGTCTTTCAGAAGCTCTCCACAAGTGGGTCTTGGACAACTCCTCTGATAATTCTTTTCGCGCCTCTGTCAGAAATCTTGCTAGGAGCACCTGGTCGTGGCCGGTTTATGGTGAAATTATGTTTTTTCCACTTTCGGATTATTTTCCCAACAGTGCTTACTGGAACAGTTTAGAAATCCTTCTGTAACCAATGCCATCAGTATGTTTTGCAACAGTAAGGTTGCAAAGGTCTTGAGAGGGCTCTTTGCTTTTACCCATCATGAGATGTTTCTTGTGTGACACCTTGTTAATGAGACGCCTTTTTATAGGCCATCAGTTGACTGAACCAGCTGATATTATTTTGCACTGACAAGGGGCAGGAGAATTGCTTTCTAATTACTTAAAGATTTCAGCTGGTATCTTTGCTTTCCATGCCTTTTTGCACCCCCCTTCAATACTTTTTCCCTGTGTCATTCCATTTTATTACACATAACTTAATTTCTGAACTTATTTGTTTTGGATTGCATGGGTTGTTAATGACATGTCAATAACGCCTTTAGAAATATATTTATCCAGAAAAATGGTGATTATTTTTCTTTTTCATACATCATGGGACACGGAGTCAGGCTAATATTCATTACCTGCTGGGTTATACATCATCTCCAGGTGAATGGACACTGGTAGACCAAAGGTCTTTAGACAGGAAGTGATCCCCCTATATAACCCCTCCCATACAGGAAGCACTTCAGTTTTTTTTTTACCAGTGTCTGCAAGGTGGATGGCATGGTTTGTTTGAGCTCTCTTAGCTCCAGGTCTCTAGTCCCACAAATGGTTCCAAAAATGAATCAAGGGATTGACCGATCGGATCCATTTGACACAGGCTTTTATGCTTAGATAAATGGTCCCAGAGCCTCTCAAAGACTCTAGATCCTGCAATGTTTTGCCTGTACTGTGGCCTCCGGGCTCTGGACCCTGCGCAGTGGAAATCCTGGACACTACAGCGCTAAGGCATTTTCTGCAGGGTGCTATACAGGTCCAAGGGTGTGGACCCTAAACATGAAAGGGTACCCAGTCCTTGAAGGTTCAAGTGACAGGAACACGCTGTGAAGGGTGAAGATTGGGCCCTATGCTTCTAAGTGGCCCTGCGCCAGGACAGGTAAGTGAAACACCTTTATTTTGTTAATGTGGGGTGTTCTAGTGATTGTAACAATCAGTCAAGCTAGCTAAAGGCTTGGACACCTGTGTGCCGTGACCATATGGGGGAGTTCTGGGCTAGCTGTGGGTGTTTGCAAAGTGTACCTTTTTTTGCTTGTGTCTGGCTTCTTTTTACCTGTATGATGACGCACTACGGTGCGCCATCTCGCCTTGGTTTGCTATGGCGCACGTGCGTTTGCAAGAGTGCCGCTGGGCTCAGCAGTTTGCTTGGTGGTCATGGCGCACATGCGCTATAGCCTATATCTGGCACATGAAGATTTGCGTCCTACGCAAATACAGTCATGGCCACTCGTAGGGACCGCGCACATGTGTCTGCACGCATAGAACATTTTGGCGCACACCCAGCTTAGTTAAGCTGTGTATGCCGAGCTTCCAGAAGGCAGCTGTGTGACACAGAGCAGGCTCTGAACAGACAGTTAGAGCACAGGATTGCTGGCATGATTGCCTCCATCCCGCAGGGTGGCAGGAAGCATGACAGATTCCCCTCCCTGGAGTCTCCTGGTCTGGAGCAGGAATAGGTTGAGGATGGGGAAGAGCCTAAAGCTCAGGATTTGGTGAAGTGCCCGGCAGATGAGTCTGCTTCCGAGCAATCTGGACAATAAGATATCCTCTCGATGTCTGCCTCTCAGTCGCTGAGGTTTTTGATCCTTACTCTGACCAAAATGGTTTGTTCTGCCTTTAAGTTGCCTCTGGCAGAGGTGACTGAGCCCCCCTGATCCTCTTTGGGATCTCTGAGACCTTTTCAGGTCGCACAGACTTTCCCGATACACCCCCTGCTGGAACAGGCGGTGTATGCTCATTGGGAACATCCTGACAGGACTTTTTTTGCCTCCTAAAAGGTTTTCCCTTTTATATCCCATGAATGAAAAGCTTGTTAAAAAAATGAGCATGCCAGCCATAGATCCTTAAACAAGAACTTGTCCGGTAGATAATGCACAGGGCTTGAAAGACCCTGTTGACAGGAAATTGGAGTTTAATAAAGGCTTCCTTTTCTTTGGCCAGTTCAGCCATTCAGCCAGCTGTTGCAGCAATTGGTATTTGCCAGTCCATACAGGATCAAGTCAAATGGCCGGATAGGCCTTACCAGGAGGATTATCTGCCTGAAAGTAAGACAGAATTCCTGGAGCGCTGTGTTTTGCTGTTGATGCTTTAAAGCAGTGATCCTCAAACTACGGCCCTCCAGCTGTTGCGGAACTACACATCCCATGAGGCATTGTATAACTCTGACATTCACAGACATGACTAGGCATGATGGGAATTGTAGTTCCTGAACAACTGGAGGGCCATAGTTTGAAGACCCATGCTTTAAAGGATTCAATACAGCTGGTTTCTCCTCTGGCTCTTGTCTGTACATATGCGCAGACTTTTATGAGTTAAGAACTGGTCAGCCGAGCTTCCTTGTAAAAAGTTGGCAGGTTTCCCGTTTCATGGGGAATGTTTATTCGGGGATCACTTGGACAAATATATCCAAAAGAAGTTATCTACTGCCAGTGAAGAAAAGCACCAAATGTCCCTCGTTTAAAAACCTAGGGACTGCTTCCTCAAATGTCTCAGCGTCAGGGCAGTTCCGCCGCCAACAGGGCGCTAGGGGCAAACCGAAAGGCCAGGGCCAGAAAAAGCCCTTGGTCCAAAATTCTTCTAAACCCAGCACCAAGCCCTCCTTTTGAGGGGGTGCCCCCCACTCCATCGGGTGGGGGGAAGGCTGCTGCACTTTGTGGACATTTGGAAAACAACAATTCAGGATGAGTGGGTCGCCTCAATTATGCTTCAGGCACTACATTTAGTGCATCAAGGAGTGAATTGTAGAGGTTCCTGTATTCAAAAGGGGCACAGGGTTTTACTCAAACCTGTTTAAGGTTCAGAAACCAGGCAGGGACACAAGGCCCCTTTTGGACACCTGAACAGGTATCTATTGATACAGTCCTTTCGGATGAAGTCTGTCCGCTCAGTAGTAACCTCACTCCAGAGGGGAGACTTTCTATCCTCCATCGATAGCAGACTCATATTTACGCGTACCTATCTTTCAGCCTCATCAGAGGTTCCTACGTTTTGCAGTAGAGGAACTTCATTTTCAGTTTGTGGCTCTACCCTTCGGGCTTGCTAAAGCTCCCCCGGGTGTTCACAAAGGTCCTAGCATCAGTACTCGGTCTTTTAAGGGCCCAAGGGATTCTGGTGCTTGGGTATCTGGACGACCTGCTCAGAGATCACTCACTACAGGCTCTAGAACAGAGCATAATATACACAGTGCGGTATTTGAAAAGCTTAAGGCTGGATCATAAATACCTAAAAGTCAGCCTTGAGACCAGCTCAAAGCCTAAAGTATTTAGGTCTGATCCTAAACACGGTCCAAGCAAGAGTATTCTTGCCACCCGTAAGAATATGTGCCCTGAAGGATCAGGTGCATCAGATGAGGGGCACCAGACAACCCTCCATTCGGCTCTGTACAAGTCTTCTAGGGAGGATGGTATCCTCCTTCGAGGCAGTACCCTATGCCCAGTTCCATTCCAGGCCCTTGCAACAAGACATCTTGTTGACTTGGAACAGAAGATCTGGATTATCCTATGTGCTTATCTCCTCATGCATGCTTAAGCCTAAACCGGTGGTTGCAGGATCAGAACCTGCAAAAGGATTTTTCCTTTCTCCCGGTAACTTGGAGAGTACTGACTACAGATGCCAGTCTCTCAGGCTGGGGAGCAACCCTAGATGGGCTCACAGCCCAGGGGAAATGGTCAGGGCCAGAGCAGACCCTGCCCATCCATGTCCTAGAATTACGGGCAGTACGTCTGGCCCTACGGTCCTGGACGGTGGAGCTTCAGGACTGCCCCATGAGCGTTCAGTCTGACAATGCCAAGGCAGTGGCCTATATAAACCACCAAGGCGGTACCTGGAGTCGTTCAGCTCTGGTGAACTACATTCTAGCCTGGGCAGAGGGACATGTGCCAATTATATCAGCAGTCTATATCCCGGGAGTAGAGCACTGGAAGGCAGATTATCTCAGCTGCCAGCAGATCTGCCCGAGGGAATGGTCCCTACTAGGGATGAGCCGAACACCCCCGGGTTCGGTTCGAACCAGAACCTTCGAACGGACCGAAAGTTCGCGCGAATTTTCGAACCCTATACGTTATAATGGACGCGAACGTTCGAAATCAAAAGTGCTAATTACAACGGCCAATATGCATGTTAATGTCATAAAACAGGTTTGGGGACCCGGGGTCCTGCCCCAGGGGACATATATCAATGCAAAAAGAACTTTTAAAAACTAACGTTTTTTCGGGAGCAGTCATTTTAATGATGCATAAAGTGAAAAAAAAAAGTGACATTTTCCTTTAAATATGGTACCTGGGGGGTGTCCAAAGTATGCCTGTGAAGTGGCATGTGTTTCCCGTGTTTAGAACTGTCCTTGCACAAAATGACATTTGTAAAGGAAAAAAAGAAGCCATTTAAAACCACTTGCGGCTTTAGGTTTGATCTTAAGTAGAATCTGAACAGGTACATTATGAAGTGTAGCTCCATCCCAAAAAAATCTATTTTTAAGCTTTTTGGAGAACATAGGGAGGGGTTATCACCCCTGTAACATTTGCTGTCTTTGCACATCTGTTCAGAACATGTCACCTCACTTTCCGTCCCAATGACAAATGTTTTTGGAAAAGTGGGGTTTTAATTGAAACAAGGATTGGTGATAAAGTATCAGTAGAGAGGAGATACCTTTTTCCCAAATTAAATCTAACAGGATAGAATTTCCCTTCCTAGGGGTAGATTTCCTCTCACTTCCTGTTTTTCTCTTTCCATTTGCAAGTAGGAGTCGTTTGTAAGTTGGATGTTTGAAAGTAGGGGCCTGGCGTATATACTCTGCAGAAATTTGCCCTATTAGATGTTGGTGTAGCCACAAGACTGGTGGGCACAGGAATGGGCCCTGCTGTGAGTTAATAGATCAAGATTTGTAATTGCATGCACCTGTTGAACAGGGCAGAAAAATTGGGGGTGGTGGACGGTTTTGCCACAAGACTGTAAGCTCTCACAGTTACTCTTGGTGGGCGCAGGAATGGGCCCTGCTGTGAGTTATTAGATCAAGATTTGTAATTGCAAGCACCTGATGAACAGGGCAGAAAAATTGGGCCTTTGGCGGTGGTGGTGGACGGTGTTGCCACAAGACTGTAGGCCCTCATAGTTACTCTTGGTGGGCGCAGGAATGGGCCCTGCTGTGAGTTATTAGATCAAGATTTGTAATTGCAAGCACCTGATGAACAGGGCAGAAAAATTGGGCCTTTGGCGGTGGTGGTGGACGGTGTTGCCACAAGACTGCAGGCCCTCATAGTTACTCTTGGTGGGCGCAGGAATGGGCCCTGCTGTGAACTATTAGATCAAGATTTGTAATTACCCGCCCCTGTTAAACAGGGGCTGAAAAATTGTGCCTTAGGCACTGGTGCTGGTGCCACAACACTGCAACCCCTCACAGAGACTGTACTTGGAGCACAGCAGTCACACGTGTTGCGAAGCATTTTTTTAAAAAATTGTAAGTACACGCCCCTGTTAAACAGGGGCTGAAAAATTGTGCCTTAGGCACTGGTGCTGGTGCCACAACACTGCAACCCGGCCCTCACAGATACTGTACTTGGAGCACAGCAGTCACACGTGTTGCGAAGCATTTTTTTTAAAAAATTGTAAGTACACGCCCCTGTTAAACAGGGGCTGAAAAATTGTGCCTTAGGCACTGGTGTGGTGGCATGGATCATTGAGGAGGAGGAAGAGGATAGTCAGTGAACATAAGAGGACAGTCACTCAGCATCAGCATAGGCAGTCTTGAAGGGATGTGACATTAAAAATTATTCGGTTATATCCGCCTCAGGTGCCTGGTAGCTGGTGGTGATCCAAGACTGATTCATTTTGATGAATGTCAGTCGATCAACCGAGGCGGTGGACAGGCGCACCCTATGATCAGTCACAAATCCTCCAGCAGCACTGAATGTGCGTTCGGAAAGAACGCTGGAGGCAGGACAGGCCAGTAGCTCAATTGCATACTGTGCAAGCTCTGGCCAGTGATCCATCCTCAGGACCCAGTAAGCCAGAGGATTTTCGGTGGGAAAGGTGTCCAAGTCTGACCTTGCCCCAAGGTATTCCTGCACCATGTATATCAGACGCTGGCGATGGTTGCTGGAACCGATCATACCTTGGGGCTGCGGACTAAAAAATTGTCTGAACGCATCGGTCAGACGTCCACCTTCCCCACCGCTCCTTCTGCCACTGACCGAAGCCTCAGCAACTCGTCGCCCAGGACCAGGAGTTTGTAGCCTCCCAGTTTCTGGGAACGCGTTGCACAGACCTTTCTGCAAGGCCTCCCTGAGATGTCTCATCCTCTGCTCCCTCTGCGACGGCAAGATAAGGTCCGCAACCTTACCCTTGTACCGCGGATCAAGGAGAGTGGCCAGCCAGTAATGGTCCCTCTCCTTGATCCGAAGAACACGAGGATCCTTCCGCAGGCTTTGCAGGATCAGGGAGGCCATGCAGCGTAGGTTAGCTGAGGCATTCGGTCCGGAGTCTTCTGGGTCACTGAGGATGACATGATCGCCAGCCACCTCCTCCCAGCCACGTACAAGTCCACTGGCTTGTTGGGACTGTACATCATCCCTAAAAGACTGCTGCTGCTGATGCTGAGTGCCAGGCTCCACCTCCATGCTCACACAATCCTCCTCCTCCTCCTCCTCCTCCTCCTCCTCATCCTCTTCCTGTGTGATGGGTGGGACAGAAGGAACACTGTCCGGATAAAGGGGGCCTTGAGAGGCAAGGAAGTCCTCCTCTTCCTGCCTCTGTTCTGCCTCAAGTGCCCTGTCCATTATCCCACGCAGCGTATGCTCCAACAGGTGGACAAGAGGGACAGTGTCACTGATGCATGCACTGTCACTGCTCACCATCCTCGTGGCCTCCTCAAATGGTGAGAGGACAGTGCATGCATCCCTGATCATGCTCCACTGACGTGGGGAAAAAAAACCAAGCTCCCCTGACCCTGTCCTGGTGCCGTAGTCGCAAAGGTACTCATTGATGGCCCTCTGCTGCGTGTGCAGTCGCTGCAGCATGGCCAACGTTGAGTTCCACCTGGTGGGCATGTCAGATATTAGGCGGTTCTTGGCAGGTTCAGCTCCTTTTGCAGCTCAGTCAGCCGAGCACTGGCATTATAAGATCGGCGGAAATGCACACAGACTTTCCTGGCCTGCCTCAGGACATCCTGTAAGCCTGGGAACCTGCCCAAGAACCGCTGCACCACCAGGTTGAGGACGTGAGCCATGCAGGGCACATGGGTGAGCTGCCCCTGTCGCAGGGCGGAGAGGAGGTTGGTGCCATTGTCAGAAACGACCATTCCTGGCTTAAGCTGACGTGGCGTCAACCACCTCTCGGCCTGCCCCTGCAGAGCTGCCAGAACCTCTGGCCCAGTGTGGCTCCTGTCCCCCAAACACACCAGCGCAAGCACGGCATGGCATCTTTTTGCCTGCGTACTTGCGTAGCCCCTTGTACGCCTACGGAGCACCGCTGGTTCCAAGGACAGAGCACTGGAGGAAGAAGAAGAGGAGGGGGGTGGAGGAGAGAGGTGTGTCACAACCAGTAGCAGTAGTCGCGTTTTGGAGGCGTGGTGGCGGAACAACCTCCAACACTACTGCACCTTGTCCTGCATCCCTCCCAGCTGCCAATAGAGTGACCCAATGGGCCGTGAAAGAAAGGTACCGTCCCTGTCCATGCCTGCTGGACCATGAGTCAGCGGTAATATGCACCTTACCGCTGACCGCCCTGTCCAGCGAGGCATGGACATTGCCCTCCACATGCCGGTAGAGAGACGGAATCGCCTTCCGCGAGAAAAAGTGGCGTTTGGGAACCTGCCACTGAGGAACCGCACATTGAACAAACTCACGGAAGGGGGCCGAGTCTACCAACTGAAAAGGCAGCAGTTGAAGTGCTAGCAATTTAGCAAGGCTAGCATTCAACCGCTGGGCATGTGGATGGCTGGGAGTGTACTTCTTTCTACGGTCCAGCAGCTGGGGCAGGGAAATTTGCCTGCTGCATTCGGACGTCGGTGTACTGCAAGTACTTGGTTGTGACACACCGAATTCTACACCTTCAGTCCTCTCAGAGCAGCTTTCAGAGAGGACTGAAGGTGTAGTGGGGATGGAGATCCCAGCTGAGGAGGAGCAAGGAGAGGTCCGCTTAGTTCTTTGGTGTGGGTCTTTTATGTGTGCCTGCCAACGAGCTGCATGGCAGGTCGCCATATGTCTGGTCATGCTTGTCGTGCCCAAGCGGCTGATGTTTTGGCCACGCGAGATACGCTTGAGACAAATATTGCAAATAGCAGTGGTGCGATCTGCTGCACTCGTCTCAAAAAAGGCCCACACCAAAGAACTTTTCTGATAACGTGCAGAGGCAGCGCCCTGCACAGGCGGAGCTCTGCGGTGTTGTACAGTTGCTGTGCTGGCCTCTACCTGGCCTCCAGGGGCATCCTGCCTCGTTGGACATGTGACGCCGCATCCTCCTCCTCCTCGTCCTCCTCCTCATCCTCTCTCCCTTGAGGCACCCACGTGGAGTCAGTGACCTCATCATCCCCTCCCTCTTCACCACTAGAGCAAACCTGACAGTAAGCTGCAGCTGGTGGAACTGTACTGCCAGATTCCTCAAGCTGGGTATCGTCATCCGAGCCTTCGAATCGTTGGGCATCCTCCTGGAGCATGTACCCAACACTGTGCTCAAAGAGTTCGGGGGACTCCTCAGGAGGACATGGTGGGTCTAGGGAAGGGGTGGCTGATGATGCTCTGTCAGTACCCTGAGCCTGGGTGAGAGAGGATGAGGAGGATGAGGAGGGCTTGGTCATCCATTCTACCAAGCCTTCAGCATGATGCGGCTCCACATGTCCAGCTGCCGAAAACAAAGACGCGCGTGTCCCATGGCCACGTGCTGATGACGATGCACGACCACGTCCACGTCCACGGCCACGTCCACTAGAAACAGAGCCTGCCTGCCCTGTGTTCTTGGCTCTGCACGCTCTGCCTCCCCTTGGCGGTCTTCCAGCCATTGTAGTCGGTAGTCCTGTGGGTGCTGCTGAGAAGAAAATATAGGAGCTCTGTGTGATGCCACTAACACACTAGAAGTCCTATGGGTGCTTCTGCAAAGAAAATAGAGGAGCTCTGTGTGATGCCACTAACACACTAGAAGTCCTATGGGTGCTTCTGCAAAGAAAATAGAGGAGCTCTGTGTGATGCCACTAAAACACTAGAAGTCCTGTGGGTGCTTATGCAAAGAAAATAGAGGAGCTCTGTGTGATGCCACTAACACACTAGAAGTCCTGTGGGTGCTGCTGAGAAGAATATATAGGAGCTCTGTGTGATGCCACTAACACACTAGAAGTCCTATGGGTGCTTCTGCAAAGAAAATAGAGGAGCTCTGTGTGATGCCACTAACACACTAGAAGTCCTGTGGGTGCTTATGCAAAGAAAATAGAGGAGCTCTGTGTGATGCCACTAACACACTAGAAGTCCTGTGGGTGCTGCTGAGAAGAATATATAGGAGCTCTGTGTGATGCCACTAACACACTAGAAGTCCTATGGGTGCTTCTGCAAAGAAAATAGAGGAGCTCTGTGTGATGCCACTAACACACTAGAAGTCCTGTGGGTGCTTATGCAAAGAAAATAGAGGAGCTCTGTGTGATGCCACTAACACACTAGAAGTCCTGTGGGTGCTGCTGAGAAGAATATATAGGAGCTCTGTGTGTGTAATGGGACTAACACACTTCAAGTCCTATAGGTGCTTCTGGGAAGAAAATATAGCTCTGTGTGTGTGATGGGACTAACACACTTCAAGTCCTATAGGTGCTTCTGGGAAGAAAATATAGCTCTGTGTGTGTGATGGGACTAACACACTTCAAGTCCTATAGGTGCTTCTGGGAACAAAATATAGCTCTGTGTGTGTAATGGGACTAACACACTTCAAGTCCTATAGGTGCTTCTGGGAACAAAATATAGCTCTGTGTGTGTGATGGGACTAACACACTTCAAGTCCTATAGGTGCTTCTGGGAAGAAAATATAGCTCTGTGTGTGTAATGGGACTAACACACTTCAAGTCCTATAGGTGCTTCTGGGAAGAAAATATAGCTCTGTGTGTGTAATGGGACTAACACACTTCAAGTCCTATAGGTGCTTCTGGGAAGAAAATATAGCTCTGTGTGTGTGATGGGACTAACACACTTCAAGTCCTATAGGTGCTTCTGGGAACAAAATATAGCTCTGTGTGTGTAATGGGACTAACACACTTCAAGTCCTATAGGTGCTTCTGGGAACAAAATATAGCTCTGTGTGTGTGATGGGACTAACACACTTCAAGTCCTATAGGTGCTTCTGGGAACAAAATATAGCTCTGTGTGTGTGATGGGACTAACACACTTCAAGTCCTATAGGTGCTTCTGGGAAGAAAATATAGCTCTGTGTGTGTAATGGGACTAACACACTTCAAGTCCTATAGGTGCTTCTGGGAAGAAAATATAGCTCTGTGTGTGTAATGGGACTAACACACTTCAAGTCCTATAGGTGCCTCTGGGAACAAAATATAGGAGCTCTGCCTGCCTGCCACGAACACACTACAAGTCCTATAGGTGCTTCTGGTAACAAAATATAGGAGCTCTGCCTGCCTGCCACTAACACACTACAAGTCCTATAGGTGCTTCTGGTAACAAAATATAGGAGCTCTGCCTGCCTGCCACGAACACACTACAAGTCCTATAGGTGCTTCTGGTAACAAAATATAGGAGCTCTGCCTGCCTGCCACGAACACACTACAAGTCCTATAGGTGCTTCTGGTAACAAAATATAGGAGCTCTGCCTGCCTGCCACGAGCACACTACAAGCCCCTCTTTGTCAATCAATCTTTGTAACTGAATCTATCTAACTCAATCTCTGTAAGTGAATCTCTCTAACTATCTAAATGCAGCAGAGTGTCACAGAAACAGCCTGCTCAATCTGCGCCGGAACAGCATGTGACCGGCGCAGACGGCGTGGCGGCGTTGTATAGGGGGGGGGGCGTGTACTACAGCCCCTGAGCTGTAATTGGCTACAGGCGTCCTGCCTGTAGCCAATTATGGCTCTTCGAGTTTCCGGGGCTGTGATTGGCCAAGCATGCGGGGTCACAGTGCATGCTTGGCCAATCATCAGCCAGCAATGCACTGCGTCGGCCGCGCCGGCCGCAATGCATTGCGGGGCCGCTCGCATCACACGAACATGATGCGAGCGGCCAAAATAGTTCTGGGCTCGCCGAGCGAGCGAACGCCCGGTGCTCGATGCGAACGTGGGTTCGCATCGAGCACCGGGCCCATCCTTAGTCCCTACACCCAGAGGTGTTCCAGGAAATTTGCCAACGTTGGGGATGGCCAGAGGTCAACCTGCTGGCATCCAGGTTCAACAACAAGCTACAGCAGTTTGTGTCTCGAACAAGAGATCCTCTGGCAATTGGAGCAGATGCTCTGATATTTCCTTGGAGCCAGTACTCCCTGGTTTATGCTTTCCCTCGATCCCTCTCCTTCCATATTTGTTGCGCAGGGTTCGGAGAGAGGAGGTTCCAGTCATTCTCATGGCACCAGCCTGGCCCAGAAGGCCCTGGTTCCTGAAGATTGTGAGATGGACAATAGACGGGCCAAGGAGCGCTTCCACGTCGCCCCGATCTACTGTCTCAAGGTCCTATATTCCATCCCAATTTACAGTCTCTAAATTTGATGGCGTGGCTATTGAAGCCAGGGTGTTAAAAAAACATGACATCTTGGGACCAGTGGTGTCTACTCTGGTGAATGCTAGAAAAGCTGTCACTAGGAAAATTTATCATAAGGTCTGGAAGACTTGTATTGCTTGGTGTGAAGCCAAAAAATGGCATCCTTGGAAATATGTGATTTGGAGAATTCTCTCTTTTCTACAGTCAGCTGTGGAAATCAAATTGGCTTTGAGTACAATCAGAGGTCAAGTTTCGGCCCTATCAGTATTCTTCGAATGGCCTTAACCAAAGGGACCCAAGAAGGGGCATGCAGCTTTCATTGCCAATAGGGTCCGTCAATTGGTCATTCAGGCCTACGGTCTGAAACATAAAGCTCCTCCCTTTAGGGTGGTGCTGCTATGCAGCAAGCAGTAGCAGTGTTTTGGTGTCTTAGAGTCGTAGGGCTACATGAAGCAGCGATCTAGGAACTTGTGAGGCTGACATAAGTGAAAAATTATCAGTTACCTTGGGCTCTTTATTTTTCTATGGATGCCCTGAAGTATTTAATTTCACACTTGAAACCTTTAGATTAGGGATATGCAATTAGCGGACCTCCAGCTGTTGCAGAACTACAAGTCCCATGAAGCATAGCAAGACTCTGACAGCCACAAGCATGACACCCAGAGGCATGATGGGACTTGTAGTTTTGCAACAGGAGGTCCGCTAATTGCATATCCCTGCTTTAGATATACCTTTAAATATTTAGCTAAAAGTACGGGTCAGCAAAGTTCTCTTGTAAAAGCTTTCCTTGAGGCAATCTTTATCACCCGCAGGGCTTATCCTCCAGAGCGAAGCCTTAGCCCCAGTTCCACAAAAGAACTTGGCCCTCAAAGGCGGCAAGGGTCAGATTGCACGTCTCCCACTATATAAAGACGTCCTAATTTGGGTGGATGTTTGAAAAAGAGGGTCTCTCTCTTGTCTCCTGTTTGTTAAAGGAAGTAATCGTGCCACTTCCAGAACAGGAAAGGGTTCCCAGCTTTCATTTGTACCAGTTTATGGTTCCATCCCAAATGGAGCTGACCATTCAATTTTTGGATTTGAAGAGTCAACAAATTTCCTGTGGGGTGCCCATTTTGGTTACCTGAACGATTTGCTGATCAGAGTTATTCCCTTCTTCAGCTGGATCGCAATTTATCTCTGTTTGCACCCTGCAGAGGTTGGATGGGTTCTTTAATGTTGGAGGTCAACATTGATTCAAACCCTTTACCACCCCAGTAATTAGAGGTAATTCAGAGGTGTGCGTATATGGGATTCCTACAGGAAATAGTCCAGGCAAAGGCAGTTCTTCCTCTAGGGGCATCTGCAGCTTTGAGAGATCAGATGTCTTCCTTCAGAATTCTGAGGTATCCCTTGATGCATATATGCATGAGAGTATTGGGGAAGGTGGTTGCCAGGTTTGAGGAAGTTTCTGTTGCCCAATTCCACGGCAGGCCTCTGCAACAGAATGTCCTGTCTAGGGACAGAAGGACTTGGTTGTTGGATTCTCTAATGTCTCCGGATCCCAGCACTATAAAAACTGTAGAGTTGTAGATAGCTCCAATGAGATTGGAGACGAGGAAATATTTTCTCCCTGGAAAGTACTAACCATGAACACCACCCGATTCAATTGGGGAGGAGACTAGGGTCACATATCAGTGTAGGGGACCTGGTCCTCGCAGGAAATAACTTTACCTATTAACATGCAAGAACTTTAGACTATGGGCCTAGTTCTCATGCCCTGGTCAGACCAGCTGAGGAGAATCCTGGAAGAGGTCCCGTCAGACAGTGCCATGGCTGTGGCATATAGCAATAACCAGGGAGGTACCAGGAGCCATGTTTATCAGGTGAAGGTGAATCTCTTCAAGTCCTGGGCAGAGCTTCATGTCCCCCCTCTATCTGCAGTTCACATTCCAGGGATAGAGAATTGGCAGGCAGATTACCTCAGGCATTGGCAATTGTCTCCAAGTGAATGATACCTCCATCCAGAGGTGTTTAGTGCACTCTGTTGACGAGGGGCAAGCCCTAAGTGGCTCTGATAGTTTTCAGGTTAACCACATGCCGACCGCGCTATAGTCGAAAGACGGCTACAGCGCGGTCGGCTTATCCTGGGTGGACCTCCTACGGACGTCCTCCCAGAAACTTGCTCCCGCGCGCACTCTGGAACATCCGTGACCGCCGGGTCCCGAGGACACGGCGCATCACGGATCACGGTAAACAGCCGCTGATAGCGGCCATTTACCACGTGATCGCTCCGTCGAATGACGGCGTGATCACATGTACACAAACCCTCCCTCCCCTCTCTGTACCGATCGGTACAGTGAGAGGGGAGAACCGGACAGGGGGAGAGACGGGACCAGCGCTGTGTGCTGGACGTGTAGTGCCCACAGCGCTGGTCAGTGACAGCTACACTGTGCAATGCTCTGCCACCACGGTGCAATGCTCTGCCACCACGGTGCAATGCTCTGCCACCACGGTGCAATGCTCTGCCACCACGGTGCAATGCTCTGCCACCACGGTGAAATGCTCTGCCACCATGGTGAAATGCTCTGCCACCACTGTGCATTGCTCTGCCACCACTGTGCAATACTCTGCCAATACTCTGCAATAATTTTTAATAGAAACAAATAGTTTTTTTTTTTTTTTACCGAATTTTCTGTATTTTTTGAATTATAGAGCAAAAAATAAAAAACCCAGCGGTGATTAAATACCACCAAAAGAAAGCTCTTTGTGTGAAAAAAAAGACACAAAATTCATTTGGGTACAGTGTTGCATGACTGAGTAATTGTCATTCAAAGTGTGAGAGCACCGAATGCTGAAAATTGGTCTGGTTAGGAAGGGGGTTTAACTGCCCAGTGGTCAAGTGGTTAAATGCAAAGCAAGATAAGTTTGTCTCCCAGGACCAGGGATCCTTAGGCATTGCAGTAGATGCCCTGGTGATGCTGGGGGACTAGTTCTCTAATTTAGGCCTTTTCTCCTTTACAGCTTATTTCACACTTGTTACGCAGAATTTGGTTGTAAGGTATATCAGTGACTCTAGTAGCACTGCCTTGGCCCAGGAAAATCTGTTTTAAACACATAGTAAACATGTCAGAGGGTGAGCCCTGGCCTCTTCTGGCTCAGCTGGACCTTTAGGCCCAAAGTCCCTTTGTCTATCTTTTTTTACAGTTGCTGACTTTAACGGCTTGGCTATTAATGCCGGATTCTTGAAGGATAGGGAAGTGTTGGAGGCAATCATTCACACATTTTGAGGGCCAGGAAGGCTGCTTCAAGAAAGATTTACCATAGGACCTGGAAATCTTTTGTGGCATGGTGCGAGGCTAGTAAACTGCTTCCTTGTAAGTATGTTGTGGAGCCGGAGCTTGGCTTTCCTCCAGTCTGTAGTAACTATGAAGCTGGCATTGGGTACGATCATAGGAAAGTTTTCGTCCTTGGCTTTTTTCAAAGCCCAATTCTTTACTCTCTTTGGTGCATACTTCTGTTCGACGTGTCAGACACATGGTGATGTCAGTTTCTCTTATATTCACTGACCGACACAGCTCCTCTCTGTAACAAATGGGTTGTTAGCCTTATCACTAGGAGAATACTAGGCATAGTTGTAATCCAACACTCAGAACTCTTAGTTCCGCCCAGGAGGCGGTCCCTTGGGTAATAACCCTCCTGTCTGCAGACAGACCTCAGTTTTATTTTGCCTAGTAAAGGAGAAAGACCTAGGAACCCTGCGGGCACATCGGTCCGTGTTTTTTATTTTTTTTTTATTTTTTTTTAATGCAGAAGCTTGGCTTTTTGCGCAAGATGACTGATCCTGTGATCTACTATCAACAGCCGGCTGGGTGACAGGCTGGATACCCTTATCCTTGTAGTCTCCCCAGTCCGGCCATCGAGCGTGTGCAGGTCGCAGCTACGGCTCGGCAGGCCACGACGAAACCTCAGCTCCAGAGGTGGTCGGTGAGCTTTTATGCTCCGGGGCGTACATATGACCGGGCTACTGATGTCTGCGTCACAGTATGCTGAGGCCAGCAGCTACCCTGTACTGATCAGTGAGTAGTTCTGCAGTGGAATGTCTCCCAGCTCTTCAGGACTGGTAAGTACAGCTCTCCCTGCCTCGGTGGGGCTGAGCAGCTGGGCATTCCCTGGGAGGTCGATTCGGAGGTTCCTCTCCTCCCTCTAACCTCTCCAGTCCCTGTCTTCCCTCCCCCCCTCCCTGGTGGGGTGCTGCATGTGGCTGCTGAGCGGTGTATGTCTGTATATACAGGGATCTTTGTGGGCTCTCACCTGAGATGCTGGCTGGCTGGGGGTGTCCTGGGTTCTGTGGGTTATGCTCCCGGAAGGTGCCTGTGAGGATCTGCTGTGGTCTGGTGTGGTGCTGTTTCTGCTATCATCTTTGCTTTTTGTACCTCATGGAGCTGCTGGCGGCCATTTTAGGTGTGGGCGAGGGCAGATTGCCTTCCTGGACTCCAGCGGCCATTTTCCAAGTGATCTCCTATTCAGGACACTGGCGGACATTTTCTGGAAGTCTGAACACGTTCTCAGTGTTCTCTAGCAGCAGCATGACTCGTGTGTTCTCACAGCCATTTTCCCTGTGTTTCCTGTCTGTGTACTGGACGCTGGGCAGCCATTTTATTGAAGCAAGAGCACATTTCTAGAACTTTTTAGCACTCATTCTAGCAGCTGACACAGACACGGTTTTTGTTTCCTCTGCACTTGGGAGCACTCAGGGACTACAGGCACTACTTGTGGACAGCGCAGAACTCCTCAGGGTGGCGAGTTCGGCGGAAAGAGCCGCTCAGTCAGCGGCGGCAAGGAGGGTGGGACTGTCACTGTCCTAAGTCCACTTCGGGTGGCAGACAGGATAGGGTCAGCATGGCTTCAGAAACTGGTGTTTCTTCCCCCGGAATCCAGGCAATTGTAACCGGGTCACCTGCGGATTTGCGCAGTACCCATGGACACCCTGACGGCGGTCCTCAATTTACTCGTTGCCAAGATGGAGGCGGTGCGTGGGAAGAAGGTGCACTAAAGAGGCCCCTGCCCCCCCGTCCTCTGGGGAGAGCGCTGATGCAGACTCGGGTCCTGCTGAGGCTGGTGACCCCTACTCTGTCTTGTCAGATGACGCTGACCAGGGGCGTTTCGGACCGGAGGATGAGTCCCCGTCCGGGTCCGGGCGCGACAAATCGCTTGTTGGAGCACTTATCACAGCTGTGCGTGATTCCCTGAAGATTCAGGAGCCAACAGATTCCTCTGCTGATGTACCGGTCCCTTTTGGGTCCCGCAAGCCAGCATGTTCACCTAAGGTGTTCCCGTATCTGACTTATTTTGACAAGTTTATTTACAGGGAATGGGGTTGCCCGCAACGGACCTTCGGTCCCCAAATACATGACGGTGCGTTACCCTTTTGAGGAGAGCCTTTCAAAAGATGGTCGGCTCCTCCGGTCGTGGACCCACCAGTATCCAGGTTAAATAAAGTAACCACGATCACGGTTGAGGGGACTCCTGCATTCAAGGATCCCACAAACAGAAAGGCAGAGGCAGTGGCTCGTTCCTCGTTTACGGTGGTGGGGTCAGCCGTGCGACCAGTTCTGGCATCCGCACTTGTGTCGCAGACACTGACTGAGTGGGCAAAAGTTTTGCACCGCGAATTGGGAGAGCAACAGGCTTCTCCTGTCTGCGTGGAACTAGCAGACCAACTAGTGCAAGGCCTTAAATACATCTGTGACAAGGCCCTGGATACTCTCCCTCTGTTATCCAGGGCTTCAGTGTCAGCTGTGGTGCCGAGGCGCCTGATTTGGCTAAAATGCTGGTCTGCTGACCAGGCATCCAAAAAAGCCTGGACGGATCTTCCCTTCCTTGGCAACCGGCTCTTTGGAGCCTCATTAGATGACATTGTTAAAAATGCCACCGGTGGTAAGAGTACACTACTCCCACAGGCTAGGAAGGCTAAGGAGCCACGCCGTAGGCAAGGGCCCTCCTTTTCCGCTCACAAACGGCTTTTTCGTCCGCCCGGAGCTTCGACAAAGCGTCCAAGCCCGACAGGACGTCCACAGACGATCAAAGACGTCCCTGGAACCACAAGCCTAACAAGCCTGCGAATAAAAGTGCTACAGCATGAAGATTTGCCCCCACCCATATCTCGGGCAGGGGGTCGCCTTCGGGAGTTTGCAGCACGGTGGTCCTCACGGTTGTCCGACCAATGGGTCTGCGATCTGATTTCCACAGGCTACAAGATAGAGTTTCTCTCTTGGCCGCCAAACAGTTTCTTCCCCTCCAGCATGCCCGTATCCCCGGCTCGCCGGGAGGCCCTCTTGGGGCGGTAAGGGATTTGCTGAAGTGCGGGGTGATTGTACAGGTTCCGGAATCGGAAGCTTCCAGGGATTCTACTCAAATCTGTTTGTGGTTCCCAAGAAGGAAGGGGTACGGCCTATCTTGGACCTAAAAGCCCTCAATCACTTTGTAAAAGTGTAGAGGTTCCGAATGGAATCGGTTCGCTCCGTAGTCGCTGCACTCCATCAAGGGGACTCCCTGGCGTCCTTAGACATCCAGGATGCGTACCTGCACATATCCATATGCCTTCGGTATCAAAAGTTGCTGCGGTTTACAGTCGGGGAAGCCCACTACCAGTTTGTGGCTCATCCCTTTTGGTCTGGCTTCAGCCCCCCGCGATCATGCGATACCTAGACGATCTTCCGCCTCAGTATTAGACGAGGATGTGGCGATCACCATGCAGACCCTGCAAGAATTTGAGTGGCTGTTGAACCTAATGAAGTCGGTGATTGTGCCGACCCAGCGTCTGGAGTACCTAGGTTTGCGGCTGGACTCCAGGGAAGCGAGAGTGTTTCTCCCTTCATACAAATTGCAGACTCTCAGATCTGTGGTAAAACAGCGGATGAACCACAAGTGGTCGTCGCTCCGCTTTTGCATGCGAGTACTGGGACTCCTAGTAGCCTCCTTCAAGGCAGTACCTTATGCCCAGTTCCACACCAGAGTCCTGCAGAAGAAGTATTTGACAAAATGGGACAAATCTCAGTTGTCCCTGGATCGACAGATCCAGGTGAGCCAGTCAGTCAGATACTCACTGATCTGGTGGTTGAGGTCCCCGTGATTCAGTCTGGGAAATCGGTCTCTCTACATGGTCGATGAGACTGCAAGGGCGTCCAATCAGGATCCAGTCAGACAACGCCACGGCCGTGGCATACGTCAATCACCAAGGGGGGACAAGAAGCTCAGCCGCTGCACGGGAGGTCGCTCACATACTTTGGTGGGCAGAGCGACACGTACCGGCCCTGTGAGCCATTTACATCCCGGGAGTGGAGAACTGGCAGGCGGACTGTTTGAGTCGACAGGTGCTGGACCCTGGGGAATGGTCATTGCATCCGGAGACATTCAGGTTACTGTGCCTGAGGTGGGGCACACCAGGCGTGGATCTGCTGGCCTCCCGTATCAATCGGAAGGTGCCAAGATTCGTGTCCAGGACAAGAAATCCATGGGCCGACGCGTCGGATGCGCTGGTGGCTCCGTGGGATCAGTACTAGCTGATTTACGCCTTTCCTCCACTGAAACTGTTACCACGTCTGCTTCGCAGAGTGGAAGCTGTGGGGATCCCAGTGATACTGGTTGCCCCAGATTGTCCGCAGCATCCCTGGTACGCAGACCTGGTGCGTCTGGTGGCAGACGCTCCCTGACGACTGCTGCTGCGAGAGGACCTTCTGTCTCAAGGTCTGATTCTCCATCCTGCTTTACCATCGCTGACTTTAACAGCATGGCTTTTTAGAGCCAGGTGTTGAGGAACCGGGGTCTGTCGGACTCGGTGATCCCAATTGTGTTGAGAGCACGGAAATCTTCTTCTCGGAAGATATACCATCGTACCTGGAAGGCCTACATCTCCATGTGTGAGGAGAAAGGATGGCATCCGTGCTCCTTTTCCATATCCAGGATCCTGCTGTTTCTTCAGCAAGGAGTAGACCAGAAATTGGCATTAAGCACCATTAAAGGGCAAATTTCAGCATTAGCTGTCTTTTTTTTCAGCGACCCCCCCCTGGCATCTCACTCCTCAGTGAGTACCTTCGTTCAGGGGGTACGACATGTAGTCCCTCTGGTGCGTCCACCGCTACCCCCTTGGGATCTAAACCGGGTTTTGGCGCTACAAAAACCGCCATTTGAAAATAAAAGGGAGATTCCCCTGTTGACTTTCCCTGAAAGTGGCCTTCTTAGTGGCCATCACATCGGCCAGGAGGGTTTCGGAACTGGCGGTCTTGTCTTGCAAGTCGCCCCATCTGGTTATCCACAAGGATAAGGTGGTGTTGTGTCCGCAACCGTCTTTTCTACCATAAGTGGTCTCGGCTTTTCATATCAATGAGGACATTGTATTGCCATCTCTGTGTCCTAAGCCGAAGCACCCTAAGGAGGTGGCCCTTCACGCTCTGGATGTGCTTCGGGCTCTTGAGGTGTATTTGTCTGCCACGGCTCCCTTTTGGAAGTTGGACTCACTGTTTGTTTCGGTGGCTGGTCCAATGAAAGGCATGGCGGTCTCGTCGGGCGCCATTTCCAGGTGGATCGGACAGATTGTAGCACAAGCCTACGCCTTGAAGGGGCAGGTGCCCCCCTTTCCGGTCACGGGCCACTCCTCAAGGGCAATCGGAATGTCTTGGGCTTTCCGACACCAAGCGTCTGCCGCTCAGGTGTGTAAAGCGGCCACCTGGTCGTCTGTCCACACGTTTACCAAGTTCTACAATGTAGACGCCGGTGCATCGGTTGATGCCTGTTTTGGCTTCAAAGTTTTGCAGGCAGTTTTGCAGGCAGCCATGTAGTTGCAATTGAATATGCAATATATATTTTAATTTTTTATGTTATGTTAATGCACTGTTGCATTACTTCCGCAGTTTGATGCGGTTTTGGGTGATCACTCCTGTTGGGGATACCCTGATTTTTGTGGTGGTTTTTCCAGCACTGTTGTTTTTTGTGGGTAAAGTTTCACTAGTTCCCACTTGCCACGGTGGATGAAGTTTTTATGCTGTTTTCCCACCCCTCGTTTGGCACTGCTTGGGGACGTCCCATTTGTTACAGAGAGGAGCTGTGTCGGTCGGTGAATATAAAAGCAAATAGGATTTTTTTGTACTCACCGTAAAATCCTTTTCTCTGTAATTCACCGACCGACACAGCACCCGCCCCTCCTTTTATCTTTATTTTATACTGCTTGTTGACGTACTGAGGTCTGTCTGCAGACAGGAGGGTTGTTACCCAAGGGACCGCCTCCTGGGCGGAACTAAGAGTTCTGAGTGTTGTATTACAACTATGCCTAGTATTCTCCTAGTGATAAGGCTAACAACCCATTTGTTACAGAGAGGAGCTGTGTCGGTCGGTGAATTACAGAGAAAAGGATTTTACGGTGAGTACAAAAAAATCCTATTTTTAGAGACCACCTTTTTTTAGCCGTTTCAGGGCCTTCCATTAGTCTTTTTTTTTTTTTTTTTTAAAGAGGATTGTATTTTTGGCAAAGTTTTTTTTTTTTCCCGATGTTTTTCTTGCAAAGAACCGTTTTTTGATACTCTGTTATGATAGGGTGGTTCTTCTGCCTCAGTCGTTTTTGCCAAAGGTTGTTTCAGCCTCTAGTCTTAATCAGATTGTTTGTTCTCCCTGCAAATGCTTGGAAGGGTTAGGTGGTTACGAAGTCGACCATTAATGGTGGATTTGTCCACTTATCGCACTTCCTGTCTGTTTCTACCAGTGTCCCTCACCTATAGGTGGTGCATAACCCAGGTTGTCATGATTTATAACCTGCTCCTGTGTACTGTGAGCATTTAACTCCAACACCAGTTGGTAAATGTTGAACACAGAGCCTAATCTTAAAGCAAGCTGCTAGCAAGCTTTAGAACTTTTAAAAGCCTGATAGCTGTTTGCCCAAAGTGCTAATAAATACTCGCATTAGGATCTATATTCAACATTTACAAACTGGATCTGAATTGTACTTTTAAAAGCTTTAACAAAGCTTGCTGAAAGCTCTGCAAATGCTTACTCAAAGCTTTCTGTTCACACTGCTCTTATACAAGGTGAAGCCTGTGTGAAACAGGTCTAATGGAGGAATCTGACAAGCCTCAATGCCTCATAAAAGCAACATGCTGCTTAATTTTTAACATGACACAATGCTACCACTTCTGTGTGAACAGCAGTGTGTGGTGCCATTGTATTATTTATGGCAGGCATTAAAGGGTGGTTATGAGGCTTCAAAAATGCTGCATAAACACATGGTATTGATATACGTGTGAACAAGCCCTAAGACGGTAGTTTATGTATTTACTGATCATTTTAATATCTGGGCATGTATTGTGGTGATATTCTGTTGATTTTTAACCCTAGATTTATTTTATTTTTTTTAAACTTTTCCAGGTAAGAAAAAATCAAGACCCACTGAATTAGACAGATTAGTTTTGCATACATATTTGCCGGCTGATGTTGATAACCAAAGCGAGAGCATCTCCTTAAGACCCAAGAGAGCGTCTGCACCACCATATGCTTGGTGGATAGTAACACAAGCTGAAAGGAATTCTACGTTTGATGTGGACTTACCACAATCTTCACCAAAAAGCACAAGTATGTCACTGTTTGTTTAAAAAAAAAAAAAAAAAAGTACATCACTAATTTGTTTTTAACTTGTATTTATATTCATGATAAGATCGTCTTTGTACACAGAGCAGGGAGATGCTTTAGAGCTGTTGTGTATCTGTTAAGGGCTGTGTGGTTTTGTTTCTTAGGTGTAGATATTTACCATTAGCGATGACAGAATGCATTGTGAAGTGGTGAGTACTAATAGGCAAAATTGTTTTGGATGACCGAAAATTTGACTATTTTCATTGGGACTTTGCCATTTCAGAAAAATGCATTTGTATTTGGAGCGTGGAAGGTGAAATAATGTCAGTCTAAAGAGGAACTTCACTCCTTTTTTTTTTTTTTTTAAATCCCTACTTACCGGTCATGCAGCATTGTCCTTGATTCAGGTATTTAACTGCCCAGTGAATCCAGCATTTTCTTGCTGCAATCAACTGATCAGGTGCAGCAGCCCAGGTTCCACACCACCATCTTTGTTTCTCTCAGTCATTAGATGCCAATTGCCTAGGTTCAGGCAGCTGGTCTCGGATGACATAAACCAGCTCCACCTTGGCTGCTGTGAGTCCTTACTCATGCAGCTTCCTAGGATTTACCACCTTAATGCATTGTACACACGATCCAAAAATCGGACGACAGATCGTCTGACTTTTTTTGCTTGCTAGTCGCAAGTAGAAATTGAATAGGTTACGAAAATTCTCGTAAAACAGAATAAAAATTTGCCAATGATGTAATGTGTTGTAGTGCATTTGTATTGTATTTTCAGACGACAACTGTACTGATTAAATGAAAATCGTACGATCTAGTATCGTACAAGAGAAATTTTCATGCTTGTCCCATTGGATAATATCAGATTAACTGTCGTGATTGGCTTTCGAAAGCTGTGTGCTAACGATCAGATTATCGTATGATGGATTCAAAAGCGGTATTTTTCATACGATTTTGGGATCATGTGTCCGGGCAATAAGACAAGCATAATAAATTAGGATTGGTAAATTCTTGGCATTTTGTTTTTGTAAATAAATCAAGATTTAAAAAGAAAAGACAACTATGGTTTATCTGAGAAAAAAAAAGTGCTTTACGTGTCTTTTAAAGAAAAAAAAAAATTTAAGGTTTTGGTCCTCTGTAGTTGTATGTTTAACCACTTCCTGCCCGGCCTATAGCAGCATGATATAGGGAAGTGGTTCAGTTATCCTGACTGACTATCCAGACCGACACCATAGATCTGCACAAACTCGCGGGCGCCCTCATATTACGTCCAGCAGGATAACAAGCCAGGGAGTGACCGCCCGCAGCGCGGCAATCAGTGGGTGTTTCAGTCTGACAAACCGTATCTTCAACCTTCGTAAAGAGCCTCTGACATAGGCTCTTTACTACGTGATCAGCTGTGTCCAATCACAGCTGATCACAGTGTAAATAGGAAGAGCCGTTTACCAGCTTTTCCTCCACTCGCACTGACAGATGCGAGTAGAGGAGAGCCGATTAGCTGCTTTCCTGACGGGGGGTCTGCGCTGATTATCAGTGCAGCCCCCCTCAGAATGCCCACCCAGGACCACCAGATATGCCAATCAGTGGCCAATAGGGATTGGCACTCAGTGCCCATCAGTGATGCCTGCCAGTGCTGCCTAATGCCGCATATACACGATTGGAAATTGCAAAAGTTTGATGAGAGCTTTTGGTCGTAAAATGCGATCGTGTTTATGCTCCATCAGACTTTTGCTGGCTGAATTCCAGCCAGCAAAGGATTGCAAGCAGGTTCTCAATTTTTGCGGTCGAAAAAAGTTCCAATCGGAAATTCGGATCGCCTGTAGCAACTCCGATGCGCAAAATTCATACGTATGCTTGAAAACAATTCGATGCATGCTCGGAAGCATTGAACTTTAATTTTCTCGGCTCGTGGTAGTGTTGTACGTCACCGCGTTCTTGATGGTCGAAGGTTCAGCAAACTTTTGTGTGACCGTGTGTATGCAAGCCAAGCTTGAGCCAAATTCCGTCGGAAAAACCATCCAAGATTTTTCTGACGGAAAATTTGCTCGCGTGTACGCGGCATAACAGTGCCATCTATCTGTGCCACCTATCAGTGCTGCATATAAGTGCCTCATCATCAGTGCCAATCAGTACTTGCCTCATCAATGCCCATCAGTGAAGGAGAAAACTTACTTTGTTTCTGTTACAAAACTTTGTAAATAAACTTTTTTTTTCCCTACATTTTCAGTCTTTTTATTTATAGTGCAAAAAATAAAAACCCTGGTGGTGATCAAATATCACCAAAAGAAAGCTTTCTTTTTCATACATCATGGGAAACAGAGTTAGGCTAATATTCATTACCTACTTGGTTATACACCATCTCTAGGTGGATGGACACTGGTAGACGAAGTCTTAGGAAGTGATCCCCTATATAACCCCTCCCATACAGGAAGTACATCAGTTTTTTACCAGTGTCTGCAAGGTGGATGGGCACGTTTGTGCTTTCTGAGCTCCAGGTCTCTAGTCCCTTGAATCAAGGGATTGACCAATCGGATCCATTTGACACAGGCTCTATATGCTTAGATAAAAGATACCCGAGGCTTGCAAAGAAGACTCAAGATCCTGCAAGGTTTTGCCTGTAATGTGACCTCCGGGCGCTGGACCCTGCAAAGTGGAATCCTGGACACCACAGCATCAAGGCATTCTTGCAGGGTGCTGTACAGGTCCAAGGGAGTGGACCATAAACATGAAAATGGTACCCAGTCCTTGAAGGTTCTCAAGTGACAGGAACCCGCCGTGATGGGTGAAGATTAAGCTCGTAGTTTCTAAGCTGCCCTGTGCCTGGATGGGTAAGTGAAACCCCCTTATTTACTTATTGTGGGGTGTCCCATTGATTGTAACAATCAGTCAAGCTAGCTAGAGGCTGGACACCTGTGCGCAGTGAACATACGGGGGAGTTTTGGGCTAGCTGTGGGTGTTTGCAAAGTGTACCCTTTTTGCTTGTGTCTGGTTGTTGTTTTACCTGTATGATGGTGCACCATTTCGCCTTGGTTCCCCATGGTGCACGTGCATTCGCAAAAGCGCTGCTGTGCTCAGCAGTTTGTTTGGCGGCCATGGCGCACGTGGCTTCGCCATAGGCGTTGTGTGCACTTGGAGAAGCGCATGCCTCGTTGCCTAATCTGGGCACTCGGAGATTCACATCATATGCCGGTCTGCTTACAGCAGAGGCTGATCCCAAAAGCTGATATAGTTCGGAAATCAGGTGGGGAGTGGGCACCTCTCCTATAAACAATTTTTCAAGCGAGGTAAGAGTGTCTAGAACTCTTATCGTGGCACCTTGGTTTACAATGAAGTGATGGAGCTGTTTGTGTCTCCACCAGTCCATTGGAAATCTTCCATGTCTATCCCTCAAGGTATCAGCTTACCCTTATCTAGGAATTTGCCACAGCTATAGTTACCGTCGGTGACCCAGGACCCGAAAAAGGCTGCCTGCTCCCTAAACCACCCCGGAACCACCTGAACCCTCCCCCCAACGATGCCAGCGGAGAGCCTGGGGGCGCCAGGGCATACAAAGCGTTGGTGCGGTCCCAAACCTGGAGGGCATGGGTGGTCAGTGGGGAAGTTTTGTAAGAGCCCTCTGTATTCCTGGGGAAGCCAAGGGGCATATGACAGGTTGCGACCAGCTAGGCTTTTCTCCAAGGAGACCCACATTTTGGTGCCAGAGTAGTGGCGCCAGTTTAGGATGTGTTGAATCGCAATGGCTCTGTAATAGCGACGGATGTCTGGGAGGCCTAGACCGCCCATCTCCTTAGGTTTCTGTAGTAAAGACATGGCTAGCCTGGGTTTTTTATTGTGCCATATGAAGCCAATCACCTCGTACAGCTGTAATGCTCCTGTGATGTTGATTGTTCCAGGGAGTCTGCAAGCTGCCGCTCCTACTGGGTGTTCGCCAGCCACTAAATCCGTTTCCCTCAAGTCTGTAAGTACCCCTGTTGGAGGCCCTACCCTGTACTGTTTCAGTTTGGTGGACATTGTGGGAGTTGCATGTCAAAGAGGGCTCAGACCTTTTTTTTTTTCTTTGAAAGATGCATCTATCAAGGTTCCTGGCTGCTTCATAGCCACTCAGGCTTACTTCTTCAGCATCCGGTTTCTGTTGGCTCCTCAGCTTTGGGGGTCCGTACCAGGACTACGCTGAAATGAATATACAGGACAGTCTGTAATGCTGCTTTGGTAGGGGTAGTCTGTCCTCACAGGGCACCAGTAGCTTTTGTGCACACAGTTGTGATGACTCTGTGAAAAATTAGCTCTGGTGATTCCTGGACAGCTAAGTGTCCTAATATTAAAAGTCAGCAGCTACAGTATTTATATCTACTGACTTTGAATTGTTTCTGCAGGAGCCTAGAGCGCCTCTTAAAGCTGCCCCACTCCACCTGGTGAATCAGTTTGGTCTGAGACTTCATCCAAGCTTAAGCTTCTTAAGAATACCATTGCTACCCTTATTGACTTTGTACGCTCTGTCTCCAGCATGGGTACCCTAACATTCCCCTAGCCTACGAAGACCTTTCCAGTCCACTTGCTCCTTTGTTCTCTACCACCTAGAACTTTTACACGAATGGCTTGACAGATGCATTTCACCAGATCTCCAGGATCAGCCTCTTCTCTGTCCATATGCTTAGAACACTTTGGCTTAAAATGCTGGTCAGCTGACCTGCCCTGTGAGGGAGAATGCCTGTCTGCTCACTCCTTGGATAAATACATCAAGGAGATTACAGGGGTAAGAGTACACCCCTCACCCAGAAAAAGAATGCCTGCATCTCTGCAGTCTGTCTGTAACCCACTTTTCTCTGAAGATGTCTAACTTAAAGTAATTTTCCCAATGAAGTGGCGCGTATACTTTTCAGAGTGGGGGGTGGTCTGTTGATTTTCTAGTCCCAAGAAATCTCTGCTGTTTGGGTCCAGAGGGCCATTTCTGGGGGCTACAAAATGGAGTTGCCTTTTTATCTGCAAAGATGGGCTAGCAACACGATCTGCATTTTTGCAATAAGCATCATCATTTTGTTGCACTTACCTTTTGGCCTTTGCCCTAGCTCCTAACCCTGCTCCATTCCCATGCAATACTCCCGTAGGTTACCTGGATCATCTTTTGCTAAGCATCTGTCCACTCTTGTCAGCCAATGTCCAGCAGACAGTGACCAATGCAGGTTTAGTTGGATCCTCCACTTGCAGAAGTTAGAGTAATTGGGCCTGCCATTGGATACAGCCTTGTCCACAATCTTCCTACCCTGGGACAAACCTCTGTCCCTTCGCTCTCATGCCTGGGACTTTCAGAGCTGATCCTCAATTCATGCATGCATGTGGGTCTTTCAGTCTAGACCAGGGGTTGGCAACCAGCAGGCTGTCACCGCTAAATCTCCGGCTGGCCGGTCAGTGCCCTTGATTAATTCACGGGCACCCGACCCACGGACAAGTGGTCGGTTTAATGTTATCTGCAAAAGTATCTGTGTTTTTATAATTTGCAGCTATATACCTCATTAGGAGCGGTGCTTAGGTGACTCAACGCCTCTTTCTTCCCACCTGACTAACGTAATTCTCGGCCCCGCCCACTGCAATTGTTAGATGAGGAGAAGAGAGGCGGCAGGTCACGTGAAGGGGTATATAGCTGCAATTCCTCCATCCACAGCCACCTCTGTACCCTCCCCCCCGTCCACAGCCACCTCTGTACCCTCCCCCCCCGTCCACAGCCACCTCTGTACCCTCCCCCCCCCGTCCACAGCCACCTCTGTACCCTCCCCCCCCCGTCCACAGCCACCTCTGTACCCTCCCCCCCATCCACAGCCACCTCTGTACCCTCCCCCCCGTCCACAGCCACCTCTGTACCCTCCCCCCCCCGTCCACAGCCACCTCTGTACCCTCCCCCCCCTTGTCCACAGCCACCTCTGCCCCCTTGTCCACAGCCACCTCTGCCCCCTTGTCCACAGCCACCTCTGCCCCCTTGTCCACAGCCACCTCTGCCCCCTTGTCCACAGCCACCTCTGCCCCCTTGTCCACAGCCACCTCTGCCCCCTTGTCCACAGCCACCTCTGCCCCCTTGTCCACAGCCACCTCTGCCCCCTTGTCCACAGCCACCTCTGTACCCGCCCCCTTGTCCACAGCCACCTCTGTACCCTCCCCCTTGTCCACAGCCACCTCTGTACCCTCCCCCTTGTCCACAGCCACCTCTGTACCCTCCCCCTTGTCCACAGCCACCTCTGTACCCTCCCCCTTGTCCACAGCCACCTCTGTGCCCCCCCTGTCCACAGCCACCTCTGTACCCTCCCCCTCGCCCACAGCCACATCTGCCCCCTTGTCCACAGCCACATCTGCCCCCTTGTCCACAGCCACATCTGCCCCCTTGTCCACAGCCACATCTGCCCCCTTGTCCACAGCCACCTCTGCCCCCTTGTCCACAGCCACCTCTGCCCCCTTGTCCACAGCCACCTCTGCCCCCTTGTCCACAGCCACCTCTGCCCCCTTGTCCACAGCCACCTCTGCCCCCTTGTCCACAGCCACCTCTGCCCCCTTGTCCACAGCCACCTCTGCCCCCTTGTCCACAGCCACCTCTGCCCCCTTGTCCACAGCCACCTCTGCCCCCTTGTCCACAGCCACCTCTGCCCCCTTGTCCACAGCCACCTCTGCCCCCTTGTCCACAGCCACCTCTGCCCCCTTGTCCACAGCCACCTCTGCCCCCTTGTCCACAGCCACCTCTGCCCCCTTGTCCACAGCCACCTCTGCCCCCTTGTCCACAGCCACCTCTGCCCCTCCCCCTTGTCCACAGCCACCTCTGTGCCCTCCCCCTTGTCCACAGCCACCTCTGTGCCCCCCCCCTTGTCCACAGCCACCTCTGTACCCTCCCCCTCGCCCACAGCCACCTCTGCCCCCTCGCCCCCAGCCACCTCTGCCCCCTTGTCCACAGCCACCTCTGCCCCCTTGTCCACAGCCACCTCTGCCCCCTTGTCCACAGCCACCTCTGCCCCCTTGTCCACAGCCACCTCTGCCCCCTTGTCCACAGCCACCTCTGCCCCCTTGTCCACAGCCACCTCTGTGCCCTCCCCCCCTGTCCACAGCCACCTCTGTGCCCCCCCCCCCCCTGTCCACAGCCACCTCTGTGCCCCCCCCCCCCTGTCCACAGCCACCTCTGTGCCCCCCCCCTTGTCCACAGCCACCTCTGCCCCCTTGTCCACAGCCACCTCTGCCCCCTTGTCCACAGCCACCTCTGCCCCCTTGTCCACAGCCACCTCTGCCCCCTTGTCCACAGCCACCTCTGCCCCCTTGTCCACAGCCACCTCTGTGCCCCCCCCTGTCCACAGCCACCTCTGTGCCCCCCCCCTGTCCACAGCCACCTCTGTACCCTCCCCCTCGCCCACAGCCACCTCTGCCCCCTTGTCCACAGCCACCTCTGCCCCCTTGTCCACAGCCACCTCTGTGCCCCCCCCTTGTCCACAGCCACCTCTGCCCCCCCTTGTCCACAGCCACCTCTGCCCCCCCTTGTCCACAGCCACCTCTGCCCCCCCTTGTCCACAGCCACCTCTGCCCCCCCTTGTCCACAGCCACCTCTGCCCCCCCTTGTCCACAGCCACCTCTGCCCCCCCTTGTCCACAGCCACCTCTGCCCCCCTCCCCCTTGTCCACAGCCACCTCTGCCCCCCCCTGTCCACAGCCACCTCTGTGCCCCCCCCCTTGTCCACAGCCACCTCTGTGCCCCCCCCCCCCTTGTCCACAGCCACCTCTGTGCCCCCCCCCTTGTCCACAGCCACCTCTGTGCCCCCCCCCTTGTCCACAGCCACCTCTGTGCCCCCCCCCCCTTGTCCACAGCCACCTCTGTGCCCCCCCCCCTTGTCCACAGCCACCTCTGTGCCCCCCCCCCCCTTGTCCACAGCCACCTCTGTGCCCCCCTCCGTCTACAGCCACCTCTGTGCCCCCCCCGTCCGTCCGCAGCCACCACTGTATTCCCCACCCCCGTCAACAGCCACCACTGTAGGGTGCCCCCTCCCCCCCCTCCACAGCCACCACTGTAGGGTGCCCCCCCCCCCTCCACAGCCACCACTGTAGGGTGCCCCCCCCTCCACAGCCACCACTGTATCCTCCCTCCTCCATCACCGCCGTAACCCCCACACCCCCCCCATCCACAATCGGATGTCAGTTTTCTTCCAAAGGCCATTAGCCTCCCATTCGCTGGTCTGAACCTTTATGCAGGGGGCAACTCATTTGCTTCCTGCCATTAAATCACCTATGTATCTCTGGGACTTAAATTTGGTGCTGTCTGTGTCACAGAAACATCTATTTGAGCCTATCAAGGAAATTCCATTAGTCTTGCTGTCACGCAAGCTAACTTTACTGATGGCCATCACCTCGGCTAGAAAGGTGTCGGAATTGGTGGCCCTTTTATGTAAGGAACTATACCTAATTCTTTACCACAACAAGGTGGTGTTGCATCCTATTCCATTTTTCTTGCCAAAGGTGGTGTCGGCCTTTCATTTAAATCAGGACATTGTTTTGCCTTCTTTTTCTCTCCGCCTCGTTCGGTGAAAGAGAATGTATTTTTTGGAAGTCGTACAGGCAGTCAGCGTTTTTGTCTAGATCTGCCAAGATCCCAGGATCAGACTCCTTTTTTGTTTTACCAGAAGGACCCAAGAAGGGTCAGGCAGCTTCCAAAGCTTCCATTGCCAATTGGTCATTCGGGCCTATGGTCTGAAACGTAAGGCTCCTCCTTCTTAGGGTGAGAGCTCATTCTACCAGGGGTGTAGGAACCTCCTTGGGCTTTTCACAATCAGTTATCTGTGGCTCAGATTTGTAAGGCTGCTACCTGGTCTTCAGTGCATATGTTCACATGATTTTATCAGGTAGATGTTGGAGCAGCCGAAGATTCGACTTTTGGCCGTAGTGTACTACAGGCCGCCATTTAAAGTCCGATGGCTATTTTTGTTTGGCAGGCTGTCTCCCTCCCCTCAAGGCTATTGCTCTAGGACGTCCCAGTAGGTAATGAATATTGGCCTAACTCTGTGTCCCGTGGTGTATCATAAAGAAAATATGATTTTTTTTTTTTTTTATCATATTTACCTGTAAAATCCTTTTCTTTGACTACATCACGGAACACAGAGGTCCATCCCCTCTTTTGAGGATTCCGTGCTTGCTACAAAACTGAAGTACTTCCTGTATGGGATATATAGGAGATCACTTCCTGTCTAAAGACCTTGGGTCTACCAGTGTCCATTCACCTGGAGATGAAGTATAACCCAGTAGGTAATGAATATTAGCCTAACTCTGTGTCCCGTGATGTGATGTATTCCAAGAAATTAATTTTACAGGTAAGTATTATGAAAAAAAAATCCAATTTTTTTTTAGTTTTGGATAGAGCTGACAGCCATAAGAACACCTGTCAGAGCTATCTATTTGTGCTGTTTACCGTTATCACTGAAATTGAAAGAAAATTCAAAATTTTGGGTTGTTTCCAGAACACTTATAGAGGCGCTTTGTGGGCTTTTCAGCACCAGGCATCTTTTTCTCAGATTTACGCTTTACCAAGCGGATGATCACGCCTTCTCTGATACTAGTTTTAGATGTAAGGTGCTACAAAATGCTGTTGCTGTTTGCAGTATTGCTCACCCCCCAGTTGGACTGCTTTTGGATCCCCGTGGTTAAAGGCTAAGGCCCCATGCACACGAGACGCAGATGCAAACTCTGCTGAACGCTTGTTTTAAAAAGCAGAATCCTGCGTTTAAAAACGCGCGTTTTGCTGTGTTTTCATGCCGCCTTTAGACGCGTTTAGACGCGTTTGCGTCTATAAGCATTTGTAAAGATAACATCATATAGACCCTCCCCAAGCTCAGAAAGCATGTATTATTAACTATTTCTGCCATTTTGATCAGAGGGAGCAGCAGAGAGAGCCGTTGTACACTTGCATTTGCCTCTCTTTCTGTGTTTTTTTTTTTTTTTTTTTTTTTTAAATGGATCCCATATTGAATATATGTCAGGAAATGCTCCTGATGTTGCTCTTATTGAGGGAGCAATGTCGTCGCAAATTTGCATGAGAGGTCCAGAATCAGAGCTTGGCGATATTGGACCCATCCGTTGATGGTACAGCGAATGTCCGTTGGATATTTCACAAACATGTATGCATTTCACAAACATGTATGCATTAGTGAGTATATACACTCTATGAACTATCTAAACTAATTATGACATTTTAAACCAATTTTTCTAGTATTTTTTTATGTTTTACCATCATATTTCTGAGTTTTCTGGTCCAAAAAATTGGGTTCCTTTTAAAAAGGCTTATAAACGCAAACGCGGCTAAACGCAGGTGCCTGCGTTTAGCCGCACCTGAACGCATGCAATGTTATCCTATGTGTCCATGTACACAGTCTCGTTTTTTCCCGTTTTTATGCAGTTGCGTTTAACCTCGTTTTTCCAGAAGCAAAAAAATGCGTTCAGACACTTTGCTTGTCCACGTTTCAGACGCTAAACGCAGGCACCTGCGTTTAGCCGCATTTGCGTTCATAAGCCTTTTTAAAGGAACCCAATTTTTTGGACCAGAAAACTTAGAAATATGATGGTAAACCATAAAAAAATACTAGAAAATCTGGTTTAAATGTCGTAATTAGTTTAGATAGTTCATAGAGCATATATACTCACTAATGCATACATGTTTGTGAAATATCCAACGGACATTCGCTGTGCCATCAACGGATGGGTCCAATATCAACAAGCTCTGATTCTGGACCTCTCATGCAAATTTGCGACGACATTGCTGCCTCATCAAGAGCAACATCAGAAGCATTTCCTGACATATATTCAATATGGGATCCATTTCCAAAAAAAAACACAGAAAGAGAGGCAAATGCTAACAACTGCTCTCTCTACAACTGCTCTCTCTGCTGCTGCTGCTTACTCTGATCAAAATGGCAGAAATAGTTAATAATACATACTTTCTGAGCTTGGGGAGGGTCTATATGATGTTATCTTTACAAATGCTTATAGACGCAAACGCGGCTAAACGCGTCATGAAAACACAGCAAAACGCGCGTTTTTAAGCGCAGGTTTCTGCTTTTTAAAAAATGCGTTCAGCAGAGTTTGCATCTGCGTCTCGTGTGCATGGGGCCTAAGAGGTGTCTGTTTCCTGCAAAACTAAGAAAATAGGATCCCCAGTAAAATCAATACAGGACACAGGTTCCTCTGTTCTTTATGATCTCCTTATTGCTTGCTACAGAACTTGGGCTGGCTGGGGGAAGGTGGGATTATATTGGTGAGGTCTCTGCAGTTTTTTGCCAGTGTTAATAACCTAAAAGTAGCTGCAAATACCCTCAGGTATTGACTAAAAATCCTGTCCTGTACTGTACTCCAATCCAAGAAAGGGATTTGTCTGGTTATGGTAAAAATACAATATTTTTTTTCAATCAATTTACAACATATAAGCAAGTATTTGTTTTCCAAAATGATGTACTTTGTGTAAAGTTTAAAAGGACAGCATTGTCACAAACTGGACAATACATTTTCTGTGTATTTCAGGAAAGGCTTCTGCTGACTCAAAGGAGCCTTCAGAATCGAAAAAGGAAGATATCTTTGAAGTGAAGGAAAGCGGACCACTAGATCAGACTGAGGAGAAAACTTTGATTGAAAGTGATGAAAAATCTTCAAAGACCTTAAAAAGAGCAAAAAAAACTAAACATGTTGAAAGCGAGGAAACAACAGCACCATC
Organism: Lithobates sylvaticus; assembly: GCA_028564925.1. NCBI lineage: Eukaryota > Metazoa > Chordata > Amphibia > Anura > Ranidae > Lithobates > Lithobates sylvaticus. The sequence continues at coordinate 467,661,034 of CM053026.1, read as the reverse complement.
AAAAGTGAAAATACCTAGAAACCAAAACAATTGTAAAATAACACAAACCACTCCCAGAAAAACAAATAAGTCTACCAAACTCCAGAAACAACTGGGACAAGAGATACAGGAGGTTGACACACAAGGTCCTCAGGAAAATGATTTGAATGTGATTGATTTGTCAAACAAAGCTGATAGCTTCTCAAGGGCACCAATATCTGAAAGTCCAACAATGCGTGAACCACAGTGTCCATCTCCATGGAAGGATAAACCCGTTTTAGATGAGTCTTCCACGAAATCTCCAGCTTCTGGAAGTCGCATTCAATATAAATATTTGAAGAATTGGAAGCACACAAAAGAGAGAGAGCTGCGACCACGTGATGGGTATTTTTTTTTCTTTGTGACCCTTTTAACCAGTTTTGCTTTAGAGCCATTTCAGATTTGTTGTTATAAGCATATTATTTGGTCACTCAATTTTATTAGTTTAGGTAGTAGTAGTAATGTTTTATTGTGGTGGTATTGAGACACTGTTGCATTCCCCATGCAAGGGATCCCTCAACTCTTAAGAGTTGAACCCCAAAAGAAAATAATTATATTGCAGCTTACCAATTCTTAATTTTGATGGCTGCATTAGTTTTCTTTTTAGACTTTCTTATATTTTAACCTGGGGATCCTGCCAGTAAATCTGTTGTTTTTGTAGCAGATAGAGGGTTGAGATGAACCATTTAACACTGACATTTACATTTTTTTTGCTAAATAAGTGAAAAAAGGCCCAAAAATGTAAAGGGAAAAAAAAAGTTATTTTTCTTCGTCTCTGTTATAAAATTTAGCAAATAATCTTTCTTCATAAATTTAGGCCAAGAATTTATTCTGCTACCTTTCTTTGGTGAAAATAACCTAAATTGGTGTATATTATTTAATCGGTAGGACAGTTGTATAGAGTACATAAACTATGGTATATACACTATATTGTCAAAAGTATTGGGACACGTTGCCTTTACACGCACATTAACTTTAATGGTATCCCAGTCTTAGTCTGTAGGGTTCAATATTGAGTTGGCCCACCCTTTTGCAGCTATAACAGCTTCAACTCTTCTGGGAAGGCTGGCCACAACAACAAATTAACCCTCGCAGTGTGTGTGTATTTATGGCAAGGCACAGTCTTTACAATTTTTAGAGCTGACTGGACTTTAAGCTAGATGATACCAGTATGTTAAAGCGGTTCTGCACTCTTTTTTTTTTTTTGGGCTATATGCCAAGGGCATATAGCTCAATTGGGGGACTTACCTGTTCCATCTTCCATATCGATCGCCGCCGGTTTTCATCTTCATCTTCTTGTCTGCTGGGGTCCATCTTGCCTGTGGGCATGTGAAACCCCACAGGCACTTTAGATGGCCCAGCATGCACCGCCGTTACTCACGCGTGCGCAGTAATGGCACATCTCACGAGATTTCGGAAGATGTGGCCGAAATCTCGCGAGATTTCGGAAGATGCCCGCACTGACTCCTGGGATCAATGACACCAGATCCCAGGAGACAGTGCGGCGTGACGACGATCGACGCAGAGACCCCGCCCGCCGCCGAAGAGAGAGAAGTCATCAATTACAAGGTAAGTAAAAAAAAAAAAAAAAAAAAAAAAACATTTCATTTAGTACTCTTTGCCTGATTTGGAAGGCAAATAGATTTACTAAATGAAATGGGTGCAGAACCGCTTTAAAGCACATGCCAGCTAAGTTAGCTCTGCCTTAAGATCTGTTGATTTGGAATTTTATCGAGATAATCAGTTAGTTTAACCACTTCCATACCACAGGCCGTCCTATGACAACCTTGGCTTTCAGTGGAGATATCTGAATGATACCTGCAGCTACAGGCATCATCCAGATTCCTCTTCCGCCAACCTCAGGTGCTTCTCCGGGCTCTCCTGTGCGATCGGGGACCCGGAGAACGAATCGCCCGGCACCGGAAGAGAGGCATAGAGATTTCCGAGGGACAGATCCTTTAAGGATTCTGTTGATCGATCCTTTGAAACTCTATTGGAGGCAACTTTTGCTGGTCCTACTTTACAACCGGCCATTGCAGTTATGTCAATTTATCAAACTGTTGCTAACTGGACATGAGCCTGTCTTTCTCACTAGTTTGCTGAAACAATTGCAGCTCATTCCTTGGCACTACTATTTTGTATTAATGTCTGGTGTGATGTCTATTAACACTTGCGCCGTTTTAGATCAGAGATTTCATGGACCTCTGGGATAACCTGTCATTTTTCAGAAGCTACAAAATCAAATTTCTATCCCTGCCTCCTCTGCAATTCCTACCCTCCAATCTGCCAGCTTCAACTTAAAGACATGCTGAGTTGTGGGCCTCCCTGAATCAACTTCAGGCACAAAAAGTGCTAATCCCAGTTCCAGTAGAGGAAAGGTTAAAGTTTTACTCAAACCTATTCATAGTCCCAAAACCTATTGGAGGCAATTGCCCCACGTTGGGCCTGAAATTTCTAAACCCATCCTTGTGTCCCCAAATTTTACATGAAGCTAACAACAAATGTCATCACTTTATAGATGAGGGGAATTTCTGGCATCAGTGGAAATTCTCTTTCCATTCCTATCTTCCCTGCACACCAATGCACCAAATCTTTCCATTTGTCTCCCTGCATTTCGAGCTCTCCTCTATACCAAGAATCTTCACACAAGTGCTTGCTCCACTCCTGGCCCTGCTAAGAACTTCGAGCATTCTTGTCACAGGATACCTGGATGACCTTCTACTGAAAGATTTTTTTAGCTATGGTCCTATCTTCCAAAATCCAGAAGACAATCCAGTTCTTTTTAAATGTTTTGGATGGCTGATCCACTTCCATAAGTCTGCTCTCCAGAAGACAATCCAGTTCTTTTTAAATGTTTTGGATGGCTGATCCACTTCCATAAGTCTGCTCTCCAGCCTTCCTATTGCCTGGAGTATTTGAGACTGAGACTGGTCCTGAATAAAGCCCAGGTCAAAATTTTCCTTCTGCAGGAAAAGATTTCTTCTTTGAAGTCTAATTGTAGGGCTCTAGTATCAATCGGGCTTCCATTTGAATGGTTGTCTTTGAGGAGGTTCTTTTTGCGAAGTTCGACTCAAGGCCTTTGCAGCTCAACTTTCTCACAATGTGGGACAAGCAGTTCCTTTCTCTGGATCGCCCACTACAGCTATCCAGCCTAGCGAAAATCCCCCTGGTATGGTGGATTTCCAGCTCAGACCTAGAACATTTGTTTCTTCCCCATACAGGATCTCTTAGTGGGGTATCTCATTTGGGTTGTTTGGGCCAGTTGCCAGTTATATTTTTAATATATTGTACTATAAATAAAGTCTTAGGCAGGTGTGAAAAATGCTGTAAACAATGCTTTCCGAAAAAAGTGTTAAAGAGGAAGTAAGCCCTCCTTAAAAAAAAAAAAAAAAAAAAACACCCTGCAGGACAAAGGCATAATGAGATATTATGCATAGAATACTAGCTCATTATGAATTACTTACCTGAGATCGAAGTGCCTGGAGCGTCCCTTGTTCACCACCTCCTTTGCCGCCGCCATATGTCCCAGAGTGACTTCCGGGTATCGCTGCTCCGGCACTGTGACTGGCCAGAGCAGCGATGATGTCACTCCGGTGCATGTGCGTGGGAGTCGTCAGTGACGGCATGATCGCCTTCACTAACGGCACTCTCAGTGCGCCTGCGCCGCTGTCTACGGCAAGCATGCGCCGTAGACATCGGTGCACGTTTTTTGGAGTAGGTTAAGGATATATTTCTTGCACCTACAGGTAAGCCTTAATCTAGGCTTACCTGTAGGTTAAAGAGGTCTGTAAGGGTTTACAACCACTTTAATAGTTAATATACTTTCCATTTTGTTAATTGATAAAAATAAACAGAAGAGGAATTCGAATCATTCAATATTCTGGTGTGACCATCCATTGCTTTCCAAACAGCATCAATTCCTCAATTCTTCTAGGTACTCTTGCACACAGTTTTTGACGGTACTCAGCAGGTAGGTTGTGCCAAACATCTTGGAGAATTAACTACAGAGCTTCTGTGGATGTAGGCTGCCTTAAATCCTTCTGTTTCTTGTAATCCCAGACTCAAGGATGTTAAGATCAGGGCTCTGTTGGAGCCAAACTATCACTTTCAGGATTTGTTTGTCTTTATACTAAATATAGTTCTTAATGACAATGTTAATGACAATGTTGTCTTCCTGCTGCAGAATAAATGTGGGGCCAGTCACACGCCTTCCTGATGGTATGGCATGATAGATATGTATCTGCCTGTATTTCATAGCATTGAGGACACCAATGATACTGACCAAATCTCAACACCGTTTGTAGAAATGCAGCCCCAAACTTGCAAGGAACCTCTTCCATGCTTCATTGTTGCCATCAGACACAATATTGTACCGCTCTAGAGCCCTTTGAACAAACTGCTTCCTGCTACAGCCATTTATTTCAGATTTTGACTCCTCAGTCCCGAGCGACTGTTGTCATTTTTCTGCACCCCAGTTCCTGTGTTTTCCTGCATAGTTGAGTCGCTTAGCCTTGTTTCCACATCCTATGCAGAAAAACGGCAGCAGGTGCTCTGTGTATTTTATGTTTTCCTTCATACTGCTTGCTTCTAGCCTACCTGTTTTTTGGAAATGAGCAGCACACCCCAGTAGTCTTGATTATCTTCAGTCAAGGCTGTCTCTCAATTAATTCAGGGAAAATAATTTTGTGGGGAGTACAAAAGATTCAGATTTAAAAAAAAAAAAATTTCAGAAGATCAACAATAGCAGGTTATATATTTTTTACTTGGCGGGTGCCTTCTATACAATGAAAGTTCACTTATGTTTAGATGTTCCTTATGGCTAGACTATATTGCTCATCATTTAGTCTTCTGCTCAAAAAATACAAACCATATTTATGGAAACCGTAGTAAAGCCAAAGGCGCAGGCCAGTATAAAAAATGTTTTACAATTTTTTTTTTTTTTTGTGTTTCTAAGATAACCATTGGATTTCTTTTTTAGGCTTCCACTTCAAAGCTACACGTCACCTCCTAATCATTCTGCTAAGTTATCATTGTAAGTAATTGATTTTCCCTTAAGTGAGGATGATAGAAGTTGTATACAGTTCCTTAAGCTGTCCGCTTTAAATAGAGGCACATTTGATTTGCATGAATCTGTTCTTTGGTGTAATGAGGTAAAGAGGACTAATGTAAAGCTATATTTTCTTTCAATTTTATTGGGTATTTATGCATGGCATGTGAATACATCTGTTTTTTTTTGTGTGTGTGTGGGGGGGGGGGGGGGGGGGGGCTTTAATCATTCAGTCTGTACTGGTTTTTAGACTTTACTTCTGTCACGAAAAAGTTGGTGATAAGCCTACATTGTAATGACAGACATGTTTCCTAATGGCAAAATGTTTTGCCTCTGAGATGCCCAGTCTTTAACATGATGACCGTAAGATAATCTGACCATTCCTAAGAGAACATCTTTCTCATTACCGATGTTTTATGTAACCTCGCATTCTTGGAAAGGAGGTTTCATATAGCATTAAAATGGGACATCAGGGTTGTGCAAAACCTCCTGGTGTCTTGTTGGTTTCTGATGCAGAGCAAATTTACTTTCCCTGTGAAAGGACAGTTGTAGTTAAAGCGGGATTCCACCCTAAAGTGGAACTCCCGCTTTTCGGAAACCCTCCCTCCCTCCGGTGTCACATTTGGCACCTTTCAGGGGGGAGGGGGGTGAAGATACCTGTCTAAGACAGGTATCTGCACCCACTTCCGGCATAAACTCCCGTGGGAGTTTACGCAAGTTCCTGTCTCGGCGCGCTGTCTGCCGGGACACACATGTGTCCCGGCAGACAGCGCTGAAGATTCTCATTGCGCCGCGTGACTCGCGCATGCGCAGTAGGGAATCGGGAAGTGAAGCCACTTCCTGATTCCCTCACCGAGAATGGCGCCGGCTACAGCAGAGAGCCGATCGAGCGATCGGCCTCTGCTGCCGACACCGCTGGAACCAGGGACAGGTAAGTGTCCATTTTTTAAAAGTCAGCAGCTGCAGTATTTGTAGCTGCTGGCTTTTACATTTTTTTTTTTCAGTACAGTCCCGCTTTAACTTGAAAGTGTTCAGTACTGAAGCAGTGTTGGCATGCAGTGGAGTTGAGACGTATGGTCAAAGCTTTTTTGGCCATACTTCTCTTTAGGGTCACAGGAGTGCACTTATTTCTGCACTCCTGTGACCCAGATTCAGCCAACAGCAGACTAAAGCCCGCTGATGGCTGACATCAGAGTCTGTCCAGGCTCTACAGTAAACCCAAAAATAATGTCGGGATACTCCCGGATGCCTTACCTAAAGTTGGCTCAGCCTCTCAGTGCGCCACTGAGAACCTAAGCCGGATGCTCTTGCTCCCTTAACAGGCCAGCATTCTAGTGAGTGCTGAAGGAGTATATATATTTATATTTACACATTAGGTCTGGTGCTAGAATTACTGCTCATGATCTGACATTCACAGTGATACCTCAGATGTTTGGGACGATTAATTATTTTTAAACTGTCCCTCCTCTGGCCTTAAAGGCATTTGATCACAGCAAGATCAGTGTGATCAAATGCCGGTTTACCCTTAGTTCCGGTTTATCCTTACAATCCGGGTAAACAAAGTAATACGAGGTCGTTATAAATAAAATTTAAAATTGATCAGCGCAACTATAATCACTAATAACTAATAGTAACTATGTACAAAATAGCAATATAATACTGTGCAAAAAGAAAATAATATGCAATGTTGCTGAACTCCTGTGAAAAAAAGTGCAAATGCTAAGCAAAAAAGCAATTCTCCTGTACAAAATGCTATAATCCTGTAAAGCAAAATGCAGTTCAAAGTGCTGTGCAAAAATAGCGATGACCTGTGTCACAAATCAATCCTGTGCAAATAAGCAATGCTATGCAAATTATTCAAATTAATATCTTATACTTCTGTGCAAAAAAGCAAAAATTCTGTGCAAAAAGCTAAAATGATACACATAAAAATGTTCCATATACTGTATAAATCTCAGTGAATGTGAATCATGAATCACTGTATCAATTCTGCTGTGTGTGTGTCGATGCACACACAGGGAATTAAAACAAAAGTCTATACAATGTAGCTGTTGGGGCCGGAGTGAAGTGAAAGTGCAGCAGTGCTTGTGCTAGAATCCTCAATAGCAATCTCCAGTGTGTGATCTTCGTGCGTGTCACTCGATTCTCTCTATGCTCTTACCTCTTAATTCCCTGTGTGTCATTGGCACGCATATCATTTTTGCTCTTTGCACAGAATTTTTGCTTTTTTGCACAGAAGTATAAGATATTAATTTGAACAATTTGCATAGCATTGCTTATTTGCACAAGATCATAGGAGTGATTTGTGACACAGGTCATCGCTATTTTTGCACAGCACTTTGAACTGCATTTTGCTTTACAGGATTATAGCATTGTTGTACAGGAGAATTACTTTTTTGCTTGGCATTTGCACTTTTTTTCACAGGATTTCAGCAACATTGCATATTATTATTTGCTTTTTGCACAGTATTTATCATATTGCTATTTTGCACGTAGTTACTTTCTACTATTAGTGATTATAGTTGTGCTGATCAATTTTAATTTTATTTATAGTCACATGAGTGCACGGTATACACTATAGATTGAGCTGCAATTATTTAGATTCACTCACATTTATTTATATATAGATAGCGCGAGGGACCTTCGCCATTTAATAAAAGGCCATTGCTTCTGGGTTACTAAGACCAGATCAGCTTTGTTTGGTTCTGTGATCATCCAGCGGAAGCGCTTGCTGATGATCGATTGGAACTTCCAGTGGCACATGAGATCTTGGTAAAGCATGTCCCCTCCTGCTGTTTGTAAAAGCAATCCAGTGTCCGCTCTAAAAAAAACGATAATGGGAGCTGCATGCATCTTCCCAGTATATAACCACTTGAAGTCCAATGATGTACGAGGTACGTGACTGGTTGGCAAGTGGATACAAGTCATGTGCTATAGTTATTCATCTTAAATGTAACATGAATAAAGTGCTATAGAAATATATTGATTACAGTGATTATATTTTCTTTATTGTACTTCACAGGACACAGAGCCGGTTATTAAAAACCTACTTGGGTTATACGCCATCTATAACCCAAGTAGATCAATCGGAACAATAAACAGGAAGTCCTCTCCTATATAACCCCTCCTACACAGGAAGCACTTCAGTTTTTTGCCAGTGTCTGTAAGGTGGTGGTCACTGATATAATAGATACATGTGCTCTTTGAGCATACTTGGAGGTCTAGACGGTTCTATTTAGAATCATGGACTTCATTCAGATCCATTCGAAAGAGCTGTCAGCCAAAATGGATGGTACCCGAGCCTCATTGGAAAATGAGAAGGTTCCTCAAGGTTTTTCCTGTAATGCAGCCTTATGGCGCTGGACCCTGCGTAATGGAACCCTGTGCAGTGTTTGTTCTGACCAAGGTGCTTTCCTGCAGGATGCTTTTCAGGTCCAAGGGAGTGGACCCCACATTAAGGGGGACCCAGACCCTGAAGGTATGACAAAGCTCGCCGTGATGGGTGAAGATTGGACTCCTGTTATGTTCAGAGTCCTGCAGCAGGAATGGTAAGTCTGAATTTGTTTGCAGTTTCTGTTTATAAAAAGATCTGACTGTCTGGTGTTCTTTCAGTAGCCCCTAGAGGTAGAGTGCTGTTTGAAACGTGCTTTGTGTGTGTACTTCTTAGGAGTATGGGCTGCCGTTTCTCCTCCAGCATGGCGCAGGGGCCTATTTCTATATAGACAGGAAGTGGAGGGGTGGCCATGTTGGCCATGTGCTTGGCAGATTCAGCTGGGCCTCTTGAGACATAAACAGAAGCCCATGGATACTAGTGAAGTGTCAGTACTTACTAGGGGAGAACTGTGTGGCCAGACAGGTCATGATTATATACTTGATACTTGCTGCTTAATCCAGGGAGCCTGTAGATCTGTAAGTTGATACACCCCTAGCAGTGCACTTTAAAATGGTGTGTCACCAGAATAATGTGAATTTGACACAAAACTAGTATGGTGAAGTTGAGCAGGTGCATACTTGCAAACTGGACTAAAAGCTTATGTTGCTTAAAGCTTAATTTTTCCTAAAAAAAAAAAGCTTATGTTGCTAAAAAGTTTACATTTCAAAAAGCTTGTGTTTGCTAAAAGCACATGGTTTGCGAAAAACATGTTTGCATAAGCCACATAGACTCGTGTCACATAGACTTAACTCGTGTCTGTGTAAGGCACACGACACATGTCGCATAGGCTCATGTCTGCGTGAAACACATGACACATGTCGCATCGACTTATGTCTGAGTGAGACATATGTCGCATAGACTCATGCCTGCCTGAGGTACATGACACATGTCGCATAGACTTATGTCTGCGTAGGCACATGGCACGATGCATAGATTCATGTCTGCATAAGGCACATGACACGTCGCATAGACTCGTGTCTGCGTATGACACGTGTTAAATAGACTCATGTTTGCGTAAGGTGCATAGACGCATGTCTACATGAGATGCATTTTGTGTGTGTGTGTATACACACATATATATATATATATATATATATATATATGCATACACATGGACACATGATTTTGCATAAGCACATTTGCATACATGTTACACATGGACACATGATTTTGCATAAGCATGGACACATGATTTTGCATAAGCACATTTGCATACATGTTGAAAAAAAACATGCTTACTTACTAGCATAAACACCTTTGCAATGAGCACATGTGTGCATAAATTCATATTCTATAAACGTATGTATAAATATGTGCTTATATACATTAATCATGTATAGATAATTTTTTTTTTTGCGTTTTACTGCATACGTAAATGCATGAACAGCAAGAATACTTATATATTTGCATTCCTGGGTACCTACGTAACGGTATACCTGGGTACCTGCATACTTACACACCTACGATGTGGTATAGTGGTGGACCAGCGTTATCTAGGCCTGCATCCTTGTGGAACTCTGTATTAGTTTTTGTCTAATACAGTCACTTTATTATGTACCTGTTAGACAAGCTAAATTACATCAGAAGGGCGAGGCGGCCGGGGGAGGCAGGTACACCACCCTCAGGTCCAGTGATCTGGTGGTGTTAATGTTTCCTGTTGGAACAATGGCATCAGGGGTATCTGAGCCACTGTGGCGCCGAATCTTGGATCAAACCTGGTTAGTACTTGGATGGGAAACTGCCCAGGAATACCAGGGGCTGTAAGTTTTTTTTTCCCTCCTAAGAGAAAGAAGCATCTGAGGCTGCAGTGTTTTGAGAGTATCTCAGATCACAGGTTTTAAGGGCAGTCTCTGAGGTGGTTTGCTCCTTCTTTAGCCAGCAGAAACCTGGTAGCAGAAGTTATGGGCTCATTATTGTGAGACAATTAAATGGTAGCAGTTCCAAAGCCAAATAGGGATATGAGGTCTATCTTAAGATATTAAGCCACTGAGCATCCTTCAGATAGGCTAGATCTGTTGAGTGATGACCTCTCTGCAAGAGGTAGATTTTTCGGGCTCCATAATCCATCTGTAAACGCATGTCTTCATGTTGCTGTTTGTTTCCAGGCTCATCAAAGATTTCTGTAATTGCACTAGAAAGTTTTTTTTTTTTTCTTTTTTCTCGTGAATCCTTCCTTTTTGGTTTGGCCACAGCTCCAGAGGGTTCACAAAGCATCTAGCCCCAGTGCTGGGCTTGCTGAAGATACCTCAATACTCATTACCTCAATAATCTTTGCTCAGGAAGCAGTCAATTCCAGGGGTTCCTTCAATATATTTCTGCAGGAGGAAGCTGTGTTTAGGTCGAAGCACATTCCCTACATACAGTCCTACTCCAGGTCTTGGTAGAGGATCATTGTCTCTGTCTGGAACTTTGAAGATCCAGGCATTGGAATGCTGGAAGGCAAAAAGTGGCGGTTGATAGTCTTTCTTTTCAGGAATTTGGAAGTTGATAACCACTGATGTCAGTCTCTCCAGTTGATTTGAGGGTGGCTACAGTTCAGTGGCCTTGGTCTACACAGGAGAGAATACTGTTCATCAATATTGTGGAAATTTTGGCCAGTACGCCTTGCTCTGGATTATGGGACAAACCAGTTGTAGGTTCAACCCAGAAATGCCTCTGCAGGCATATATATCAACCACCAGGGCGGCACCAAAGGTCATGCGACTCAGGGAGACGAACCACATTCTGTCTGGGACAGTACAAGTGCTGTCTCTATTGCCAATACATATTCCAGGGATAAAATGGTGGCAGGGGGAATGCTGCAGGTGAATCTAGTAGATTCCAAGTTCTACAACAATTTGGGACGCGTGTCTGGGTCAAGAGTCCCACTGCCAATATGGGCAGATGTACTGGTAACCCCTAGGGACCGGTTCTCCCTTATTTGACATTTTTCCTCTGTTTCGGCTTCTGCCACATCTTTTGCGAAGAATCCGGGAGGTGGAAACACTGATATTAGTGTTGGCCGAATTAGCCCAGGAGGGCTTGGTACACTGACATAGCGAGTCTTGCGGGGGTTGCTCCTTGGTCACCCCCAGTCCAGTGGGACCTAATGGTCTTGAGTCCTGTATCTCAGCACTGTTAAGCCCCTGGAAGCCAGCTTCAGGGAACTTCAATTACAGCACTTTTTTTGTAGGGGAAAGATTGGCCTTAAGTACCGTTAAGAGTCAGAGTTCGACCCTATCAATTTGTAAGGTGTTGCATCCTCGTCCATTTTTATTGCCTAAAGTGGTTTCTAGTTTTCACTTGAATCAGGACAGTGTCTTGCCTTTTATTTTTCTCCTAATCCACAGTTGGCAGGAAAGAGCGCTACTCTTGAGGTAGTTCCGGCACTCAGGATCTACTTAAGTTGTCGGCACAGGTCAGGAGTCCTGGTTTATGCTGCCAGAAGAGCCCAGGAAGGGCAGATGGCATCCAGGTTGAATATTTAGCAGTGCTTCTGACAGTTTATCATTGATGCAAATGGTTTAAAGGGCTGGAGAGAGATTCTCTACCAGATGTGTGAGAGTATTTTGGGCCATCCATCATCAGGTGTCAGTGGCCCAGGTGTGCAAGACCACTATTTGGTCTTTGGTTTATACATCTACAGGATTTTTACCAGGTGGATGTCAACGTGGAGGATACTGCCTTTGGCCTCAGCGTATTACAAATAGCAGAGTAGGTCCTTCTCTGGTGGCAGTTTCTGTGATGGTGTCTCCCTCCCCTCAAGGATATTGCTTTGGGACATCCCAAGTAGTTATAATAACCGGCTCTGTGTCCTGTGATGTACGATAAAGAAAATAGGATTTTTTCTTCATACTTGCCTATAAAAATCCTTTTCTTTGAGTACATCACAGGACACAGAGGCTCCTCCCCTCTTTTGGGAATTTATTGCTTGATACAAAACTGAAGTGCTTCCTGTGTAGGAGGTGTTATATAGGGGAGGACTTCCTGTTTGAGTGTTCTGATTGATCTACCAGTGTCAATTCACCTATAGGTGAACAAAATCTGGACATCAACACAGTAGACAACACACCACTACCATGGACGGATCACCACGCCATCAAATTCAAAATCTCCACCAACATCACCCACCAAAAACAGAAACCTGCAACAACAACTCATTGGACCAGATCGCAGAAAAAACTGCATTCCGATTCCTTCAAAACCACCTTATCAAACAAAATAGCAACTCTGAATTTAACCCTCTCATCGGAGCAAACTCTCAGCTCCCTAAACAAGGTATTACTACAATCTGCAGACTCAGTGGCTCCAAAACGCAGGACACTCATCAAGAGGAAAAGCGCAGGATGGTTCAACAGCTCGCTCACGCTACTCAAGCAAGAACGCAGAAGAGCCGAAAGAGCATGGAGAATAAATCCCACCAAGGGAAATCACACAAAATACAAAGGACTCACACAGAATTATCAGATTATTAAAATAGTCGCTCAGCGAACCCAGCATGCTTAGAGCCCCCGCTAATGAAACCCAAGATTTCTGCAATGAATTATCAGATTTTTTCATCAATAAAATCGTCAACATTAGGAAAACAATTGATCAGAAAAAGACATCCGACGGCAGGCAACCAGAGCAAAAAGTCGATATCGACACAAATATCCCACAACCACCAAGGTTTTCTCTGATCCCAATCACCACGGATACCACTAAAAACATCATCAAAAATCTCAGAGACAGCACATCTTCTATTGACATCATCCCCACAAAACTCCTGAAAGAATGCTCCGACATCCTGGCTCCCACCATAACGCACCTCATAAATCAATCGTTCAAAGAAGGGATTGTTCCAGGCGCCCTCAAACAAGGCATCATCAAACCCCTGCTAAAGAAACCCAACCTCGACCCCCGGGACCCCAACCACCGAAGACCGATGACAAGCTTGAACAACATTTCCAAGATTATGGAGAAAGCGGTAGTACAACAGATACAACGCCACCTGGACACACACACACTCCTGGATCCGTTACAATCAGGATTCTGCCCAGGCCATGGGACAGAAACCGCACTCCTGAAAATTTGGGATGATGCCCTTGAAGCAGCGGATGACGGAGAATCATGTCTCCTGGTACTGTTGGACCTCAGTGCAGCGTTTGATACTGTGGACCACAATACTCTACTCATCCGCCTTACAGAAGTAGCAGGAGTCACCGGCTCAGATCTACAATGGTTCGGATCCTTCTTAGGAAATCCTTCTCAGACGGTGAAACTAGGAGCTTTCACCTCTGAAACCCGGGCAATCTCCTGTGGAGTCCCTCAAGGATCACCCTTGTCGCCAGTGCTCTTCAACATCTACATTCGCCCACTCCTCAACATCATCAGAAGATCAGACCTCTGCTTCCACTCGTACGCCGATGACACTCAATTATATTTTCGTATCACCGGACAAAAAGACCATCATCAGCAATTAGGAAAATGCCTCTCTATGATAGACGACTGGATGACTACTAGCTCCCTCAAACTTAATGAATCAAAGACAGAACTTCTTATTCTACATGCAAAGCATAACCCCCGAGCCAAGATCCCTTGGACACCACCTACCATCTTTGGACGGACCATTACCACTAGGACCAAGGCCAAGAGTCTCGGAGTAATTTTTGACTCAGAAATGTCAATGGATGCCCAAATAGGAGCAGTAGTCAGTGGATCACACCATCTGCTCCGCCTGCTACGCAGACTCATCCCCTTCATTCCAAAGGAGGACAAAGCAGTGGTAGTTGGGACAGTCATCAATTCTCGACTGGACAACGCTAACTCCCTTTACATAGGATTACCCCAATATCAACTTGCGCGCTTACAACTTATCCAAAACACGGCGGCAAGGCTGATAACAGGAAAAAAAAAACTGGGAATCCATCTCCCCTTCCCTGAGGAACCTACATTGGCTAAACGTAAGGAATCGGGTCGCATTCAAGACCCTCTGCCTCACCCACAAATGCATACATGAAAACGCTCCGCAATACCTTCGCGAGAAAATAAAACACTACACACCAAATCGCAGTCTTCAATCGGCTAATCAAAATCTTCTCCTCATTCCTAAATCCCGCTACAAATCAAAGGGGGAACGGAGATTCGCTGTCCAGGGACCATGGCTATGGAACGCTCTACCAACTGACATTCGCATGGAAGAAAACCATCAGGCCTTCAGGAAGAAACTCAAGACCTACCTCTTCTAGAAGCTTGATAACCATACGCCGATACAGCGCCTTGAGGCGATTCATTTCGCATTGTAGCGCTATACAAGTTATTCATTCATTCATTCATAGGTGGCGTATAACCCAAGTAGTTATACTAACGGGCTCTGTGTCCTGTGATGTACTCAAATAAAAGGATTTTACAGGTAAGTATGATGAAAAAATCATATTTGTGTGCAAGGTAGCAATTTGCCTTGATGGTTGTGCCACGTTACTATTAATTTTTACTTTGTTCTTGGATTGTGCAAGTGTTATTTAAACAAAATCTTTTCTTTAGCCAAAGTGGGCCTGCGTTGAAGACAAGGGCAGTGCGACACAACAACCAGATGGATTCTGTTGCTCGAAAACTATCTACTGCAGGTATGTTTTTCTTTTCTTTAGTGTATTGTCTAATGGTCATTTGTGAACATTTTGTTTGATAATTTTCCACTTAAAGAGGTTCTCTACTCTAAAAAAAGTCAGCAGCTAAAAAATACTATAGCTGCTGACTTTCAATGTAAGGACATGGATCCATCGCCATCCTCACCTGGGCTAGTTCTTCACTAGTCTCATGGTTTCCAGAGCCGGCATATATAGTGTGGAAAGCTGGCTCTGACTGCTTGCGGCGTCACTGCCAGCTTCCTGCTGTGCATGTGCGAGCTACACTTTGTGAATGGTCTCTTAGTCTTCTGGGACCTGTGATGTGCCCCAGAAAACTGCGGGTGAAGAGTGGGGGGAGGGGGGGGGCAAACTTCCGCAAAGTGGGGGCAGGTACCTGTCAAACACCCCCCCCTCAGAAAAAAAAATTGTATGTTAAATGTGTAAGAGGAGGGGGGAGGGCGAGGAAGACTTAAAGTGGAACTTCCCTATTTTGGTGAATTTTCACTTAAGGTGTAATATAATTTGCACAAATGTGTTTTATGTTTATGGCAAGTTGGTAACTTATACTTGTGAAAATATATACTATTTAGAACATCTATGGTAAATTGGTTTGAGGAATACAAATAAGCAAAATGGGGTTAATTTACTAAAACTGGAGAGTGCAGAATCTGGTACAGCTGTGCATGGTAGCCAATCGGCTTCGGACTTCAGCTTGTTCAATTAACCGGTTCCCGACCAGCCGCCGCAGTTATACTGCAGCAGGTTGGCTCCCCTGGGTGAGCCGTCGTAGCTCTACATCGGCTCTTAAAGACGCTGTAGGAGGCGCATCCCCGGAGCCAATGCATGGGCCCAGCCGGCGCAATGACTGCCGGGCACCCGCGATCGCTCGTGACAGAGCGAGAACTGGGATCTGTGTGTAAAAACACACAAATCCCGGTTCTTTCAGGGGAGAGGAGACCGATCGTGTGTTCATACTAAGTATGAACACCGATCGGTCTCCTCCCCTAGTCAGTCACATCACTCCCACAGTTAGTACCCACCTAGGGAACACAGTTAACCCCTTGGTCGCCCCCCCCCCCCCCCCCCCCCCCCCCCGTGTTAACCCCTTCCCTTCCAGTGACATTTATACAGTAATCAGTGCATTTTTATAGCAATAATTTGTTAATAATTATTAATAATTCGTTGTATAAATGTCACTGGTCCCAAAAATGTGTCAAAAGTGTCCGATTTGTCTGCCGCAATAATCGCAGATCGCCGCCATTACGCACTGGTGAGCTCAGCAATATAAAAAGGCCTGGACAGCCACAGAAGACAACAGTGGTTGATGACTGCAGGATCCTTTCTATGTTAAAGAATAACCCATTCACAACATCCAGGCAAGTGAAGGACGCTCTCCAGGAGGTGGGCCTATCATTGTCAAAGTCTAAAATCAAGACAAGACTTCACAAGAGCAAATACAGAGGGTTCACCACAAGGTGCAAACCATTTAAAAGCCTGAAGAATAGAAAAGACTTTGTCAAAAAACATCTAAAAAAAAATCCAGACCAGTTCTGGAATAGCATTCTTTGGACGGATAAAACCAAGATTAATCTGTACCAGAATGACAGGAAGAAAAAGTGTGGAGAAGGCTTGGAACAGCTCATGATTCAAAGCACACAACCTCATCTGTGGTCACATGGTGGAGCTTGCATCGTGATGGCATGGGCATGCATGGCTTCTAGTGGCACTGGGTCATTGGTGTTTATTGATGATGTGACAGAAGCAACTGGATGAATTCTGCAGTGTTTAGAGATATACTGTGAGCCCAGATTCAGCCAAATGCAGCAAAGTTGATTGGACGGCACTTCACCGTACTGATGGACAGTTATCCAAAACACACTGCATAAGCAACCCTGAAGCTTTTGAGGGAAAAGAAGTGGAATATTCTGCAATGGCCGAGTCAATCACATGATCTCAATCCATTTGAGCATGCATTTAACTTGCTGAAGGCAAAATTAAAGGCAGAAAGACCCACAAAGAACTGAAGACAGCTGCAGTTGGAGCCTGGCGAAGCACCAGAAAGGAGGAAACCCAGTATTTGGTAATGTCCCCATGGGTTCCAGACTTTAGGCAGTCATTACCAGTAAAGGATTTTCAACAAAATATTAAAAACATTTTTTTATGATTTTATATTCATTTGTCAAATTACATTTGGGCCCCTGAAAATTGATATTTATGCTCAACCCCTTGAATTAACCACTTACCCACTGGGCACTTAAACCCCCTTCCTAACCAGACCAATTTTCAGCTTTCGGTGCTCTCACATTTTAAATGACAATTACTCAGTCATGCAACACTGTACTTATATGAAATTTTTGTCCTTTTTTTCACTCAAATAGATCTTTCTTTTGGTGGTATTTGGGTTTTTGAATTTTTGCGCTATAAAAGAAAGATGCATTTTTCTTCGTTTCGGTTATTAAATTCTGCAAATTAGTAATTTTTCTTCATAAATTTTGGCCAAAATTTATACTGCTACATATCTTTGGTAAAAATAACCCAAACCGGTGTATATTATTTGGTCTGTGTGAAAGTTAGTCCACAAGCTGTGGTGCCAATCTCCTGAAAATCACACCTGAAGTACTGACGGCCTTTCTCATTTCTTGAGACCCAAACAACCCAGGAAAGTACAAATACCCCCCAAATGACCCATTTTTGGAAAGTAGACATTCCAAGGTATTTAAGAGGCATGGTGAGTTTTTTGAAGTTGTAATTTTTTTCACACAATTCTTTACAAAATTAAGATTTTTTTTCCCCCCCCAAAATTGTCATATTAGCAGGTTATTTTACACACAGCATATGCATACCACAAATTACACCCCAAAACACATTATACTACTCCTGGCGATACCACATGTGCGAGACACTTGCACAGCGTGGCCACATAGAGAAGCCCTACATGCAGAAAGCACCATCAGGCGTTCTAGGAGCATAAATTACATATCATTTCTTGACTACCTCTTGCACTTTTGAAGGATCTGGAGCACCAGGACAATGGAAACGCTCCAAAAATGACCCCATTTTGGAAAGAAAACACCCCAATGTTTAACCACTTTAAGACCGGACCATTTTGCTTGCTTAAGACCAGAGCACTTTTTGCAATTCGGCACTGCGTCACTTTAACTGACAATTGCGCGGTTGTGCGACGTGGCTTCCAAACAAAATTGACATCCCTTTTTTGCCCACAAATAGAGCTTTCGTTTGGTGTTATTTGATTACCCCAGTGGTTTTTATTTTTTGCGCTATAAACAAAAAGAGCGTCAATTTTGAAAAAAACGCATTATTTTTTACTTTTTGCTATAATAAATATCCCCATAAAATATATAAAAAACATTTTTTTTTTTTCCTCAGTTTAGGTCGATACGTATTCCTCTACATATTTTTGGTAAAAAAAAATCGCAATAAGCGATTATTGGTTTGCACAAAAGTTATAGCGTTTACAAAATAGGCGATAGTTTTATGGCATTTTTATTAATTTTTTTTTTTAATAGTAATGGCGATTTTTATTGTGACTGCGACATTATGGTGGACACATCGGACATTTTTGACACATTTTTGGGACCATTGTCATTTATACAGCAATCAGTGCTATACAAATGCAGTGAAGGGGTTAACCAGGGGGTGGCAATGTAGGGGTTAAGTGTGTCCTAGGGGCGTGTTGCTAACTGTGGGGGGTGTGGTTGTATTTTCCTGATCACTGATCTCTGCTCCATTCACAGGGAGCAGAGATTAGTGTGACTTGTTCCTAGGCAGAATGGGGAGAGGCTGTTTACATTGGCATCTCCCCGTGAGACGATCGCGGGTATCCCCGTGGCGATCGCAGGTCCCGCGGACTCTATCGGACTCACGGAGGTCCCGACCGACACTCGATGGCACGGCGGCAAATTCAAAGGACGTACCTGTACGCCCTTATGCCTGTCCATGCCATTCTGCCGACGTACATCGTCGTGCGCCAGTCAGGAAGCGGTTAATCTATGCGGCATAATGAGTCTTTTGAACATGTCTTTTTTTTTTTCTACACATTTTTGGAAAATGTGGAAAGAAAATGAAGAAAATTATTTTTTTTTTAAACAAAGTTGTTAATTTATACAATATTTCTAACACATAGCATGTACATACCAAAAATTACACCCCAAATATATTCTCCTACTCCACCCGAGTATGGCTATACCACATGTGGGAGACTTTTCTACAGCCTGGCCACATACAGAGGCCCAACATGCAGGGAGCTGTCAGCAGCCTATTACCATGATCCTTGATGCGACTGTTTGTGGCACATTATTAACACAAGTATTCCTCCACTTCGGATTTGTGATAAATAAATGTGCAAAAAACTTATATGTAAAATATATATAAGAAAATAAATCTAAACTGAATGTTGTGAATAGGTTGCTGCTCTTGAAGGTGTGGTGCCTTTAAATTATGAACATATATGAAAAAGAACGCTCCCCTATAACAATCCTAGTGCTAATAATTTAAATTGTAAACACACTATTGGGTACCAAACACATATATAGCATGCATCAGATATCCGCATCCACATAAACGTCCATCTTTATCAATCTTCGTTAACTAATTGTGATTAAACTTGTTGTGCAAAGAAAGTGGCAAGTGCTGTAAACAAATTCAGGTGCGGTCCATGCTCCCCTTATGGGTGGCCGCTCACTCACCAGCTGCTCTGGACTCCCATGACAAGAGTCTTTTGCGCCCGTGTTATCTCCAAGCCCAGCGATTGGCGATAATGACACGGGTGCAAAAGACACCATATAACCCTGTCCACTCTGAGGCTCCAGTGTTTTGCAAGCATCCTTAGGCGATAGACCTGTTTTTTCTTTTTCTAACCATAAATTTTTTTTCTGAAGCTTCTATCATGATCTTACTGCCCTGGGCTATCTAACAGTTTTCAGATCATTTCCACTGGGTGTGTACTTGAGAGCCTCTGCCCAGATCCCTTTGTGTAGGGCCAGCCTGTAATGTTTGCTTTGGGCACTGGATCCTGCGGCACGTAGTGCAACATGCGTAGTTGCCCCATGGTATACGGGTCCAGGGCCATGGCCCATTTATGTGGTTCCCAGGCTCTGAGGAAACCCTCAGGGTTATGCCCACTGTGATAGGTGAAGCCTGGTTCTTTAATAGGTCCAGCATCTTGGATAAGATATGATGGGAATTTCCTGTGTATTTACACCAGTTACTGGCTTTTACCAACACAATCTGCAGTGCTTAGCACATTTTGCGGTACTATAGGCAGAGGATGTGGGTGTTATTCACTTTATTGTGGTAGCCCCTGTTACTTTTTCTCTAACAGTTATCAACGCTATTAATTTAAACTTGACAGCTTTCTGCTCCTGTCCTGACTTTAACCAAGAATTAAATAACGACAAATAAAATGCAGTAAAATACCGCATGCCGCAAATGTGAAAGTTCAGTTCACTAATGCCGCATACACACGATCGGAATTCTCGTCGGAAAAAGCTCTGACGGTTTTTCCGACGGAATTCTGCTCAAGCTGTGTTGCCTACACACGGTCACACCAAATTCCGACGGTCAATAACACCGCGGCATACAACACGTTCGACAGCACTATTAAAGGGAAGTTTAATACTTCTGGGCATGCGTCGAATTGTTTCCGAGCATGCATCGAAATTGCATACACACAATCGGAAAATCCGAACAGGTTCTCAATCCAAAGTCCGTCGGAAATTCCAACAGAAAAAGACTGATGGGCATACACACGGTCGGAAAATCCGATGAAAAGCTCCCATCGGACTGTTTACCTTTAAATATCGAATGCGATATTTGTTTGATTTAGCAGTAATTGAGGCTTTATTTATGTTGAATAGTTTTTATTGAAAATTTTGCAATAACAGAACATTAACATGCATGTAAGTACTTGTATATAATCACATTCAAGGGATGTGGTGTCACAGATAGTAAGATCCGTTTACATGAAGCAATAATACATAACCAGTCATAACTCTTGAATGAAGGGGGTACAGGAAGGCTCCGTCCCTGTATATGGCCCTATATATCGTCTTAAAGAGTCAGGTATAGGAGAAGTCCAGGAGATCCCAGACTCCCGGGTGCCCCAAAAGGGATCATGCTGTCACCCCGGAGTGGGAACCTCCAGATATCCGTCACTGGGTCAGGTTACGTCTTGACATAAAAAAAGTTCCGACAAGACAGTAGTGTCGGTCAATCGAGCCCAGGGAGCTTATTATTCAGCAAGAGTCTAAGTTATCCTTGCCAAGGGAGGCAGTACAGGAAAGGAAAAGAGAGAAACGTGTGAGGGAGAGGAGGGTGGGGGACTGGTAAGGAGAGTCAACTAATAGTCCCAGAGATCGTCGTACCGGGTGGAAGTCCAGGGATTAGAGAAATATTACAGAAAGTGGCCCATGGTTCCCATATACTCTGGAATTTCTCCAGTTTGTCATCCAGCTTGGCTACAATCTGTTCTTGGGCCATGATCCACGAAACTTTTGTTTTAAAGAGCTGAAAGGAGACAAAATGTTTCTTCCAGGCCTTGGCCAACGTTATTTTGGCACCTAGTAAGATAAAAAAGGACAAGGTCTGGAACGTTTTAGGGAGTCCAGTTATGGGATGATTGAACAAAGCTGAATTAGGGTGAGGCGGTACAGCGGTACCTGTTAAGGTGCTGATTGTACGAAATACTTTCCGCCAAAACGATCGGATGCGGGGGCAGGTCCACCAGATATGAAGCATAGAGCCCTCCATCTCGCATCCCCTGAAGCAGACCGGTGGAGTACCTGGGAATAGCCTGGCCAGCCTGGAGGGAACATAGTACCACCTGATCAGAACCTTTAGACTAGCTTCAATAAGAGAAATATTAAGGATACCTTTGAAAGCTCGGTCCGTAGCTCGAAACCAAGTTGCGGTGTCCCAAGTGTTATTCATGTCTGCTTCCCAGGCTTGGACGTAAGAAGGTTTAGTTTCCCTATGCATCAGCGCTGCGTAGATCAAAGAGATGCCTCCCCTCTGATCCATGAGATTGACACACCAGTGTTCATAGGTAGTGATAGTAGGGGGCAAGGGTTTAGTGGTCCATATTGAGTGGAGAAAATGGGAAATCTGTGAGAACCTAAAGAGTTCGGAGTTAGGCATATCCAGCTTTTTCTGACAATGTGATAGGGTAATGGGGCCTGAGGGGGAAAATAAGTGTCCTATCCGATAGAGGCCTTTTTCCGTCCACCATTTAAAGGCTTGAATTTCCAACCCAGGGTTAAAATCTGGATTATGAAATAGGTGTGACAGGGGCCTTATTGGGGAAATGATGGTAGGCAGAGTAAAGAGTTTGGAGCAGAGGGCCAGTGAGTGTGAAAGAGTAGGCGCCATAACTGCCGGTCTGAGACTAGGCTTGCACCCCAGTAGATAATCTATGGTGTTCGAGGGGATGGCTTGCTTTTCCATAGACAGCCAGTCTGGTTTCGTGTTCTGTGAGAAGGCTGTGGAGATTTGAGCTAACTGAGCTGCCTGATAGTATTTCCAGAGATTGGGGAGACCTAAGCCACCTTGCGATCTCAAGCGGTAAAGTGTTTCCGAGGGGCACCTATACCCTTTTTTCCCCCAAATGAAGCGCAATATGTCCGATTGTAACTTGTTGAGGAATTGCTTGGGGAACGGGATTGGAAGCGAGCTGAATAGATAGAGCATACGTGGGAGTAGGGTCATTTTGACTGCGTGAAGCCTGCCCAGCCAGGATAGACCACACTTGGACCACCTTTCCATGTCATTTTTACATTTGAGTATCATGACAGGGTAGTTGGCTGTGAGAAGTCCGTTTATGTCCGACGTTAATTTAATACCTAGATAGGGTAGTGTTGCGGAGGCCCAAGGGATAGCAAAATTGGTTGTGTTGCTGCTTTATTTAATGCAGTAATTTACCGCATTGAGCTGGTTGTCAAGCAGCAGACCACCAGGCTGTTGTTTGACAAATAGCTGGTTGCTTAGCAGCGAGCCAGGAAGCCAGCCGCCATGTGCTCTACCAACCGATGACTCAACTGTCTTTCGCAATGGATTGTAAAATAAAAACAGACAATTATAAAGTATGAAAGAAAGACAGCGGAGGTCCCTCACCTCAGGAAAGGGGTGGGGGAGACAAGCGAGCGCACCCCTCCTGAACCATACCAGGCCCTCAACATGGGGGGGACAAGGGTCTCTTCCCAACAACCCTGGGCGGTGGTTGTGGGGGCTGCGGGCAGGGGGCTTATCGGAATCTGGAAGCTCCCTTTAACAAGGGGACACCCAGATCCCCCCCCCCCCCAATGTGAATAAGTTGGGGAAAGTGTAGTGTTACAAAACAAGAGATGATGGTTTTTGACAAGTCCTTTATTAAAAATCGTGTCTTCTTCCTCCAGTGTTTCTTCTCTCTGATGGTTTTGTCTTCCTCCACTGTCTCCTTCCTCCACGATCTTTCTCCAACGCTGGCTGCCTCCATTGTTTCGGCTCCCACTGTTTGCCATTTCTTATATAGCCACGGGGCGTGGCCATCCGGGGACGTCACCCTTGTGACGGCGGCCCGCGTCGGAGGAAGACCACATTTATTTTTAGTAGGCAGTGGCGGCAGACGAAGAAAACATCACCAGAGGGAGAAGAAACACTGAAGGAAGAAGACAGTGGAAGGAGAAGAAACCACCGGAGGGAGAAGAAACACTGAAGGAAGAAGACAGCGGAGAAGAAACCACTGGAGAGATTAGAGGGAGAAGAAACACTGAAGGAAAAAGACACGATTTTTAGTAAAGGACTGATCAAAAAATGTCTCTTGTGTTTTGTAACACTACACTTTTTTTTTTTTTTTTTTTTTTAGGTGAATGGGTAGGGGTACAATGTGCCCCATACTCATTCAGGTGGGGGTCCCCTTGTTAAAGGAGGCTTCCAGATTATGATAAGCCCCCTGCCCGCAGACCCCTACAACCACCACCCAGGGTTGTCGGGAAGAGGACCTTGTTTCCATCGACATGGGGACAAGATACTTTGAGGTGAGGGGGTAGCCGCTCACTTGTCTGTCATCATCCCCCCCCCCCCCCCTTCCTGACCTGCCGGGCTGCTCAGATAAGGGTCTGGTATAGGTTTTGGGGGGGAACCCCACCATTTTTTAACAAAAGTGTTTTGTTTTTCATACTTTTAATTGTCGTCTTTTTTCAAAAAAAATATTTACAATCATCTGTGAACCGGGGAGCCCACTGACAGCTGAGTCATCGGTTGTTAAGGATGCAGCGAGCGGCTTCCCGGCCTGCTGCTTAGCAACCATCTATTTGTTTTTTGACAAATACCGCATGTGATACTGCCAGATTATTCCTTCCAATGATCCTCTGTGTATCCTGTAAGCACTTTTGTTTTATATGTTTGTATGTTGTAAAAGCTTTAATAAAAATATAAAAAATATATATATCACATGCTTTTTAATGGTCTGGTCCGTTTGTGAATTGGAATGAAAGTGGTTGTTAAGCCACTTAGTATTTTTGCTACAATCCTCTCTGTTATAATAAATGCTGTATGTGTATCAAATTGTACTAGTCCCTCCCCTCTTCCTGCTGGTATCATAACGTGTTGTTACAATCCCCTCTGTTGTAATAAATGCTGTGCCCCACTGTATAGTTTTGTAAAAAATCAGCTGATAAATACCTTATTTTATAGCGCCGATCAGTGCTCATGTGACCAGCAAAGTGGGCGGAGCCGAGAAACCCCCGCTGACATCTGCTGGGAAGAGGAGAGAGATGGCCAGTCGCGTGACCGCTGAGCGGCGCTATAAAATAAGATATTTATTGGTGGATTTTTTTTACAATACACATACAGTGGGGCACAGCATTTTTTACAACAGAGGGGATTGTAGCAACAACAATAACTTATGATACCAGCAGGAGGGGGGGCAGCCACTGGTACAAGCTGACAGGCAGGAAGGGGAGAGGAGGACACAGAAGATCAGAGAGCAGGGCTGCGGATGACGGAGGCACGTAAATTGACAACGGTGTCGGGGTTTAGCAGCCATTATAAACTGGGGGGAGGGTATAGCCAGGCAGGATCAGCCAGGTATTTCAGGTGATACGGGGAGCAAATTACACATAACAAGCACTGCGCTCTACAAAATGCTTTAAGGGAACAGGATCATCTTGTTTTTTTAAGTTTAACAAACACTTTTTATGCGGTATCTTCCGGCACTTTTTTTTATTTTTATTCCGGACAACGCACAATCTTTTTTTTTTTTTTTTTTTTTTTTAGTTTTTTTCTTTTGTGAATTGGACTTAGTTTACTGCATGCAATAATTTATGCAAATGAGTAACCTGATACCCTTAGCGCATGCAGTAAAAGTTAGAGAATTGACCCCTTTGTCTCAGGAAAGTCTGAATTCTTTGAAAAAGAACACTTCTAGAATCATTGGTTTCAGAGACCAGAAATGCTACACGTTCTTTAATCCTCCTGACACTGTTCAGAATTCATAAACAGAACCTCCTTTCCTGGAGGATATTATGGGGGAAAGTGTTGGGGACCCGAATTTTGCAGCAGAGGTTGCAGAGAATTTTCCCTTCCCTTCCCATTTTATAAGGTACAAGCTGCAACTTCACAGCAAATACCAACGAGATACTGTGGACACACTTAATTGACAAGGTGCACACTAGTCTGTCTAACAGCATTCACTCTCCACAACCTAAACAAGTCTCTATGGGTACTAAAAAATTAGCACATAAAGACTTTTCCAATAACACAGACAGATTGGCTGTCCCAATCCTGAAAGGGTATCCACTCCTAAAAATTTTTTGGAGATTTACCCTATGGAAAAAGCTTTTAAAAAGTAATGGTATGTTGCGATTGTGGATTTTGTCATTTTGGTTCTCAGTAAACAACTTACAGATATTTTTGAGAATGTCCCCTCCTTTAACAATTCTATTGATAGGTGTCCAGAAGGCCCTGTTAAATACTTTATTTGCTCTATGTATATGCGCCATGTCCATTTGGTAGACTATTGCCAACTGGACAGGACATATGAATAAACAATATTATACTACTTTTTAGGACTCTGCTTTCTTGGAACAATTACAGCTGATGCCATCAGCCTTGTTTCTGTCTTGATGCTCTCCAGAAGTTGATTCGCCAAGTCTCTGAAATGAAAACGCTTATTGCGATTTTTTTTTTTATTTTTTTTTTTTACCAAAAATATGTAATAGAATACGTATCGGCCTAAACTGAGTAATAAATTTAGTTTTTTTTTTTTTTTTTTTTAAATGTGATATTTATTAGAGCAAAAAGTAAAAAATGTTTTTTTTTTTCAAAATTGTCGCTCTTCTTTTGTTTATGGCGCAAAAAATAAAAACCGCAGAGGTGATCAAATACCACCAAAAGAAAGCTATATTTGTGGGCAAAAAAAGCCCGTCAATTTTGTTTGGGTGCAACATCACACGACCGCGCAATTGTCAGTTAAAGCGACGCAGTGCAGAATCGCAAAAAGTGCTCTAGTAAGGAAGGGGATAAAATTGCCCGGGGCTGAATCGGTTAAAGCCAAGAGCATACATTTATTATATTGCAGCTTACCAGTTCTCAGGTGTGATGTCTGCATTTGTTTTCTTTGTTAGGCTTTCCTTTTATTTTCACCTGGTGATCTAGCCAGTAAATCTGTTTTTCAACAGAACAAGCTTTCCTGCAGATGTAGCAGTTAGGGGGTTGAGACAAACCGTTTAACACTGACAAAGGTGCTTGCAATCGTAAACCTATATCCCAAAAGGAACAAAATTGTTGCTTTACCAGCTTTAAAAAATGTATAGCTGGAGTTTGACTTCAATTTGTTTAGTGTATCTAAATCCACTAGTACAGCTAACACTCCTTTCTTAAAATTCTACAGTCCAAATGTGTCTCTGTGCGCCTTCATCCAGAATGTAGGCACTCTAATACAGAAAGTGTCACTGGCCAGATCACCAGGTATAAATATCGGGAAAAAGGCCTAAAAAAAAACAAACAACAAATGCAGCCACCACATCTAATGATTGGTAAGCTGCAATATATTACCTTTTTGGTTTTGGGTTTAATGCCGCTTTAAGTCTCACGAGATGGGGCGTTTTAACGCAGAGAGGCCACATATATGCGTCCTAAATGTAAAGGTTTCTGTGCTGAGAGCGTGCTCCTTGTGCACTCCCAGCACAATTGCCAGTGGGAATCGGGATCCATACTTGCGATCAGGATTTTTCCGATTATGTGACTACTGTGACAGCCAATCATAGCGGTCACATGACCCGAATCTCCACCTCCCGGTATATAGAAGCTCTTAAAGGGCTGGGAGGCGGGAAGGGGTTAAGGTAAAAAAAAAAATTGCGCTTTTAGAACCAGGTGCTCTGTTTCTAATGCAAATGTCTATTTATTTATTTTTGTATAGAGGAACTAATGTACTCAAATCTGTTGTGGTCATTTTTCAGAGTCCCCTAACACTATGGATAGGACACCCTCAACCATTGTGTTTGATCCAGAAACAGACTGCGATGTCCTTTCACGTATGTTATTATTGGTTATAAACTTTCTGGGTTTCTCGTTTGAAAAGTTCACAAATCACTATTGTAGGAGACGAGACAGATGTTCAGATGCCTCATTGATGAATATATAATATTTTGGTATTTTAACCACTTAAGGACCAAGCCTGTTTTTCAGACTCTGTGTTTTTTTTTGCTATAAAATTACTTAGAACCCCCAAACATTATATATATTTTTTTCTAACACCATAGAGAATAAAATGGCGGTCATTGCAATACTTTTTTTCACACCGTATTTGCGCAGCGGTCTTACAAGCGCACTTTTTTTGGAAAAAAAATCACTTTTTTTGAATAAAAAAATAAGACAACAGTAAAATTAGCCCAATTATTTTTTAGATTGTGAAAGCTAATGTTACGCCGAGTAAATTTATACCCAACATGTCATGCTTCAAAATTGCGCCCGCTCGTGGAATGGTGTCAAACTTTTACCCTCAAAAATCTCCGTAAGCGACATTTAGATAATTCTACAGGTTGCATCTTTTGAGTTACAGAGGAGGACTATGGCTAGAATTATTGTTCTCGCTCTACCGATCGCGGCGATACCTCACACGTGTGGTTTTACTACTGTTTTCATGTGCAGGCGCTACTCACGTATGCGTTCGCTTCTGGGCGCAAGCTCGACGGGACGGGGTGTTTTAAAAAAAATATATAAAAATGTTTTCTTATTTATTTTACTTGTATTTATTAATTTTTACACTGTTTTAAAAAAAAAAAGGATCACTTTTATTCCTATTACAAGGATTGTAAACATCCCTTGTAATAGAAAAAAGCATGACAGGTCCTCTTAAATATGAGATCTGGGGCCAAAAAGTCCTCAGATCTCATATTTGGACTAAAATGCAAAAAAAAAAATGACATTAAAAAAAATGTTCCTTTAAGACGTATGGCGGAAGTGACGTTTTGACGTTGCTTCCGCCCTCCTATTGTATAGAGACGAGTGGGCCTTAGCCTCACTCGTCTCCATACCCATCACCCAGCAGGACCCGATCCGATCGCCGCTAACGACTCCGGTAAGCGGGGAAAGGTGTGGGAGAACGGCGGGAGGGGGGGGGTGGCACCTGCCTGACAGGCATGGAGCCGAGTGAGGGAAAGATGGCCCCCACTCGGCTCCACACCATTGGATGGAGGAAGCGACATTAAACGTCACTTCCGCCCAATGGTCTTAAAGTGGAACTTTTTTTTTTTTTGCTGCATTTTAGTGTAAATGTGAGATCTAAGGTCTTTTTGGCCCCAGATCTTATTTAGGAGGTCCTGCCATGCTTTTTTTCTGTTACAAGGGATGTTTACATTCCTTGTAATAGGAATATAAGTGACCCAAACATTTTTCTTTTTAAAGGACAGTGTCAAAATAAGAAGTAAAAAAAAAAAAAAAAAAAAAAATTAAAGAGCCGAGCTCGCCAACGCGTACGTAAGTCACGCCCGCATATGAAAACGGTGTTCAAGCCACACATGTGAGGTATCGTTGCGATCGTTGGAGCTAGAGCAATAATTCTAGCACTGGACTTCCTCTATAACTCAAAACTAGTAACCTGTAAAAAAATTTAAAGTTTGCCTAGGGAGATATTTAAGGGTAGAAGTTTTTTGTCACCATTCCATGAGCAGGCAGAATTTTGAAGCGTGACATGTTGGTTATCCATTTACTTGGCGTAACATTATCTTTCACAATATAAAAAGAAATTGGGCTAACTTTACTGTTGTCCTAATTCTTTTTATTAATTATTCCCAAAAAAGTGAGCTTGTAAGATCGCTGCGCAAATACGGTGTGACATAAAGTATTGCAACGACCGCCATTTTATTCTCTAGGGTGTCTGAAAAAATAAATAAAAATAAAATAAATATATATATATATATATATATATATATATATATATATATATATATATATATATATATATAAAAAAAAAATATATATATATATATATATATAAATATATGTTTGGAGGTTCAGAGTAATTTTCGAGCAAAAAAAAAAAATTTTTAACTTGTAAACACAGTCTGAAAGATAGGCCTGGTCCTTAAGTGGTTAATAAACAGACACTCGCCTGTCCCACGGTCCAGCGATGCGGCCACCCGAGACCTTGCTCCTCTCCATGGTGCCGTCCTAGCAACTGTGGGCACCTGGCCATGACAGCTTGCAGCTTCACGGCCGGGTATGCGCTGCGCTCTCCTAGTGGCCAGGCAATCTTCTATTTGCAGAGAGGGAGGGGCCGCCTAGGAGAAGAGGAGTCGCCTAGGCGGCCAGAAGGCGGAAGAAGGAAGTGGGACAAATGGACAAATGGGGCATGTAAGGGGGCAAGGAGTGCTTAAAGCGGAAGTTACACTTTTTTGTGTGGAACTCCACTTTAATTGACATAATAATGGAATAGATTAATGTATTATGTTTCTATACTTCAGGCAAAATATATATTTTTTTTGAATAGGTTGGTGAATGGGAAATGATTAGAACTTCTGCCAGGTTTGTATTGCTGTTTGTGTCCATTGGGATGACTTCCTCCTACTTTTTTTTTTTTTCTCAGGGTGGAAAGTTAGTGGAATAGGTATGTGAAAGCACATACAGTAATAAAAAAACTCAGATATTCTTACTATTCCACAGGCTACTAA